>CM076578.1:633240946-633553379 GCA_034641835.2 Pinus albicaulis
TGCTTCTAAAAATGTTGCTCCCACTCTCCGTTTTTGCTCCTGCTCCCAATTAACCTTGATAACAGTGGCATAATTAACATTAGACAATAGGAGCAACGACTTTGGGCAGTCAGAGCAGATGTGATAGTAGTGAGAGTGATAGTGGCAAAGGTAGCGGTGGTGGCAATAGTGGCAGTACCAACATGTGAGCAATTCTAGCCTCTAGGTTGTAGGCCTGTGGGTCTGTGGTGACAGTGATCTTCTTAAGTAGCGACAGTGAATAGTGGCAATAATGGATAACAGGTTCAAAGTAAAAGCAGTAGTGGCAGCAAAGAGTAGTAGACATTGGACAACAATAGACAACAATGAACAACAGTTGTAGGAGTAGTGGCATCAGTGGTGGTAGTAGTGTAGTGCAGCAGCAAAGGCTGCAGCTTGATGAGTAGTAGATTTTAGTTGGTCCATTATCTCTGGTACGAGAGCTCAACACATTCAGGGAGCTATTGCTTCATTGCTGGTAAAATCCCTTTGGGAGTCTTGTACATCCTTCCAGTTCAATGGGTACATTTGTATGTGTTGATTTGGGTAGCATCAAATGTGCTCTAAGTCTCAAATTTGGTAGGGAGACTTAGACACATCTATTACACAGAACCCAGAAATCGTTTCTGAAAATTCCTCTTAGAAAGAGTTTTATTAAAATAATTAATTATGTTTAAGGGGACCCTAAGTCTAAACTTAGGAAATTATCCTTTAAACCCTTAGGCTGATAGGAAAACTAGCTTTGATACCACTGTAATACCTCGAAAAATAATTTGACATATTTTTCCAAAACTTTGCTTCAAAAAATTACACCATAAATTTCTTTTTCCAAAAGCCAATCAAATTAGATGATTTGCACCATTAAATTATTGACTCAACAAATAAATTTTGCAATGTACAAACCCAAAAACTGTAGCTCAAAATTAATATGAGAAATAGGAGTGAAAAATCAGCCTTTTTATATTAAATTTGGATATGGAAATATATGCCAAATACTTTCTGAGAACCTATTAGAACACCAACAATATATCTGTATGGTTGACGATGGCCCCACCAACGCGATGCATCTATGAGAGATCTGATCGACCTCTCGTCATGTTCTCCATGTTAAGCCCAACGAGTGGATTTGATTTGATCCCTCCTTTATTCAGTGGCTAGGGTATATGCCTCAATAACCAAACCCCTCCTGATGGGATCAAGTAGGGTGGATCTCTTACCACCAAAATTAACCCTCAACATAATATGGGATTATCACCCAGACAAGCTCCAAGTGCTCAACTCACCTGTTAGTGTTAGTATTTTCATCTTGCCATCAGTGCTCAAAATCCTCTTTTCATATCATTTTAGGAGTCCCACTCAGAATTTTTTTATCATGCCACTAGGTCATGCAAATGCAAAAAATTAGTCGCTGATGGTAGCCCTAGTCCAAAAATCATCACTCTTCCACGAATTTGATTACTTGCTGGCATACCTTCATACCTTGTTGACTGTACACCATCCATAAAGTTAATATCATCATATCATCACATCAGTCATGTCATTATGAAGTTCAGTCCTTCAAGGTTTCATTAGGTCATTAGGGTTTCCAAGGTCCAATAAAACTTCATTCCCACTGCATAAGACCAACAAGTAAAGGATGATCGAATAAATTCTCTTCACCATGTGAAGATGATTTGTAAAGAGAAATTCTTGGTTCAACATGTAATTTTTGTTTTAAGATGTAATTTTATGTCATTCAAAATCTAGTAAGTTTTCATGGTTCCAAGATAGCTGCATACTCAAGGTTCCATCAGCCAAATTAGTTAAAGTTCCAAAAGGCATCTGTGTTTTTAAACACTTCCCATCACTCCTATCCCTCAAAATCATCATTTTCCACAAACACTAAACCGTAATTTCCTCTCCCATCGAGCTAGGGTCTGCTATGGCATCAGAGACATCTGAGCAGAGGAGACATAAGGGAGGTCATATTAGCAAGCATGAGGCCATTCCAACTCATAAACATCATGTCTCCATCAGTTTTTAAGAAGTCATTCCAAGGGACAAATCATTTGCCACACATGGGGCCAATTTTTGTTCAAACTATGTTTCTGACCAAATGGTGATGCATATTACAAAAGTGAAAGAGGTTTTTATCCATCATAGGTCAAGGAAGAAGAACCTCCTTCAGTTTTTACACAGGCATCATGGTTTTGGAGAAATGTCAAAAATACAGTTGCTACAAGAGTGTTGTTGCACTTCTTGAGTGACCTTGGGAAAATCAAATTTTCTCCCTGATGGAGTGTCCAAATTGTTGAGATTTTGTGTATTTGGGGCAGCATCAGTTGTGCTCTAGCTCCCAAATTTTGAGGAAGGACTAGAGTACACTTGATCTACAAGACCCAGAAATGGATTTTGGAAATTTCATCTAGTTTAGGAGATATTAAATTAATTAATTATTTTAATGTATTTCCTAAGTTAGAACTTAGGGAACTTAAATAATTAAAGTGAATTTAATTAAACATGTAATGAAATTGTCTTATGTCACACGGATCAAGCTTTCGTTTAATCTTAGCCATTGATTCAAGATCTGATCATGGTCGTTTGTTTCCCAATGAGAAAAGTATAAAGGAAAGGCTTGGGGTCATTTGTAAAGATAGATAGAGGCAGAGCATTGAAGCTAAGCTGAGATTCTAGGGCAGACTTGCTAAGAATTCTTAGAAGTGTTTCAACTGCAGAGAGGGGATTTTAGGCCACGAGGATGATCTGATCCCAGGGTCTAGAATCAACAAGAGGCAGAGATCAGCTCAGAGAGGCAGCGCAAAGAAGCATGAGAGAAACAACAAGAAGGGAAACATTGTGCTACGTAGGTGCTGCGCAATCCCTCAAAGACAACGTAATTTTCTGCAGGAAACCCTCAAGGGTTACGCGGAGACCCTAAGGGGCAGCGTAGGGACTGTGTCACCCAGTCTGGGGTAATGCAGCCCTTTCCGGAGTAGCGCTGAGGGTCAGAGGGGCTTCAGAGGCTGACGTAGAGGCTTCAGGGGCAGCGTTGGGGTTTCTAGGCCCTAATTTTGGCTGAGTTCTGTAAATCTCATTTGAGGGTGTGGATCAGTCATTATTTTGGCCTTGGATCAGCCAGTGAGCTGTAGATATAATATTTCTCTTTCGGGTTTTCTAGATCTGGAACCCAGGCTGCTTGTATTTAGAAAATTCTTGATATTAAAACTCTCCAGCAGCCGGAAGACCGATTTTCCCACATTGGGTTTTTCTGGGGACTATTTGTCCAGAAATAACTGTGTCACTTTGTCTATGTGTGCATGAACTTGTTCTAGATCTGGATTGGTGGAGATCTGTTATGTGTTTTGCTTCGATTTTAACTTGAATTTTATTCAGTTAATAACTTATCTAAGTAGGAGGAGCATAACTGGATTAACAGTAATAATTTTTGCATAAAGTGTAAAGATTCAGAAATTTCCACATGGTATTAGAGGAATTGCAGATCTAGGAGGGTCATCAGCAAGAGACTGAAGGTTCTAGCTACAGAAAGTAGCTGGAAAAGCAGCAGAAACGTAGATCTGAAGGGACAATGTAGTTCTCAGAGGCAGATTCACGCAAAGGGAAGGGTGATGCAGTGTAATGCTGTCTCCTAGCAAGCCCATGCAATTACTGCGCAGAGGTAGCTCAGAAACAACACTGGATTAGTCTAAAGCCTGCCAGTGTGATGCAGATTTGAATATGTCAGATCCAGAAAAGACTGAAGAAAAACTGCAAAAATTCAAAAGGTGCTCGTGGGGTTAAATTTCTGAAGTTTTCAGATTTTTAGCCTAAGCACAAGTGACAAAGAGCGAGAGGAGATCAACTTCTCAAAGAGTTTCTAGCCAAAGAAACTTGCAAATTGATTAGAGGATCAAAGAGAGTTGAATCATTGTTGATTTGGCAGATTTCCAAGGAGGGAAATCAGTTGTCAGAGGGAGCAGAAGGTGCCTGTTTCACCAAGGGCCTTAGATCCATTTCTCTAGCAAAGAGAAAAGGAAGTTTCGACACAGTCTAAGCAGATGGATCCTCATGGATTGCATGATCAGGACAGGTTGGATGGCCTCTCAAACTTTTTAGTTCGAAAGGCAAGGATCCTGATAGTCCTTGAGGCATACAATCTTAGAGATCATGCAGAGCAAACTCTGGCCACACTAACAGATCCGGATCTCCTTCGGAAGCATAAGGAAGCTGGTGGGCATGCCAAGCGGCTGATTATGAATGGAATTAAGGACCATATTGTACCGCACTTAGCTAAGAAGAAGACATCTAATGAGATGTGGATGGCCTTAATTTTCCTATATGAGGGAAAATCTATCCAAAGGAAGATGCTGTTGGAGACACAGATGAGGTCATTCATGATGACCAAGGGAGAAGACATGGAGCATTTCTTCTTTAGACTGCAGTCGATCAGAGATCAGTTGACTGCAACTGGTGCTAAGGTGGAAGACGATGTGATGGTCAGGACTACCTTCAATGCAGTCACAGATGAGTGGGAAACCTTTGTCCAAAGTATCTTGGGCAGAGCGGGCCTCCCAGATTGGGACAGCTTGTGGTCAATTCTGCGTCAAGAAGAACTTCGCAGATTCACCAAGAAGCAATATAGCTCGGGATCAAGCAAAGTGAAGAAGGAAAATGAGGAAGATGCAACCTTGGCATCAAAGAGGCAGTAGGGAAAGAAGAAGGATCTATCAAAGATCAAGTGCTTCCAGAGTGGTGAAATGGGACATTTTGCCATCAATTGTCCTCAGAAGAAAAAGAACAAGGAAGTTCTTTTTCCAAGGCTATTGTGGCAGATGATCGGTTAGAAGATGATGCAACCATGAGTGCTCATGAACCACAGAGGTGGGGTGACATGGATATGTAGAGAAGCTACATAGAAGAGGGCGGGATCCTTGAGCAGCTCATCTCTTGGATCACATGCGAACTACGGCAGCCTTAAGACAATAGCGGGACAAGTAGAGAAGTAAGCGCATAGATCACAGATGAAGCAGAGGCAGATATGAAGACTGGGAGGAGTAGCGCGGAGTACAGCAGCAACAACATAGAAGCATCAACAACGCGAGGCTGATGTGACTTCAACATCGCAGTGCAAAGCTGTAGCAATGTAGAAGGCTTCATAGGGACATTGCAGTGCAACAACATCGTAAGAGATTTTAGCACAAGGGGCTGATGTGACTTTAGTAGTGTAGAGGGAGTCTGCGTATGCAGAGGAGAGTTGTAGCTGTGCATCATCCTTCAGATGCCAGCACAGATCTGTAGCCTATGGAGCTTCAGTGATGAAGATGCAACCCATTTGACTTGTCTGTTAAAGATTGGGTAGGAGATTCAATTGTTTCTCTCAACAACTGAAGTTTCAGTGTAGTAAATCAGCAGTGGCAGTGCTATGAGCAGCACAAATGCAACATATTGAGAGGGAGCTGCAGTACAGAGGTTGCAGTGGCAGTGGTAGAGTCACGGGCAACAATACAAAATGGCAGCAGCAATGCAGAGTTGAGTGGCAACAGGCCAAGCATCAGCAACACAGAACTAGTGCCCAAAATCGTGTAATGCATAGTGTGATGTATTGCTAGAGCACACCCTTGATGCTAAGAGGGAGTGTTGAGATTTTGTGTATTTGGGGTAGTATCAGTTGTGCTTTAGCTCCCAAATTTTGAGGAAGGACTACAGTAGACTTGATCTACAAGACCCATAAATGGATTTGGGAAATTTCATCTGGTTTAGGAGATATTAAATTAATTAATTATTTTAATGTATTTCCTAATTTAAAACTTAGGGAACTTAAATAATTAATGTGAATTTAATTAAACATGTGATGAAATTTTCTTAAGTCACACGGATCAAGATTTCTTTTAATCTTAGTCATTGATTCAAGATCTGATCATGACCATTGGTTTCCGAACGAGAAACGTATAAAGGAAAGGCTTGAGGTCATTTTTAAAGACACACAAAGGCAGAGCACTGAAGCTAAGCTGAGATCTAGGGCGGCCTTGCTAAGAATTCTTAAAAGTTGTAATATTCCCATTTTTGGTGACACCTACGACAGGGCCAGGTTGGTCTTCCAGAGTTAGGAGCAGACAGGTCACAGGTACAAATTGGTGTTATCAACGGGCTCAGGGGCTTTTCAGAGGAGTTTTGAGGAGTTTTCATGGTGTCCGGAGGCATTCGCTTGATATACTTCATCATCCGAGCATATTGGCTTTCGTTCTGATGCATTCCGATAACTTTCGGAAATTTGAGTTATTTATGGGCTTAACTCAGCTGATTATGCTCAAGGTGGCATTCCGGGAGGAATACATGATGGAACACATTAGTGTAATAGCTCATTGGAACTGAGACAAGAATACCTACATGATGGGAGAGTTAGACACAGATTTCAGTGACCGGAGGAGGCGTGGTAGTCGATTTACCCCTTTCTGCATTAAAAAGGAATATTTTAATAAAAAGGGAAAAGTGCTCCATGAATAAAATAATAATAAAATAATGCTCTAGAAGGCTCCAAGGGATCTATAAAAGAAAGGGAGGAGGCCATTAGGAGATATCTTTGGAGTAGATCATTTTCTTGTGTATGAGAGGTTTGAGAACGTGGATTCTCTACTTCAGCCATAGCCCCAGGACGGAAACCCTCGGGTGAGTTGTGAGTGTTGGACGGAAACCCAACTCTCTTTGAGGAGACTTCATTCAGAAGTTTCACAGAGCTTCAGTGATATTGGAGTGAGGATCATTCAGATCTTCAACTTGGGCTTCATCATTTTCAGTGGGTTCAGTGACAGTTGTTGCCGGAGGGAGAGTGCAGCAGTTCAGTTTTGTGGCCAGCGCCGTTCAGCAGCTTATCATGGTGGCCAGTTTTCTATCTCAGCTCTTTCTGGGTCAGATCTATATGTAAACCCCTTTTGATATTTATAATAAAGCTGGGTTTATTCCAGTTCTATGTGGTATTGGATTGCGGTATTTTATGTGTTTAATTTTACATGGCAATCTTCTGTAAGTAAATGTTGATTTTGCGGCATTTTGTGGAGTTTATTTATTTATCTGCATTTTTAGTAAAAATATCCCATTCGAGATATTACAGTGGTATCAGAGCCGCAGTCTTGGCTCAGCATGCGGGTTTCAGCTCCAATTGTAGTGATTATTATTGCAATGGTTATTAAGGGTTTTGCCAAAAGAAGTTCAAGGAGGTGCGAAATCATATTTGCTCGAGTCAAAATTTGTTGCAGAAAATATATTTTGTGAGAAATAAGTTGATTGGCTATTCTTCAAAATTGGCTATCATATTGAAGTGGGCATAGATTATTAAGTGGGGTCGTCAAAATTTGAAAGGATTTGAATCTCTCATGAGGCCATACGAAACCCAATATCACATCACCATGAGAACTCTGTTGAGCCACATTGCAAATTTATAACAGATCGCAAATTTCCAGAACGAGGTTGACGTCTCCAAAGCGATGCCCAAAAAAGGGTCGATCTGTTGAAAGTTGGGGCTGCATGAAATTTCAAGGGCCAAGCCCCGTAGATCGATTCCGAATGAGAAGTGAGAATTTTGTTTTATCAAACTCTGAAGAATTTTGGGGCCGTGATAAATTTATGGGGAATGATTATGTGTTTAACATGGAATATTCAGAAGGGTTCGAGAATTAAAAAGGGTTTATAGAGTCGTCAAAATCATTTCCAAAGTTGTGGCAAAGATTTAAACGAAGTTAATTAAATTTGTTATCGAACTAGAAAGCCAGTTTTCCGTTGGCCCCAGAGAACAAATTTCTAGGAGGGCGGAGATTATTCCTTTCTGTGATTGGTGTCGGAGCAAACAGCCTGTGCGTACGTGGAGCTTGTACGAGTGTCGTAGAGATGATAATTTCGTTTGAGGGCCAGCATATCATTGCTGTAGGGATTTGAAGTCGTCGTCTAAGAGGGTGTGCGCATAGCTGCAAGCTGAACGTGACAACATTTGGCCTGCACTCATCTGAAGATCGTGGGCATAACTCAGTTTAACTTTGTTGACCCAGAACTACATTGAAGCCACCACGAGAGTCACGTAGCATCTCTTCTAAAATAGAAGGAATCGTGAGTCATGTTACCACTGGTCAACGTACAATGTTGAAAGAGACAAATTACGTGCTTCAGGACTGTGTGAAGATTCCAAGCACGACGCTGCCGAGGCCGAGTTTACTGTGGGTGATAGAATACGGGTTGGTCACTGACTGTGGCGGCGAGGGAGTCAGAATACGCTGACGCCGTTAGAGGTAGCTGCCTTACCAAGACGGATCGCTGTGCATATATATATATATATATATATATATATATATATATATATATATATATATATATATATATGGAAAGAAGCCGATCGAACGTAAAACAAATTCTAGGCACTTCATTGGACGAGGAACGATTATCTTACACCAGTTGAGTCAACACATCAGTACCAGGTTCCCTTTCTCGTTTTTATTTTATTTTCCCAAGTTGCTGGTAGTTTCCTGGTGTTTTATGATTCATCTCGAATTCGTGCCACAAGTTTCAGATGTTGCCTTTGTACTGTTGATTGCCATTATTATCAGTCAAGGTGTTGTTTGAACTGACAACATTGTGTATGTTTTAGTAAGGTCTGAATTTTGCAACCCATTGTGTGGTTGTGTGTCCAAAGTTTGGTTTGTATTACTCAAGAGTTTAATGAGCAATGTAACGACAGATTAGTATTGATGCCAAGTCACTATGAGTGAATCTATTCTAGAGCTGTTAACATAAGCATCATATATGTGTTGTGAGAGAGCCAACCAAGCTGTGAGTCATGAAGTTCCTTTTTATTTTGCATGGCTAAGAGGGAAATTTGCACTACTGATTGTAGTTGAAATCTTGTATTTGACACCAGCAAACACGTGTCACCTACAACAGTATATATTTGTACTGTTTGACAAAAACTGCACCTACAGCCATAAGTCTGTTATTGTTTGACAAATTAAACTCAGAAAAACCACTGAAGGCATCCATTAAACTCAGAAAAACCAGTGGCCATTTTCCTAGTGATTCTGAACAAACTTGTAGTGATTCTGTTGAGAGTGCATGGTTGAGCTACTCTATCCTATTGTGATCAGAGAAATGAAGCAGTCTTGAGAATAATTGTCAGAAAAATAGTGACCTCATTATCACAAACGGTCTTGTGTTCATTGGTTGAACCATGGAGGGATTCCTAAATAGATTGATGAAAATGAAAATAGAAGTCGGTTCCTTGAACCACCATGCATCAGATGACCAGAAAACAAAACCAAACAATAGACCCTTTTCAAGAGGAATTAATGCCATCCTTCAAAAAGGACAGCCAAAAGATTTGCAGGAAGAATTGGGGGTTAGTCACAAAATCCTTGCACTTGGGACAGATTTGAAACACATGAAGATGACATGGAGAGTTCTGTCCAAAGTTGATGAACTTAATGAACTTCTGTCCAAAATAAGCCAAGAAGAAGGGAAGAAACTAGTTTGGGCTCTAAAACCAGCTATGCTTGCTCTTATACAGCCCAAATTCTTGGAGGAACCTTGTGAAGGAGTCACACTTCCAGTTGCAGCTTGCCTCAGTAACATCATGAAATTGAACACACCTATAGCCCCATATAATGATGATGTTATGAGGAGGATTATGAGGTTGATTGTAGAGACTTTTCAGGATTTGGACAACAGCACAGGCTCTACCTTCAGGAAGAAGCTTGAGATTTTATGGAGTATGGCCACATTCAAGACTTATGTCATCATGTTTGATCTTGAGTGTGATGACTTGGTTCTGCAGATGTTCCAATGCTTCTTCAGCATTAGGAGACATCATCCTGATACTGTCATAGCACACATGTAGTCCATTTTGTCGTCATGTATGAGAGACCATGGGACCATTGACCGAGAGTTGCAAACCCGGTTGTTGAGCATTTGGAGGAGAGAGTAGTTGGTCTCACCTACTGCTTATGAGCTAGCCCAAGGGCTGGTTGAGCAGAATATTGGGCTATTCAGGAGACAGTTGACCAGGGAGGAGCTTCTCCAGTTTGGTGGGTCAGGCAGCAAAAATGAGCTGAGGAGGAAGGGACTTTGCTTCATTTGCAAAGAACCTTGGGGGCCTGATCACTCATGTTTGCGGGATGCAGATGAGGTGGCAGAGGTAGAGCAGGTAGATGTTCCTTCTGTATGCCAGGATGAGGACTCTTCTTTAGATGAGTCCATGGGATCATATGAGGATGCTTCTAGGGAGCGAGAGCAGCCATGCAGAGATGATGATGACAGTAGACCAGAGCTGTGTTCTAGTGTGCAGGGTGAGCAGTCAGGGGACTGTATGGGAGATACTCTGGGTGATGAGTCCCTTGTGACGATTCAGCCAGGGCAACATATGATGGAGCCTGAGTTAGCAGAGGATGATACTATTCACATCAGGCATGACATTCCTTTGGGGGAGAGCCAAATGGACACCCACGTTGAGCCGATGAGGGATATGCGGCTAACATTGGGGTCAACCATTGAGGTAGAGCAGTTAGATGTATTGACATCGAGTACAGTGATAGCAGTTGCAGATCCATGTCCTCTGGAGGTGTTGGAGGTTGATGGGATTGTTCTGCAGGGGGCCAGTAGACAGCGAGAGCATGACATTCCTGATCAGGAGTGGGAGGAGTTGTTGGATGTGGTGGAGCATCCATCTGTGGGTCGATACAGGGATGAGGTGCAGATAGATGTACATGCAGTCAGAAGAGCTGTAGTGTTTTCAGTGGGTAGCACTCTCCAGGAGTACATCGATGGGGCTTGCAGCATATCTTGCCCACTTTGGCCCATTATAGAGAGAGGGGCTTTCTTCTACAGGCAACTTCCATTGGCAGACAGGGCAGAGCAGTGGGAGTTGATTACAGGCTCGCGACAACACTTGGGGCATGTTCCATGTGCAGTTGTTGCTACATTGGATTTTTCTTCTAGGATGGACTGGCGGGAGATCATAAGTTGGTACCCTCTTGGTGGTATGATATTCTTCGTAGGGAGCACAGCAGAGCAGGGGCCCTTAGACATAGTAGATGTTACAGATTCCAGTTGGCAGGAGGGCACAGGTCGTCGTTTCTTCAACACTCCATCTCGATTTTAGGAGAGCAGGATCAGCGTGGGATTGAGTCAGGACTTGGATTGGAGAGAGGTGATGAGTTGGTATGCAGTTGGTGGGACAGCATATGCAGTTACAGGTACAACACAGTAGGAGCCCGAGAGCATTGATGCTTGTTGGTGGTCTTCACCTCTTAGAGCATCAGCTATAGCCAGAGGCAGTGCGCAGCCTAAGCCATGGGACTTGGGCAATGATTGGCCACGGTGGCGTTGGGATCCGGGAGGATTGTTTGTTGGCTAGTACAGTGAGAGATCAGTTTGGGATCCTAGCATTGAGGGGTCTATTCCGAGTGTTTTGACACAGGTGCATAGTAGCGCCCAGAGGTTTGTATGGGATGCGGGCATTGGGTCTCAGTTGCGGTGGGCCAACAAAGTGGCCCACATATTTCGATTGCTTGAGGGCAAGCAATCTTGGGGTGGAAGGTCTGTGATATTCCCATTTTTGGTGACACCTACGACAGGGCCAGGTTGGTCTTCCAGGGTTAGGAGCAGATAGGTCACAGGTACTGATTGGTGTTATCAGTGGGCTCAGGGGCTTTTCGGAGGAGTTTTGAGGAGTTTTCATGGTATACTCCATCATCCGAGCAAATTGGTTTTCGTTCCGATGCATTCTGATAACTTTCAGAAATTTGAGTTATTTATGGGCTTAACTCAACTGATTATGCTCAAGGTGGCATTCCGGGAGGAATACATGACGGAACACCTTAGTGTAATAGCTCATTGGAACTGGGACGAGAATACCTACATGATGGGACAGTTAGACACAGATTTCAGTGACCGGAGGAGGCGTGGTAGCCGATTTACCCCTTTCTGCATTAAAAAGGAATATTTTAATAAAAAGGGAAAAGTGCTCCATGAATAAAATAATAATAAAATAATGCTCTAGAAGGCTCCAAGGGATCTATAAAAGAAAGGGAGGAGGCCATTGGGAGATATCTTTGGGAGTAGATCATTTGCTTGTGTATGAGAGGTTTGAGGACGTGGTTCTCTACTTCAGCCGTAGCCCCAAGACGGAAACCCTCAGGTGATTTGTGAGTGTTGGATGAAAACCCAACTCTCTTGGAGGAGACTTCACTTAGAAGTTTCACAAAGCTTCAGAGATTGGTGTGAGGATCATTCAGATCTTCAACTTGGGCTTCATCATTTTCAGTGGGTTCAGTGACAGCTGTTGGCGGAGGGAGAGTGCAGCAGTTCAGTTTGGTGGCCAACGCCGTTCAGCAGCTTATCTTGGTGGCCAGTTTTCTATCTCAGCTCTTTCTGGGTCAGATCTATATGTAAATCCCTCTTATTATTTATAATAAAGCTGGGTTTATTCCAGTTCTATGTGGTATTGGATTGCAGTATTTTATGTGTTTAATTTTACATGGCAATCCTCTGTAAGTAAATGTTGATTTTGCGGCATTTTGTGGAGTTTATTTATTTATCTGCATTTTTAGTAAAAATATCCCATCCGGGATATTACAGAAGTGTTTCAGCTGGAGAGAGGGGAATTTAGGCCAAGGGGATAATCTGATCTCGGGGTCTAGAATCAACAAGAGGCAGAGATCAGCTCAGAGAGGCAGCATAGAGAAGCAGGAGAGTAGCAGTAGGAAGGCCAACACTGTGCTACGTAGGTGTTGTGCAGTCCCTCAAAGACAACGTAATTTTCTGCAGGAAACCCTCAAGGGTTACGCAGAGACCCTAAGGGGCAACGTAGGGACTGCGTCACGCAGTTTGGCGTAATGCAGCCCTTTCTAGAGCAGTGCTGAGGGTCAGAGGGGCTTCAGAGGTTGATGTAGAGGCTTTAGGGGCAATGCTGGGGTTTCTAGGCCCTAATTTTCGCTGAGTTTTGTAAATCTCGTTTGAGGGTGTGGATCAGTCATTATTTTGGCCTTAGATCAACCAGTGAGCTGTAGATCTAATATTTCTCTATCGGGTTTTCCAAATCTGGAACCTAGGCTTGTTGTATTCAAGAAATTCTTAATAATAAAACCCTCCGGCAGCCAGAAGACCGGTTTTCCCGCATTGGGTTTTTCCGGGGACTATTTGTGTAGAAGTAACTATGTCACTTTGTTTATGTGTGCATGAACTTGTTTTAGATCTGGATTGGTGGAGATCTGTTATGTGTTTTGCTTCGATTTTAACTTGAATTTTATTCAGTTAATAACTTATCTAAGTAGGAGGAGCAGAACCGGATTAACAGTAAAAATTTCTGTATGAAGTGTAAAGATTCAGAAATTTCCACACAAATGACTGCATAATCGGATTAACAGTAAAAATTTCTGCATGAAGTGTAAAGATTCAGAAATTTCCACACAAATGACTTGCTTGATAAGTCAAATGATACCTAGACAAAGAGAGCTTTCCAATGAGTTATCATGCGCTCAATTTGGAGTTGAGAAAGGCCTCCAAAAGTTGCTTGGAAAAGGACATTGCATTTTTGCACCCCGATTCTGCACTTTTTTATCAGTCTTGGGAGAATTGATTTTTGAGGGGCTATACTTGATCGTTTTCAGTGCTTGATAAGTCCATTGTGTAGCCATGAGAGAGATTTACCCAACTAGCTATTATTAGCTCAATTTGGACACCAGGAAGGCCTCCAAAAGTGGCCTGCAAGTTGGCACTGCGCTCCTGACACTAGCGTGTTGAACCTTTAGTTAAACTGAGAGGGGGGGGGGGGGAGGTGAATCAGTTTAACACCTTCCTGATCTTTTAAAACTTTTCATTAAACTTATTTACACCTTCATTTCATATCCAATTTAATGTGTGAGTAATCTTAGAATGTAAGCAGCAGGTATTAGTATAATATAACAGTAGACTTAATATGAGAGTAGCAGGTATTAAGCAGATGATACATATAAGATCAATACATAAATATCATACACAGAGACACCAGATATAAGTGGAAACCCATAAAGGGAGAAAACCACATCTTATTATTGTTGTGATGCAAAGGCAAGCTCCAACTCCCTCTCACCACTGTTTTTCTGCAGGCACCAACCTACAGGAGGCTCCTACCTCAATTCTGCAGGCTACAACTTGCAAGGAAGCACCAACTCCCTTCAATTTTCTGCAGGCACCAACCTACAGGAGGCTTCAACCTTAGTCAGCTACAACTGACAGCTATCAAGCTGCAACTTGATAGGGAAGCGCCATCTTCCTCAATTTATCAAACTGAATGTTTGCTGATTTACTCCAGATATCAGCTTTGTTCTGTATCTGCTCTTCTTCTCTTAATCTTCTCTGCTTTATTCTTCTATATTCTGCATTCTCTATATTTGCTCTCTCTGTCACACCTCTAACCCTTTTGCATATCAAGATGATATTACTTATAGAAATTTCTTGATGTCTGTTTGTTTTCCTCTAGGAATTCGAAATGGATGGTCATACCCCTTGGTCTTCTGCCTCCTCATTTCTTTATCCAACTCAATTTAAAGTCATACTAATAAGTACAAAATTTTATGCTACAGTGGGATTTTGTCTTTTCTATAGGATACTTGCCTTTGCATCACAAACAATAAAAAATTAATTACAACATTTACATTCACATTTTTAATTACATATTTCAATTTTACTCAGCTCCTTTTCTGGATTTTGGCTTTACTGGATTTGTCTTTTCTTGCTGCTGTTAAGAACCTGTTCTGCATACTCTTTGTTCACTGTCATCTGCATATTCCCTATTTTATGTGCTTATTCTTCTGTCCAACTCATTCCTGTACATATTCCTGTCAAACCTGTAATCTCTGTGTATCTCTGCATGCTCTCCCCCTTTTTTTCATAATTGCATTCAAGTTTTATGCCCAATCATTTCCCAATCCGGGCAATCTCACACTTCTCTTTAATTCCATGCTGGCAATTTATATAAACAAGTCTGGGTTATTTTTATATCTCCATTCAGAGAATTGCGATATTAATTCAATACTCCTCTATAGTTATAACCCGACAATCTCTTATGTGTGCATATGCGCTAATTCTGCATTTACAACCATTCTACACAACATAATAATTGACCCTCGGCGTATTAAACCATATTCACAAATTCCATGTTTCGCCACTTCACATATACAATGATTATACATAATATATGTTGGAATGTAATTTCCAACTGCGCGGCTGAATCAACCGGCGGAAGACAACGATCGACAGTTAGCGGGAGTGAGAATAGCTCGACGGTTAATAGGCAGTGAACCCCCGCAGTTGACTTGCTGATCGTATGTTGACTCGTGATCAACGGTTAAAATTGAGTGCGGGGCTTTACCCCAACTGTACTGAGCCGGCAGACTTATACCCCCGCAAACACCAGGGATGATGACTTTTATAATTCTCGGCTTGTATATATTATTTTCGATCTTTATATTATGCCGCCAACCAACGTTCATACCTTCGTGACCTTATATTATCATTCTACGCCTTTTAAATGAATGACTTTATCATAATCGTTTGGCTTCGGGCCCCACCTATATAACCAATAGCCAATCAACCGCACGCACCGTACCTGGCTTAACCTCTGGGCTTTTTCATTAACCTTCGTGCGGGTCCTGCGAGTGATCACCGTTAGACGTCGGGCCACCAGATCAATGGTCTATAAAAATATCGCTCGGCGTCTTTAGTCGATGTATAACGCGCGATGGCGCACTTTAAAGAGCGGTTTTGGACGGGTCCACTTCACCACATGTTGAACTCTGAATGGAATCGCTGCCCATTCCTCCAATACCGCTTTCCGACGGATGGTGGTGCGATGAAACCCACGGTTTCACTCCAACCCACCGTTACTGTTCATCCGGTCACAGTTCGGCTTCCTCACGCAAGGTTCTGTTCTCGTCCTTTTACTCCGGGTTCCGTTCTCCTCCTTTAAACTCAGATATCGCCCGTTATACATTAAAGGGATCTTTTATACTCTGACGCAGAGTTCCGCCACTTTCTCGGTTTCGTCTATCCTTATGCAGAGTGCACACAACCACTCCTCAAGAACTCATGTGTTCACACGGAGTTAATTCGACCATTAATCAATAATATTAACTCAATGTCTCATGCACAGAGATTCGCACTGTACATAATTACAGGGAATAATCAACCAACGCACAATACGCAACAAGATTCTCGGAATTTATATATGTACATATTTTTGGAATAACATCGGTTTCTTTGCACTAATAGCTGTGGCTCTGTCTCTGCTGCTTCTGTCACTCTGCCTCTACCTCTACTGCTGTTATAACGGCTCTGTCTCCATATTTGCTTCCTTTGCCTCTGCCTTTCTCCTTTATATTCATTTCCTCTTTGCTGCCTCCATTGTCTATCTTTGTCTCCTTGTAATTGTTCCTGTCTCTGCATCTGCTACCTCCTTTGCCATCAATGACAACATTTCCAACATAGTGCTGCGCTCCTGAGCAGTCTTGGGAGAATCACTTTTTGGGAGGTCAAATCAAATCAACTTTGCAAACCAAGTACAGATCTGAAAAGTAGACTGGATAAAATTTCCAATGAGCTATCCTGAGCTTAGTTTGGACACCTGCAACCCATCCAAAACTCAGCTGCAAGATGGAGGGAGCACCTGACACTGGTGCTACGCTCTTGACCAATGTCTGATTTTTCTAAGTTTTCTCTGCAATTTTGATTTTCACCTTGATAAATCATGTTTTTACTTATGTAATTGATGGAAGTAAATGTGATTATGGTGTTTTTGCACTTACCTAAGGTAAATACATTAGGTGAAAAGTTTTGATGACATGTAATGAATCAGTTTGCAAAAGTGAGGGATGAGTCAATTTGACTTCCCTACACTCTAGTTATCAGTTCAGATTATTGTGAATTAGCTCCTCAACTCAGGGATTCAACCCCTGAGGTTGGGAGAAAGTTGTTTTGATGTCTATATCTTTCTCCTCTTCACTCTTGGGAAAAGTTGGATGTTGAGGCATTGATCAAAGACTCTAGTGTATTCTATTTGGTAGGAAATTAATGAAAAGGTTGCAACTATTTCTTTGGGATACCTGTGGTATGGAAATTTAGCATTGTTCTTCTTATGTCTCATTATGTATGAATGTTTTGTTTCATGATTCATTTCATTTCTATGATATGTTGGTTTTTAAGTTGATAAACATAATACATCTCTCATGCTCTGTTTTGGGAAAACCTTCATAATTTGTCCATATTCTTCAGTTTAGAAGGAATTCATGCTTAGCCTTGCTCTTTCTAGCTCGTCACTTGTCTGATCCATCCCACTAAAGAAACCCTAAAGTGTTAGGTTTTCTACTTACTGTGCCCCATTGAATCTCTACAACCCTAATCTTATTTGCCCTGACCTAGCCTCTTTGACCTAATTCACTCATTCAACAACCCAAATTCAAACAAACAAACCCCTGTATCCATACCTAGCCTAAAACCCTAATTCATCTAACCCTCTTGGCTGTGATTTGTGGAGAGAGCCCTCTACGGCTTGGTAGGGCTAGCTACCAAGCTAAAAGATTGGTCTGTGATTACCTCTGTTGGGATTTCTTCTTCAACGTTAGAGATCTGGCGGAGTGATAACATCACCAACAACAAAACAATAATCCAAATGCATGTCTAAGGATTGAACTATCATCTCCTTTAATAGTCATGGACTATCAGAATACCATGGGTCATCTGAATACCACAAGTCTTTTTCTTTTTTATTAAAGTGACTTAGAATATTCCTTTTTTCTTAGTCACTTTTAATTAATTAATTCCTAGATATTATATCATTACTACTTACCCTGTAGCCTATGGGAATGGCTATGCTATTGCATTAGTCTTCGTTCCCAATGCTCGGAAAAAGAGACATTAGACATTTGCATTTTGATATTCAGCTTATACTTATTCTTTTTTTTTTACGATGACATCAACCTTCAGTATTTCCCAACCCTTCTTTGTTGATTTTCTAAATGCAATAGAAACTAGCACAATATTTCCGAAAAACTGATAAGTACTTTTGGTGCTGATCTTCTTTTTAATTATTCCAATATATTATTAAACAATTATACTTTAGAAATTCAATCGTACAATAATAGTACAATAGTAGAGATCAGAATGCACAAAGAGAAGACAAGATTTACCTTGGGAAAACCCATTAAGGGGAAAAACCCAACAACATTTTCAATAGAGAAATTATTCTATTCAACAAGAGACACACCTACACCTTCTAGTCATCAACTAGGTCATACCTAGTCAAACCCTCCAAGTCAAGCCTCCCAATCTGATCCAACACTTCACTCAGCTGGTCTACCTTAGAATTTTGACCCTCATGCAACTACGAGAATCCCATAATTTTGGCCTGCTGTAATTTCACAAAAAAATTGGCTCTTGCACCAAAAACTGCCCAAAATATGCAAACTGCAGAGAGAGAGAGAGTATATCGACACGTGCAAGCTTGAGAAAAAGAAAGAGAGATGCAATTCATCCTTCTTTTCATCCTCCTTGTCCTTTTTGATCTTTACTAGGATGCCCACTATTTGCCTTCTTGAGAGAGCGTGAATTGGTGCCATGAGGAGGAGGTTGATCCGCCTTTATATAGTGTTCTTCCTGGGTCAAATGGGTGTGACTCTTCTTGGGCCGACTTGACAAATTTGGAGCCAAAAGTTTCAAATTCAAAAATTCAAATTTTACTCTTTTAAAAGTCTAAATGGGACTTAATATAATTTTCTTTTGACTGTAGCTTAATATAATTTTCTTTTGACTGTAGCATTTTGAATATGACTTACAATAATCAATAAATACATCAAGGGCCGAAAATACATTATGAAGACTAACCATAGTTACAAATTCAACATTCTTCTCATTGGTCAAGTTTTATAGGGAACCAATGTTAGTGGTTGACAACAACTAATTAAAAAATGGGATAATGGAATAAGGGGAATGAAAACAAGTATGAATATCATAGAATGCTACTAGCAATGGAGCCTTCTATCTGTGCTTCTCTTAGACAATGAAAGAAGGACCTTAAGGAAGGTCACATTGGACTAGAGGCAAATGGTAACCGCCAAGGTGAAATAATGGAACAAGTACACATCACAAAGCAATTCATAATTTCAACCCGTGATCCATATTAGAATACTTTAAGCATTAAATGAAGGCACGTGCATGCAAGAATGGTAAATGTGCCTCACTATTGATGATCACACCTTCATTATATAAACATGCTAGATAAATGAATGTAATGATCGAAGAATGGGGAAAAGGCATCTGAGACTAGCTACCTGTAGAACATGGTAGGCGTTGTTGGCTAGAAAGCTACATCATAGGAGAAAATTTTTCTCATAGGGTTACCCGTGCATATGGATGGGTAACATGGCCAAGGGCGAGATTTGAATGCATCTTTGATATGATATGAAATAAACTGGTTATTTCCTAAATGTCCAACACAGGAATGATAAACAACTAAAACCCATACAAGACAATAATATATAAAAAAGGATTGAATTAATGATATGATTACAATGGTGAGTGGCTTTGGGATTTATAGGCCTTAATGTGACCTTTCATGTAAAGTTTTGCCTTCTTTTTTTTAAATTTCATTTTGTTTACCAGTGTGTCCGTGACCTACATGACTAACTTGTGATTAAGAATGCACGACCTTGGGGCATCTAAGCCTTCAAAATCACCCAGGGATCACACTCAACTAGGGTCACACGAACCCTTAACATGGTTGGATTTGTGCCCACAGGGTTTGAAACTTGGGACCTTAATACAAGAAGTGCCTTAATAATGCACCCTTTCACCATTTGTTCTAGGCCCTCTGTGGTATAAAGTTGTGTCTTTAAGCAATTCGGATTTTAATAATTAATATCCTAAGTTATATAGTATAAGTGTATGTTTATGAATCATATTTATTTTTACACACAACAAACCTTGGCACCTCTATGACAAGATAGTGAAAGTACAAAGATGAAGATCTAATAAAGAGAGAGACTAGTGTGCTCATCTGGTCACATCTCTAATGCAATAGTGATCAAGAACGAGAATACAAAAATACCTACTTATTCTTGTATATGTATGATAGGTAATGAGGGCCAACAAAACATATGTGGGCCAAACCCTTACAAGCAAGCTATAAAGCCACATGTAGGTTCACACATTGATCACTACACTCCAAGGGTACAGATGTCAATATCCAAGATGATGCCATGGAGAAGCAAGGTTTCAATGTAAGGGCAAGCAATGAGATGTGTGAAATGCTCCTACAAGCCTCCAAGGACTTTAATACGCCAAGCAAGCTATGTTCTCCATGGGGTCTATTTTGGTTACATGAATATTGTTTTAACCCATCCATGTCCAAGTCAAATCCATGCAAGCATCCAAGTATCCCGTGCTATATAGGGCTTTTTATAGCAAAGCGTCACTAGGCACTCTAGGTTAAGGGAAACATTGAGATCAACCACCACTTTGACCTTAGTGGTTACTCCCTTGCTGTAATGTGGATGGATGTTATCTTTCCTACCCCTTATATTAGCAGGGATACCTATACATGCATTGGTGCATTTTTACAACATTGTAAGCCCAAGGTTGCAATTAGAGCCATGTAACGACCTTGTGAGGCCCTGTAGGAATCCTAGACCTTGTTTCATGTGTCATTTTGTTTTTGTCGAGCCATGGTCGGTCACTTTGAGTTCATCTCTAGTTCCTTTCGTCATGGACAGGATTGGAGGACCTTTGATGGGATTATATGATCACTCATGGTTTTATAAGAGTCTTCCTTTTGTAGGGGTGATCACTAGTGTATGGGCTAGTCTTGCACATGTTGGATGCATCTATGTCTTTCCACAAGGTTATGAGTATACAGAGTTTGTCAGTGGCCTTGGCTTTGGTGACATATCCCTTAGATGATTTTCAAACACGACAGTCCCACATTCAACGACATTTCACACTTCTCATGGAAGTTCATGTTTCTCAATGTAATGTGGTCTTGGAAGTCAAAAGGTTTGTATGACTGGCCAAAGTTGGTTGTCAACAACACACAAGTTTCCAAGGGAAAAACAGGTGGAGCATTGCATTTTTTTGGACATTCATTATGTCTAAATTGGTCTACTTTGTGAGAGGAACAAAACCCATATCATGGCTTTTGTGCATTCTCAAGGGCATTAGAGATCTTCAGTTTGACCATTAATATGAAGGTTTGAGCGAGCTTATGTGGTAGAAATTTGGACACATGGAGTTGAGAGAGCATGTGATAGGGCATGAGGTGGAAAATAGTGTAGAAAAGGGTTGAATGCTTGGCCTACTAAGCGTATGTGTTGCAACTAAAGGAAAGGTGGAAGAACTAGTTACTATTCATGAAAAGTCAAAGAAAATAACTGTTTAACAATTCAAGTTAGCCATTGGAGGTATCTTTTACCATGAAAATGAGGATAAGTACAAAAAATAACCATTGCATAGCTAAGTGATTAGTCTTCTTCAAGTGGAGTGAGTGTTGAGATTTTGGGGTACTGGGGTAGCATTAGATGTGCTCTAGCTCCCAAATTTTGTGGAGCTCGAGTACATGAGATCTCCAAGATCCAGAAAGCATTTAGAAGAATTTGATCTGGTTTAAGTTTTATTCAAATAATTAATCTTTTTAATTAAGGACCCTAAGTCTAACTTAGGAAAATTAGAAGATTAAAGTGAATTAAATTAAACATGTGATGAGAATGACTTAAGTGACAGGGATCAAGCAACTTCTAATCTTAGCCATCGATTAGAGATTAGATCACGACCGCTGATATTTCAACGAGAAAAGTATAAGAGAAGGGCTTGGGGTCAGTTGGAGAACACACACACTGGCAAAGCATTGAAGCTAAGCTGAGATTCTAGGTTGTGGTTTGCTAAGAATTTCAGAAGTTTTTCAGCTGCAGCAAGGGGCAGTATTGGCAAGCGGGATGGTTTGATCCCAGGCCAAGAGTACAACGAGGGCAGAGAAGGAGCATTCCAGAGCAGCGTAGAGCCAATAGCCACGCAGTCCAACCAAGAGCCCAATAGGGGTAGCGCAGAGGCAGCAGGAGCCAAGCAAGGTTGACGCAGGCCCAATTAGGGTAGCGCAGGGTTAGCGTAACCCCTTCTAGGGTGATGCAAGCCCTTCCTGAGTAGCACAGAGGCTGGTGCATGCCAGTCAGGCTGACATAAAGGGCTTCAGAGCAACGCTGGGGTTTCCAGAGGCCGAAAAGGGGCTGAGTTCTGTAAATCCCGTTTAAGGGTGTGAATCAGTCATATTTTTCTGTCTCCGGGATAGAGGTATTGCTGCCATTTATATTTCTCTGTCGGGTTAACTAGTTTTGGTGCCCAGGATTGTTGTACTTAGAATCTGCATAATAATAAAAACCATCCAGAAGCTAGCAGCACTGGTTTTCCTGCATTGGGTTTTTCTTGGGACATTTGTCCAGAAAATCGTTGTGTCACTTTATCTATGAGCATGTTATTTAGTTTTTGATCTGTATGTGTAGGTTGTTAACTGTATTTACTTCGATATTAATTTTGAATACTCAGATTAATAGCTTATGTAAGTAGGAGAAGTAAATCAAGATTTAACAGTAGGGTTTCTAAGTTTAAGAAATTTTCACAGTCAGTTCCCAAGGTGATCAAGCTAATTCCCAAGGTAAGTCGAGTTATGGAGGTGGACGCTGGAGGCTTCAAGAAGGACGTTTGGGGAGATATGACTAATATTCTTCATCATTTAACCTTCTGGACTCTTTGGCATTGAAACATCAGACTTCTTTGGGGTGTAAGAGGCAATTTGACGCACCTAAATGGGAAAATTCATGTAATAAACTGTTATTTTCTAGTGAGTTGACTTAGTCTCCACAATTATTAAGGATGACAAGTCAAGTTATTACTATTTTAATGGAAGGAGGAAACTAACTGTCAACAATGAAAATTATAAATTGCTAGCTCCTTCCATTTGAGGTTGCTAATTGTGAGTTCGTTTTTGAGGTGGATGTTGCTTTCCTTTTCTTTTTCTTGTATGAACTGTAAGGGTTGGGGTTTCTTCATTCCGTAGATTGATCGAGCTATCTAGCCAAATCAAAGGCTCAACAACAAGCTAGCATCAACACCAAGTCATACCACATGCTATCAAGGAGATAAACCAACTATGCATCACACAAACTCCACTTGCGTCCAGTTGTCCAAGTCTTTCTCTAGGGTTTCATCCCACAAACCCTATGACTTTCTCATCCAAGACTTCAATACAAGTCGTAACCCACAAGTCTTCTCTAGGTTTTACTAACCCTAAGTCTTCCAACTCTTGTACCACACAAGCATAAAGACTCCAAGACGAATACATCAATATTAAAAGAACATGCTTTAATATAGGTGTTATGATAGGCTCTCTTCTTGCTTTATCTAAAAGTAGGTGAGGGAGGCTTTCTCCTCGGCTACGTTTGGTTTTGGAGTACCTTCTAAATATTTGTAACACTATCTTCCATTCTGAGACTTGGCACCAATTGACAGGAAAATCTAGTCAATCTGCTGAACACTTGTCTCTTAGGCTGACTTCAATGGCTGCTCTTTGAACAAAGATCTGATACCATGTTGAATTTTCCACAATAAGCACAGTAGAAACAAATTTTCTAATTTGATAATTACTACCTAATGATCTTCAAACAATTTATCTCATGCCACTGCTATGCTTGAGCAATTACATACAGAAAACCTCAACAGTAAATGCAACAGAAATAATAAAGATCGTAAAGTGTAATATTCCCATTTTTGGCAACACCTACGACAGGGCCAGGTTGGTCTTCCAGAGTTAGGAGCAGACAGGTCACAGGTACAGATTGGTATTATCAGCGGGCTCAGGGGCTTTTCGGAGGAGTTTTTAGGAGTTTTCATGGTGTCCGAAGGCATTCGCTTGATATACTCCATCATCCGAGCAGTTTGGCTTTCGTTCTGATGCATTTCGATAACTTTAAGAAATTTGAGTTATTTATGGGCTTAACTCAGCTGATTATGCTCAAGGCGGCATTCCAGGAGGAATACATGATGGAACACCTTAGTGTAATAGCTTATTCGAATCGGGACGAGAATACCTACATGGTGGGATAGTTAGACGCTGATTTCAGTGACCGGAGGAGGCGTGGTAGCCGATTTACCCTTTTCTGCATTAAAAATGAATATTTTATAATATTTTAATAAAAGGGAAAAGTGCTCCATGAATAAAATAATAATAAAATAATGCTCTAGAAGGCTCCAAGGGATCTATAAAAGAAAGGGAGGAGGCCATTGGGAGATATCTTTGGAGTAGATCATTTTCTTGTGTATGAGAGGTTTGAGGACGTGGTTCTCTACTTCATGCCATAGCCCCAGGACAGAAACCCTTGGGTGATTTGTGAGTGTTGGACGGAAACCCAATACTCTTGAGGAGACTTCGCTTAGAAGTTTCACAGAGCTTCAGAGTTTGGTGTGAGGATCATTCAGATCTTCAACTTGGGCTTCATCATCTTCAGTGGGTTCAGTGATAGCTGTTGCCGGAGGGAGAGTGCAGCAGTTCAGTTTTGGGAGGCCATCGCTGTGTAGTAGTGCAGCAGATTATATTGTTGAACAGTTTTCTATCTCAGCACTTTCTGGGTCAGATCTATATGTAAACCCTTCTTATTATTTATAATAAACGCTGAGATTTCTCCTGTTCTATGTGGTATTCGATTGCAGTATTTATGTGTTTAATTTTACATGGCAATCTTCTATTGAATAAATCTTGATTTTGCCGCATTTTGTGGAGTTTATTTATTTATCTGCATCTTTAGTAAAAATATCCCATCCGGGATATTACATAAAGAGACTACTATGAATAATAGAGACGATATTTTTACCTTGGGAACCCCAAACTTGCGAGGAAACCCTGTTGAAATTCCAATGCAAGAGAGAATTTCTAATTATGGTAATTACTTTTGACTATATATATATATATCTTCTATTTAGTTTTTACTTCATCCATTAGGTCATCAAGCAATTATAGATGTACAATGCACAAAAAAGACGAGACACTAAAGATTAGGCCAGAGGCCAGGGAAAACCCCACAAGGGGAAAACCCGTCAATCCTTTCCTTATAGATTCATTATCAACAAGACAAATCCAAGTCAAACTAACCAGGATTCCAAGTTCCAAGTCAACCGTCTTTTAATAACCCAAATTCTGTTACAATTACAAGATGCCACATGTCTGTCCAATGGAAAGCCCACAAGATTGTCCACAGAACTGTTCATAAAATGCCAATAGTTTGCCCACAACAGGAGCTCGAATCTTGCTCTTTATTTTAACCTTTTAGCCACAGAGATAATGCCACAGAACCTTCATATTGTTCACATGAACAGTGCCTCAGAGATCCACATATCATAGAGAACAGACACCACAAGTAACTCACTTTACTTCAGAAGTTTATGCCTCAGGATCTGCCACAGGTAGCTTGCATATATACTTCAGAATTTGCCATAGTTAGTTCGCATAAGTGCCTCTAGATTTGTCATAGAAGAGCACTGAATTGGTTGCCAAATGTTGGAGGATAGGTGCCAATATATAGTTCCTGCATCCAAAAAGACACGGCTTTTGGGCAGGCGGACTTAGCTTCTTGGAGGGCTGACATGGCAACTTGGAGGGACAAATGATATTTACAAAATTCAAATTTTCTTCTTTTCACAAGGGTCACGAAGAACATGTTTTTTTATATTTTTCTTTTGACCAAAGCAAAGCATGAATAACATCCTTCATAATAAAATAATAATAATAATAATATTTTTTCTTGTTTTTGCTTTTACATAAAATACATAAGTATAATGACAATTATGAAGACTGAACCTAGTTACAATTCCAACAAACCCAACAACTTTTCTTAGAAGAAATTATTCTTCACTAAGGTTTACAAATCAATAATTATGTAGAAATCTATGCCAATACCGAGTTCAAAATAATAGACAAATCTGGTCAAACTTGAGCAAATCAAGGCAAGTCATTCTGTTCAAAATAGTGAAATGTCAACAATAGTCAAACTGTCCAAAATCTATGGTCAAACCAACATAATCAAACTCGGACCTGCGGTCAAATTGAGCCGTGTTGCTCCTGCAGTCAATTGTGGTTGAGTGTGGTCAAATTCGGGCTCCTGCAGCTCAGTCAAGTACGGTGAAACTTGGCCCAAAACAAATTTCCTGCAGCTCTGTCAAATGTGGTCAAACTGCCCTCCTGCAAACTACTTTAGGAGAGAGAAGATGTCATGATTAAATTGAGCAAAATGAAGTGTCACATCATGTATATATATTGATCGAATCAGTGTGAATTTTCGCCAGGGATACACCTTTTCATGGTGGGGCCGACTTTTCCTTTTGTGCCTACATGACGGTCCAAAATAAAAAGTAAAAATAAAAATTGATTGTTATTTAATTTCTCTTAGGTCGACTTGGAGATTTCCTTTAGCAAGGCGAGAATATCTCTTGATGCTACACAAAAAACAACAATTACAAAACTGTAAAAATAGGGAAGTGTGAGGTGTGTGCATCCCACCCTGGGGGATGCGTCCCCATGGAACGCTGTTGTAAATGTCTAACTTGCATGGACATAAGCACAATTAGTAGCAAGGATAAAGCATTCAATATGGTACAATAAAACTAGTAGTGAGTGACCAATGTTTGCATCTTCTACTTCTCTCTGTATATTGACTGATCTAAGACAATTGGGAAGGCAGTACATGCTATGATCAACGCAACCTCTACTCGTTGACAACTTAATTGCGCAATAAATGATGCCTTTATGTCATAACTGCAGGCATTTATTGACTTTCTTCTTATTTAGACTTTACAACAACTAAAAATACTTGACTAATAATGTTTTCTTAGAGCTGCTTGGCTTTAATAGCTCAGAGAAAAATAATCAAGGTAATAGTTTCATTTGAATTTGGATTTTGAGGTTAATGCTTGTTAATGTAGATAAATACTTAGTTGTAAGTGACTACAACATTAATATGTTTTTGAGGTTAATGCTTGTTAACGTAGATAAATACTTAGTTGTAAGTGACTACAACATTAATATGTTTTAGAATAGGCATATAGGTTAATAAAGTGATATCATGTTTTATTCCCATGGAAAAGTTAATATTTACATTATGCTTAAAATTGTCATTCAATCATCATAAGCATAGCATATTTTCTATCCTTTATAATGAATATTTAGCGAAGAATCCACACTATGCAAACATGCATATGCTACTGAAAACGTATAACCAACATAGAAACAGTGGATATTTCTTATGGTAATTGAGGTTCTAATGCTTATCTTCATTTTTGTACTTTCAGTCTTGTGATACCAACATAGGCATGAGGGATGGGAGAGTTCGTCGCATTTCACACTCTGTGGTTGCACCCTTGCTTGTTAGTGGTATGTATGTTGATAACCCTTTATGTATCAATTGACAGTTGGCATTTTGATTTCTCTATGACAAAATTTGTTTTTATTTTCCACTCATTGAAATGTTATGTCCAGCAATATTTATGGCCCTGTGTAAGACCATATTTTGATTTGTTTTCTTATTGATTTTACTGGTGAAGAGTGGGTGATAGCTTTACATGTATCATGATTTTTTATAGTCTATCCTCTTGGGTTTTATCTAACATGTTAAAAGCCACGAAAAAACAAGTTTTTAGAAAGATTTGAAGGTACAAACTAACTAATTTGTTGTTAAAAACATTTCTATGTGTGGAATACAACCTCATGTTGTAAATGAGAAACATGTCTTGGATTTCCAATTTGCATAGTTAAGTTAGCATTATGAAGAAATACTTATTGAATGCAACAAATGAAAAAATTACTTGTAAGGGTTAAAAGAAAGTGCAAGGAAATGCAAGATGACTTTTTGGTTTCTTCAATAACATGAAGTACAAATAGGATCAACATTTGGTATCTCTAAATAATAAATGTGTATTAAATATGTGGGACATGAAGGTAGGCAAACATAGCGAATGAATATGAACGAGGAAAACACATTATATTTATATGAATATAGGATTCTAGAAGCTTATAGGATTCATGAGATTAATTAACTACTCATTTGTATATCTTGACATCAACCAGAATATGATTATTTCTAAGTGATTGATGAAGAAGTCATTTCATTTGTGAGGTTGACTTTTATTTGTCCCTTTTCACAATTAGCTGCAATTCAAACAAAAGTTGAGAACATAGTTGAAAGTAGGTACCGAAGCATGTGTTGAATTTGTAACTATGGTTGGTCTTCATAATGTACTCTTGGTCACTTGATGTAATTATATTTATCATTGTAAAGCATATTTATAAATGCTTGAGTCAAATGAAAATTTATTTTGAGTCAAAGTCCCATTGCGACTTTTAAAAGATTTAAATTTGAATTTTTTAAAATGAAAAATTTGGCTCCAAAAGTGACAAGTTGGCTTCCCTCCAAGTCAAGTCGGCCCTGGTCAAGAGACACGTCTATTCACCCTAGACATACTACTATATAAAGGCAGCTAGAGCTCCTCATTTGGGCAATTCGACTTCCTCACTCAAGATAGTTTCTGGGAAAAGGCAGCGAAGGACAAAGAGGATAGAGAAGGATGAAATCTTCTCTCTCTCTCTCTATTGCATCTCGCACATGTGGTCTAGTCTCTCTCTCTTTGATTTGCATCTTTCTGGGGCAAATATTGTAGGAGGGTCGAAATTTTCTGGGTTACTGGGCAGCTACGGGGGGCTGAAATTCTGCGTTATTGGAAATTCCAAGTCCTAGATCTGGAATCCTACTACAACAAACTGAGCTACTTCTCCTACTTGTAAATTAGATTTAACAATTTAGTTGCAGATTACTTTTGAAAACATTGAAGTAGTAACTAAAGTAGCCTTCACTCAGTTAAATTATATGTGAAAACAATAAACTAAGCAAGACAAATAATACACAGGACATCGTTATTTTGGACAAATGTCCCTGGAAAAACCCAATGCGGGAAAACTTGTGCAACAGATTTGAGGGTTTTATTATTAAGCAATAGTAATATCTGAATACATCACTAAATGTCACTCCGGACAATTCAGTTATAGAGAATATGAATTACAAAAATATTAATGAGGTTACCTCACTCTATCACTGGAAATCCTGGCTGATCTGACCACTGAATGATGTGCCTCTGACAGGCTCTGCGTTGCCTCTGTGCAGTCCCATTATCAACCCTTTTGGGCACTGCGTCACTCAGCTGGTGAATTGATCTGCTACTTAGAAATTTCGATCTCTGCCTCTTGGTCTCACACCCCAACTTCCAACTTCTGGAATCAACTTTTTAGCAAACCCTTGGATTTCCTCTGGCCCACTGGGCAACGTCTGTGTAGCCCTACGTGGCTCTGCGTTAGCCTCTTTGGTTCTGCGCAACAACTGCTGGATCTCTCTCTGCCCTTCTCTGTTGATGATTCTCCGACTGAGAAAGATTTCTCTCTGGATATTGTCTCTGTCCCTCTCTGCAATGAAGAATCACTTAGATCTAGTTTTCATCTTGAGCACTACTCACTTCAGAAAAATTCGATCACTTGATCCTTTCGGTGTGTCTTACAAATGACCCTCAAGCCTTCCTTTATAGTCTTCTCGTTGAGACTTTAACGACCGAGATTAGATCTCCAATCAACGACTAAGATTGCATTTAGACTTGATCTTCTTTTTCTAGAAGTTTCACCCACAGTTTAAATTAATCCCATTAATTATTTTAATTTCCTAAGTTAGACTTAGGGTTCTCATTAAAAATAATTAATTTATCAAATAAAACTGTTTCTAGGTGGAATCTCCCAAAACAATTTCTGGGTTATCTGTAATGCATGTGTCTACGCCTCTCCACAAAATTTAAGACTTAGAGCACATCCGATGCTACCACAAATCAACACTCCCTCTTACCGAGGAATGTGGTCTAATAGATATGCCCTATTGCACACTGCTTTGTTTCTGAAGCATCTCCGCCTATGTTGCTGATGTCTGACATGTTGCCCATCAATCACTGCGCTTTTACTGCAACTATACTACTGCTGACCCTGCCACGATCAACATTGCATCCGTATTGCAACTCCCTCTCAAATGTGGCATTTGCTTCTAGCACTGCCACTGCTAACACTGCACTGCAACTCAGCTATTAAGAGAAGCAACTAAAAAACATCCAAAAATTATGAACAAGTGTTCAGGATGCATCTCGATGCCAAAACTCTAACTGCTGCTGTTAGGCACTACGTCCCTCTTTGCTACTGCAACTCTGCTCTGCGCTGCTCAGATTTAGCATTGCTAACTGCTGCATTTGTTTTTTTTGCACTCCTCTGCACCGACTGAAGAACTCCTCTAGCCAGCTACTGCTGCAAGGTTATGATCCAAGAGGTGGACCCCTCAAGGATCATGCCCAACTGAAATTCTTGTGAACTTACAGCTCAATGTCGCCCCGTCTCCCTCCTGAAGATGCGTGGGCACTCATGGCATAGTCATCCTCATCTATCTTCGCGGTTGCAGCCTTCAGATCGTGCTTCTTGCCTTGTCCTTTTTCTTCAAAGGACAATGGGTAGCGTAGTGACCAAGCTCAGCAAACCTAAAGCACTTAATCTTCGAGATGTCTTTCTTACGTCTCCGCTGCTCTTACTGCCCTTTGGATGCAAGGGTTGCATTTTCTTCCTCCTCCTACTTCAACTTCAATCCACTGGCACTACTTTCGTCAAGTTTACACTTGACCGAGTCCCTCCTTAGCTCTTATTGTGGAAGAGCAACCCACATGGGCAACCAAGAAAGACACACAAATCAACAACCTCTCATGGATTGGGCAACCGAGAAAAAGCACACTCTTTCCTTGGAAACATCTAAGAGTAGAAAAGAGGGAACCATCTAAAAATCTAAAAAGAAGGAAACATCTCAATGTATTTGCTTGATCTAATAATGCATTTGATTTTATGAAAATATCTTTTTGTAATTACAAATGAAAAATAAGGAGAATTATTGCATTGTCTATAAATGCTCATCTCTCCCTCATAATAAAGACTGTGGTATTGTTTCCAGAGCTACTTTGTTATTCCTTTTTCGTGTCTCTATCCTGTTATGTGATTCTCTGCATTATTTTTTTTCAGATCTCCAGGTAGATCAATTGGTATCAGAGCATAAGATCTTGGAAGACATCCACTTGTTTGAAGAATTTGTTTTAGGGTCATACATTTCAATCCATTCGGTGGATGAAAATCATGCTGCCCCGTAAAGAGCCCTCCACTACAAACTCGCCAGTAAATGATTTAGCTAGGGCTCTTCAAGAGCTAATTACTCTGCAACAACAACGACGTCCTCTAGGGCAAATGCAGCTTGATACATGCTTTCAACTGCCCAAATTCTCAGGCCAGATGAATGGTGAGGCTGTTGATTCTTGGCTCTGCAGTCTCTCAAACTAGTTAAGAACCTGTCCAACGATGGAAGAGGAGATAAAACTTCAGATTTCCAGTCTACAATTGGATGGCCTAGCACAAACATGGTGGGATACTCATCTTGAGAATATGTCCTTGGTTGTCGAACTTGGAGAACTAGCCGAGACCAGATTGACACTTGTCACATCTTGGGATCTCTTTTGCCAGGCCTTAAGAGAACGCTTCTATCCTCCAGGATATATGCAAAATCTCCTTGCCAAATGGTTACAACTTCAACAACTACCCAATCAATCAATGCAAGCTTACATTGATGTCTTTTGCAAGTTGCCCATTCAACCCCATATATCCGATGCAGAAGAGGTACTAATTATGAAATTTAATTCTAGTTTGCTAATGCTTTTTCGATGGGAAATTGAGTTGTTTGATAGTACTTTATTAGACAAGGCCTTTATTCAGGCCCTGGCTGTGAAACACAAAGTGGGTAAACGAATCCGATCTCCTCAAGCTAGAAATGGTCCATCTCCCTCTGGTTCTTCTAATGTCGTCTTTGCCTCAGCCCCCACACCTCACAATACCCCTTGGTGTACATTTCATAAGACCAACTCACATGCTTCTGCAGATTGTCAAGTACTACAAAATCTACGCCCTAACAAGACTCTTTTTACAAAGGTTGAGCAACCAAATGCCACTACCCCACTTGTAGTTGTTTCTCTTGAAAATCCTATCGAAGTGGACCCCTCTCTCATCCTCATGACTATGAAAATTTCTGAATATAGAAACCCTATTGCAATATCTTGATTTACTTCTCCTACTTGTTTGATTTAATTAACAAGTTATTTTCTGAAATCTTCAATAAAATATCAAAGAAAACACAATTGCAGCCTACACATACATATAGATCATTTATTGACGCATAAGACACACATGATAAAGGACACAGTAGTTTTTGGACAATGTCCCTGGAAAGATCCAATGCGGGAAAACCGGTGCAACAACTCTTAGAGGGTTTGTTTATTAAGCAAAATATCTGAATACAGTGAAGAGCACCAGTAATGGTTTTCCCAACAGAGAATTCATGACAGATGTACCTATCACTCAGAGACAGGAAATATGGTTGATTCATCCAAGGAAGCACTCCTATGAAAATATAGAATAGAAGCCCTTCCTGGTGCACTAGAACCCCAATGCTGCTCCTGTAGCCTCTGCGTCAACTTCTCCTACCCAACGTAGCCACTGCGCAACACAGGCTGCTCCTGCGTCACCCTCTGGGCTTAGTGCTACTACCGCATCACCCTAAAGGCCCTGCGTCAGCCTTTGCGCTGCCTCTGTGTGAGCCTAGCTGGGTTGCGTCCCTCTTGTTGGTCTGTACACTACCTAGTATGGATCTGCCTCTCTGCCTTAGTATTCTCGGCCTCGGATCAGAGTAATCCCTTGCCGATCTGCCCCTCACAAGCATCGCAAGCTCACTTGAAAATTCTCAGTAAACTGCACCCCAGAATTTTGACTTAGCTCAAGTGCTACTGCTTTGTGTGTTCTCCAACTGACCCTAAGCCTTCCTTTAATACTTTTCTCGTTGAACATTCAACGACCGTGATCTAATCTCTAATCAACGGCTAGGATTAGAAAAGACTAGATCCACATCACTTAGAACATTCTCACCCACATGTTTTAATTAATTCCCTTTAATTATTTAATTTCCCTAAGTTAGACTTAGGGTCTCCATTAAAATAATTAGTTAGTGGAATAAATTTCACACCGGGTGGAATTTCTCGAAATGATTTCTAGGTTTTGGAAATCTCATGTGTTCTAGCCCCTCCAAAAAGTTTCAGAGCTAGAGCACATCCGATGCTACCCAAAAACTCAACACTCCCCCCTCTTAACGAGGAATGTGCTCTAGCAATACTTCACCACTGAAGCATCACCCTTATCCAAAGCATCGGTCCCCTGTGCTGCTGATGCTTGGCTTGCTTCCCTCCATCCATTGTGCTGTTGCTTTCTGTAATGTTGCCCATGACTCTGCCACAGTCGCTGCCACATCTATACTGCAGCTCCCTCTCAAATTGTTGTATCATGTTGCCTATAGTACTGCCATTGCTCACTATTGCACTGCAACTTAGTTGCTGAGAAGTAAGCAACTGAAGGACATCACCCAACCACTAATAGACAAGTCAGTCTGGCTGCATCTCATCATTGAAGCACCCTCTGCTGCTGCTTTATGCTATCTCTCTATAGCGTCTACGCTGCTATTGCTCTGCACTGCATAAGCACTGCCCCTCTGCGTTGCGGAAGTTCCATCAGACTCTGCGCTATTGCTTCCACTGTACTGTGCTGCTCCAATCTTCAACGTTCAAGCACTGCATTGTGCCTTTCCATGATCCTCTGTATGCACTGACTCCATTCATCCTGCTGCTGTCTTTAACGGCTCCCGTAGCTCGTATGTGATCCAAGAAATTGGGCACCTCAAGGATCCTGCCGACAACCATCTATAGCTCACTCTACAGATCTATGTTGCCCCACCTCTTCTCTCGAGGTACATGAGCACTCATGGCCACATCATCATCGTTTCCGTCATCCCTTTTTGCTGCTGCTGCCTTGGAATCTGAATCTTCCTTGCCCTTCTTCTTAGGATAAGTATAGGTGAAGTGTCCCACTTCACAACATCTGAAGCACCGGACCTTGGATACGTCCTTCTTCTTCCCTTGCTGCCTCTGTCCCTTAGATGCTAGGGCTGCATCTTCCTCCTCCTCTTTCTTAATCTTGACTCCTCCACTGCTGAATGCCCGCTTGGTTATTCTCCTGATCTCCTCCTATAAAAGGATTGCCCACATATCCCCCCAGTTTGGAAGTTGTGCTCTGCCCAAGATACTTTGGAAAAAGGCCTCCCAATCATCGGTGACTACATTTAGGGCAATCCTCACCATGAGTCCATCATCAGGAGTTGCCCCCATGGCAATTAGCTAGTCTCGGATAGTCTGCAATATAAAGAGGAAAGGATCGATCTCCTCTCCCTTGTGTATCTGGAACAACCACATCTGATTCTCTAGAAGCATCTTCCTCTGGACGGAGCTACCTTGATACAACGTGATTAATGTCGTCCACACCTCATTTGCCGTCTTCTTCTTGGCAATATGCGGAACCACGTGATCTTTCACTCCATCCATGATCAAGCGTTTAGCCCTCGCATGATTTTCACCAAACTTCTTTAGAGGATCAACATCGGTCGACACAACTAGGACGTTCTCGGCATATAATCTGATGCCATATTCATCAAGGACTGTCTTGATTTCGGCTTTCCAGATGGCAAAATTAGACACACCGTCTAACCTATTCTGATCTCTCAGTCCATACAGGGCCATCTCTACTCAAATTGTCGAAGCAAGTGCTCTTCTCCCTTCTACTTCTTCTACACTCAGCAAAAAGACCGGATCTAGGTTTCTTGGCAATGGAAACCCTCTAGAGAATATGCTCCCTCTGACAAATCATTTCCCTTCCGGAAATCCTTCACCAATTCTATCGAATCAACCCTCTACGATCACTCCACTTGATCGAATCTCAGATTTCTTGGCTAGAAAATCTGCTGAGGAGCTGTTTCCCCTTTGTCAACCCTACTAGGCACTGTTCTGCACTAGCAAAAACAATGCCCCACGGGCAACTTTGAAGATCAGAAAATTGCACTTCCAGCCACAGCAACCAACATAGTGTCACTCCCTCTTGGACTGCGTCACCCTCTTGGGCCTGCGTCAGCTCAGCGTGAACTTGACAGGCTCTGCATCACCCTTCTAGGCCTGTGTTAGCCTCTGCTTTAGCTCTACTTGAGCAAACTGGCTCTGCGTCACCCCTGCAAGGCCTCTGTGTTGTCCCTATGGTGTTGCGCTGCCTCTTTCTGAATCTGTGCAGCTTAAGATACCCTCCTGCAGCAAAAGAATCTTCAGTCCTATGTTGATTGCTTTAGCTTGATCTACAATCGCTTTGATACCATGTGAAAATTTCTGAATATAGAAACCCTACTGCAGTATCTTGATTTACTTCTCCTACTTGTTTGATTTAACTAACAAGTTATTTTCTGAAATCTTCATTAAAATATCAAAGTAAACACAACTACAACCTACACATACATATAGATCATTTACTGAAGCATAACACACAGATGACAAAGGACACAGTATATTTTGGACAATGTCCCCAGAAAAACTCGATGCGGGAAAACCGGTGCAACAACTCTTAGAGGGTTTGTTTATTAAGCAGAATATCTCAATACAATCAAGGGCACTAGTAATGGTTTTCCCAACAGAGAATTCATGACAGATATACCTATTACTCGGAGAAAAAAAATATGGCAGATTCAGCCGAGGAAGCACTCCCATGAAAATACTGAATATGAGCCCTTTCTAGCCCACTGGAACCCCAATGCTACTCCTCCATCCTTTGCATCAGCTTCTCTTGCCTAGTGTAGCCACTGCGCAGCACAAGCTGCTCTTGCATCACCCCTCTAGGCTCAGCGCTGCCACTACGTCACCCTGAAGGCCCTGCGTCAGCCTCTGCGTTGCCTTTACGTGAGCCTGACTAGGTTGCGTCCCTCCTATTGGTCTTTGCGCTGCCTAGTACAGATCTGCCTCTCTGCCTTAGTATTCTCGGCCTCGGATTAGAATAATCCCTCGCTGATCTGCCCCTCACAAGTACTGCAAGCTCACTCGAAATTTCTCAGCAAACCGCTGCCCAGAATCTCGAATTAGCTCAAGTGCTACCGCTCGTGTGTTCTCCAACTGACCCCAAGCCTTCCTTCAATACTTTTCTCGTTGAACATTCAACGACTGTGATCTAATCTCTAATCAACTGCTAGGATTAGAAAATACTTGATCCACATCACTTAGAACATTCTCACCTACATGTTCTATTTAATTCCTTTAATTATTTAATTTCCCTATGTTAGACTTAGGGTCTCCATTAAAATAATTAATTATTGGAATAACATTCTCACACTGGGTAGAATTTCTCCAAACGATTTCAGAGTCTTGGAGATCTCATGTGTTTTAGCCCCTCCACAAAGTTTCGGAGCTAGAGCACATCCAATGCTTCCCAAAATCTCAACAATGATTGCTAATGCAACAAACACCTCTGTTACACCTTTGTTTACCCATAATTGTCAAATCAAACATGAGTTGCCCATGCTTATTCTTGACAATGGGAGTCAAAAGAATCTTGTGGTACAAGACTTGGTTGAACGCCTTTGCCTTCCCACCACTCCTCACCCACACCTATATCATCTCATTTGGGTTGAAAAGGATGGTCCTCGTCTTACCATCTCCCAATGTTTTTCTATCACCTTTGCTATTGGACCTTTCCATGATACTGTGGTATGTGATGTTTCTCCTCTCGATTGTGCCGATTTATTGCTAGGAATTCCATACCAAGAGGCTCGACATGCTGTTTATCATGCTAAAGATCACCAATATCACTTGCAACATGATGGGTGCACCTATGTGTTCACATCCTCAACTAGCACATCAACCCAACTTTCTATTAGCAAAGCTGCCATTATGAGAGTCAATTTAAACCAAGGTGTTTCTTTGTGCTTGGTTCGCCCTGTCAAGCCAGACAACCTCACCAATCCAGTCCCTCCTACAATGTCTCCTCTACTCCAAGAACTTGCAGATGTCTTCACCCAACCCACAGGTTTGCCTCGAGCACGCTTTGTTGAACACCAAATCGATCTTATTCCTGTGCCTCCTTACCCAATACCCCATCTTATCGCCTCATTCCTCGAGAGGAAGCTGAGATAGAATGCCAAATTGAAGAATTGTTGACATCTGGTCATATTCAAACTTCATCCTCACCATGTGCATCTCCAACTTTTATTATTCCCAAAAATGATACTTCTGAATGGCACCTCGTGACTGACTACCGAGCCCTTAATAAAGCCACTGTTAAAAACTGCTACCCCCTTCTCCACATTGAGGATTTGTTGGAACACTTACACGGGGCTTGTTTCCTAACAAAGATGGATTTAACTGCAGGCTACCATCAAGTTCGTATGCATGCAACCGACACATGGAAAACTGCTTTTAAAACAAAGTTTGGGCTATTTGAATGGTTAATCATGCCATTTGGGCTGACCAATGCACCGAACACCTTTATGAGATTCATTAATGATGTTTTTAGGGCACATTTCGGTAAGTTTATGGTCATTTACCTTGATGACATTTTAGTATAAGTAAATCTTGGGAAGACTATCTTCAGCATGTTCGCACCATACTTGAGTTATTGCGAGCACATCATCTTCAGGTCAAAGAAAAGAAATTCTATTTTGGACGAACATCAGTTCAATATTTGGGATTTGTTATTGATAGCGCAGGGGTTCGCCCAGATCCCTCTCATGGACAGGCTTTGGCGCAATGGCCAACCCCTTCTAATGCACATGATCTCAAGAGCTTCATGGGAGGTATTAATTTCTACAGAAAATTTCTCTCATTTCTCCCAGTTGGCTTGCTCTTTGCACCAGTTGTCACATCAAGCAAAGTTTATTTGGGACGCCAAATCTGAGCGACAGTTTTCTCAACTGAAGAATGCGTTATGCTTTGCCCATGTTCTTCGTTTTCCAGATATGAATCAACCATTTGAGATGGAAATTGATGCCTCTCAATTCGCCATTGGAGTTGTTCTTAAATAGGGAGGCCACCCAGTGGCATACCATTCTGAAGCACTTGTGGATGCTAAGCTCATGTACAACACCTATGACAAGGGATTCTACAGTTTAGTGCAAGCTTTGAAGAAATGGCGCCATTACATTCTTGGCAAAGAGACCATCCTCCATACAGATCATCATCCACTAATTTTCATGAACTCACAATGCAAGATTCAAGAGCAATGCCATTTCAATTGGGCTGCTTACATTCAACAATTCTTTTTGGTGATTAAATATAAGAAGGGGACAAGTAATAAAATGGATGATTTGTTAAGTCGACCACCTACTCAGGTCCTACACATTCTAGAGGTGCGTTGTGCTGCATATGATGCTTGGTAAGATATGTATGCAATAGATCCAGTCTTTGGTGAGATATGGGAAGATCTGCAACAACCTACAATCAAAAACCAAACTCCCTTTGTTGATTATACCATTCGTGATGGTTGGTTGTATAAACTTAACCAACTATGTGTGGCACAATTTGATGATCGTCTCCTTCTCATCTGTGAAGCACATGCCTCTTCATGCAAAGGGCATTTTGGCACAGCCAAGACCATTCTCAATCTTCAACGCCACTTCTATTGGCCTGCCTTACCCAAGCATGTTTCGTGCATGTTCTCTTTGTTCACAAAGCAGGCCCTCAAACCGTAAGCATGGTTTGTATCAACCATTACCAATTCCCTCTCGTCGTTGGGAATCCATTTCCATCGACTTTTTAAGTGGCCTTCCTACTACTTTCTGCAAACATGATGCTATCTGGGTAGTGGTATGTCGTTTCTCCATGATGGCTATATTTCTTCCTTGTCATAAGACTACCTCTGTTGCTCAGACCGCAGATCTCTTCTTCTAGCATGTGTGGCCACACTTTGGTTTGCCAAGTAGCATTATTTCTGATTGTGACTCTCGTTTTCTCAGTACATTTTTACATACTCTTTGGTCTTTATTGGGTTGCCAACTTCGTTTCTCCACTAGCTTCCACCCACAAACATATGGACAAACCGAAGTTGTCAATTATACTTTGGTTCACTCACTTCGCAACTATTTTTGCAAAAACAAATAGTGGGATACATATTTGCACGTCATTGACGATCACCCCTTCTGGGTTTGCACATCAACAATAGGAACAAAAATCAGCTTATCCTTTTATACACTCCATTTCTCAACGCCAAACTCAAGTAAATTTTGCTTTGCAAGCAACCCAAGATTGTGCCAAACAGACACAGGACAAGCAGTGAGCACCCTTGTATTTTCAACCTGGAGATCATGTATAGCTCTTGTTGGACAAGAAATGCTTCAAGGGCTAACATCATAAGCCGCACCCTCTACGATATGGCTCATTTACTATTCTGGAACGCATTGGAGAAAATAAATATCGCTTGGACTTGCCTTCCTAGCTTGGCATCCACGATGTGCTTAATGTTAATAATCTAAAACTATTTGAACCACCTCTCCTTAGGAATCCGTTACAATTCATCATCCGGTGGATAATATTCCAGATTTTCAGCCTCCTTTGCTCAAATATACAATTCTGGACTCCAAGAAACGGAATACACGCCAGCAACCAGACTTACCATATCTGGTTGCTTGGAAGGGACACACACCAGCACAGGCAAAATGGATGACTACATAAACATTGCAATGCACTTTCCCTCATTTGGTGGAGGAAGCCAGGACCCTTACTGCTCTAAACAGGGAGGAATTGGGCAACCAAGAAAGACACACAAATCAGCAATTGTTGAGATTTTGGAGGAGCATCGGATGTGCTCTAGCTCCGAAACATCGTGGAGGGGATAGAACACATGAGATTTCCAAGTTCCAGAAAGTGTTTTGAAAAATTCCATTTGGTGTAAAAGTTATTTAAATAATTAAATTTGTTAATGAGGACCTTAAGTCTAACTTAGAGAAATTAAAAAATTAAAGTGAATTAATTTACACGTGATGAGAACATTCTAAGTGAGCTTGATCAAGCTACTTCTAATCTTAGTCATTGATTAGAGATTAGATCACGGTCGTTGATGTGTCAATGAGAAAAGTTGAAATGAAGGGCTTGGGGTCAGTTGGAGGACACACACATAATCTAAGAGATCGAATTCTTCTAACGGAGCAATGCTCAGACGAAGATCAGATCTGAGTGATTCAGAGAAGCAGTGAGGGGCAGATGCAGTGATTGGTTAGGAGGGCTAAGAGTACAACGTAGAGGAAGGGAAACAGAGACGCAGTGGAGGCAACACATCCATCAAAGGGTGTGATGTAGTCCCTAGAGAGGGTGACATAGGCCCACGCAAGGCTCACGCAGTGGCAACACAGTGTCTCCAAGGAAAGTCTGAAATTTTGCTAGAGACTGGGGTTTCTGAGTCAGCATGGCTGAAACCAGGCTTTGGAGAAGCAGATCCATGTAGAGCTAGGGTGACGCAGTCCCTCGGGCAGGGCCACGCAGCCTCACACAATGGCAGTGTAGAGACTACGCATAACTAGTTGGGGCTTCACCAGTTAGTCATTCGGATTAGCCGGGACTTGTGAGAGTAAGGTATATCTCACAATTTTCTCTGTAGCCGAGGTTTTCTCTGTTGGGTGAGCCGATTTGTGGCACCCTAGATGTACTCAGAATACTGCTACTTAATAATAATAAACCCTCATATCTAATATACCAGTTTTCCCGCACTGGGCTTTTCCGAGGACATTTGTCCGAAAATCTGTGACCTTTGTCATATGTGCATGATGTTCATTAATAAATTTGTATTTGTGTAAGTTGCTAGTTGTGTTTACTTTGAAGTTTTTCTGAATATTTTAGGTAAATAACTTGTGTAAAATAAATCAAGTAGGAAAAGTAAATCAATATTTAGCAGTAGAATTTTTGTGCTCAGAAATTTTCACATGGTATTAGAGTATTGCAGATCAAGCTAAACCATCAATAAAGGGGCTGAAGATATTTGTTGCAAGAAGGGCAGCTGGAGCAACACAGATCCGAAAGAAGGCAACGCAACACCAGAGGAACAACATAGACCTTGCAAGGGTGACGCAGAGTCAGTTTTCTCATGCAGAGGTTGACGTAGCTCTAGAGAGGTGACGCAGAGCCAGTCTGCTCACGCAGAGGCTGATGCAGCACTAGGAGAGGGATGCTGAGCCAGTCTTCTCATGCAGAGGCTCATGCAGCACCAAGATGGTCACGCAGTCCAAGAGGGAGTGATGTTGTGTAGTTTGTCGAGGCTAGAAGTGCAGTTTCGGATCTTCAAAAGTTGTTGGTGTGGCAACGGTTATGTCGGTGCAGAACAATGCCTAGAAGAGGTGACAAAGTGAGGAGAACAATCTACCAGTAGATTTGTGCCAAAGAAATCTAGATTCGATCAAGAGGGCGATCGTAGAGGATTGATTCAGGAGATTTGGTTGAGGATTTCCAGGAGGGAAATTAGTTGTCAGAGGGAGAAGCTACTCTAGAGGGTTTCTATCTCCAAGAAACCTAGATCTGGTCTTTTTTTGAGTGCAGTAGCAGTAGAATGGAGAAGAGTACCCACTTCAACAGTTTTTGAGGAGAGATGGCCCCGTACACACTAAGAGATCAAGATAGGTTGGATGGTCTGTCCAACTTTGTGATCTGGAAGGCCATAATCTTGATAGTCCTAGAGGAGTACGATATCAGAGACCACGCAGAAAATGGCCTAGCTGTGTCGACTGATGCGGACGCTCTGAAGAAGTTCAATGAAAATCAAGCGCGGGAAAAGTGCTTGATCATGGATGGGGTGAAGGATCACGTGGTCCCACACATTGTTGAGAAGAGGATGAAACATGAGATGTGGACAACTTTGACCACGCAGTATCAAGGAAACTCCATCCAACGGAAGATGCTTGTAGAGAACTAGATGAGGATATTCCAGATGCATAAGGGAGAGGAGATTGATCACTTCCTCTATAGATTGCAGACGATCCAAGATCAGCTGATTGCCATGGGGGCAAATCCGGATGAAGGGATCTTGGTGAGGACTGCCCTAAATGCAGTCATTTATGAGTGGGAGACCTTTGTCCAAAGCATTTTGGGCATAGCACAAATCCCTAATTGGGGTGACATGTGGGCTATCGTTCGATAGGAGGAGATCCGAAGGGTGACCAAGAAGGAATTTAACAACGAAAGTGGTAAGGTGAAGGAGGAGGAGGATGCGGCCCTAGCATCAAGGGACAACGAAAACAAGGGAAGAAGAAGAAGGACTTATCCAAGGTCCGATGCTTTAGATGTGGCGAACTTGGACACTTCGCCAGCACTTGTCCTAAGAGGAAGAACAAGGAATTTTCACCCAAAAGGATCCGTATGTGGCCGCATAGTGAAGGAAACATTCTTGAGGTGCCCAGACTCTTGGATCACATACGAGCAACGGGAGTCTTAAGATAGTAGCAGGATGACTGGAGCAGTGGGTGCAGAAGATCACGGAGAAGTAGAGGCAATGCTGGGACGCTGGAGAGTAGAGCAGCGAAGTGCAGAGGCAACAACAACGTGGAAGAAGCAACGCAGAGGCTAATGGGACTTTAGCAATGCAGAGGCTTTAGAGAGACAACACAGCACAAAAGTCAAGGGTGCTTCAGTGATGAGATGCAGCCCGACTGACTTGTCTATCAGTGGTTGGGTGGTGGATGTTCAAGTTGAGATTTTGTGTAGTTGGGGTAGCATCGAATGTACTCTAGCTCCCAAAATTTGTGGAGGGACTAAAGTACATGTGATCTATAGGACCCAGAAAGGGATTTGGGAAATTTCATATGGTTTGGGAGATATTTAATTAAATAATTATTTTAATGTATTTCCTAAGTCTAAACTTAGGAAAATTAAATAATTAAAGTTAATTAAATTAAACATGTGATGAAATTGTTTTAAGTCACACGGATCAAGCTTTCTTTTATTCTTAGCCATTGATTCAAGATCTCATCATGGTCGTTGGTTTCCCAATGAGAAAAGTATAAAGGAAAGACTTGGGGTCATTTGTAAAGACACAAACAGGCAAAGCACTGAAGCTAAGGTGAGATTCTAGGGTGTGGTTTACTAAGAATTCTCAGAAGTGTTTCAGCTACAGAGAGGGGAGTTTAGACAAAGTGGATGGTCTGATCCCAGTGTCTAGCATCTACAACAGACAAAGAGCAGGTTCAGAAAGGCAGCACAGAGAAGCAGGAGCATCAACAGTTGCGTAGCGTAAAGGCAACTTCAACTACGCAGGTGTTGCGCAGTCGCTCCCAGGGCAACGTTAGGTAGCTGGAAACCCTTAAAGGTTATGCAGAGACCCTCAGGGGCAGTGTAGGGGCTTCGTCACCCAGTTTGGGGTTATGCAGCCCTTACAGGCCAGCGCTGAGGGACGTAGAGGCTGACGCAGGGTCTTCAGGGGTAGCGCTGGGGTTTCTAGGGCCTAGATTTGGCTGAGTCCTATAAATCCCATTTGAGGGTGTGGATCAGTTAATATTTTGACTTCAGAACAGCCGATGAGTTGCATATCTATATTTTCTCTGTCGGGTTTTCCAGATCTGTAACCCAGATTTGTTGTATTCAGAAATACTCTTAATAATAAAACCCTCCAACAACCAAAGACCGGTTTTCCCCTATTGTGTTTTTCCGAGGACTATTGTCCAGAAAATCATTGTGTCACTTTGTTTAGGTGTGCATGTACTTTTTCTAGATCTGAATTGGTGAAAGTCTGTTATGTGTTTTGCTTCGATATTAGTCTCAATTTTTAGCTTAATAACTTAATTAAGTAGGAGGAGCATAACCAGATCTAACAGTAGATTTACGCATAATCAGCATTCAGAAATTTTCACACTTCAGTTGCTTACTTCTCAGTGCAACAGTTAGCTAGCAGTGGCAGAGCTATAGGCAGCATGATGCAACAATTTGAGAGGGAGTTGTAGTACAAATGTGGCAGTGTAAGTAATAGTGACATGGGTAGTAGTACAGAGAGCAGCAACGCAATGGATGAAGGGCAGCAGGCCAAGCATCAACGTGGAGATCGATGCCAAAGATCAGGGTGATGCTTCAGTGGTGAAGTATTGCTAGAGCACACTCCTCGCTAAGAGGGAGTGTTGAGATTTTGGGGTAGCATCGGATGTGCTTTAGCTCTGAAACTTTGTGGAGGGGCTAGACCACACGAGATCTCCAAGAACCAGAAAGCGTTTGGAGAAATTCCATCTAGTGTAAAAGTTATTGAAATAATTAATTTTTTTAATGAGGACCCTAAGTTTAACTTAGGGAAATTAAAAAATTAAAGTGAATTAATTTACACATGTTATGACAACATTCTAAGTGACGTGGATCAAGCTACTTCTAATCTTAGTTGTTGATTAGAGATTAGATTACGACCGTTGATGTGTTAACGAGAAAAGTATAAAGGAAGGTCTTGGGGTCAGTTGGAGGGTACACACATAATCTAAGAGATTGAATTCTTCTGACGGAATAGTGCTCAGACGAAGTTCAAATCTGAGTGATTCAAAGAAGCAGTGAGGGGTAGATGCAGTGATTGGTCGGGAGGGCGAAGAGTACAACACAGAGCAAGGGCAATAGAGACGCAGTGGAGGCAACCCAACCATCAGAGGGTGTGACGCAGTCCCTAGAGAGGGTGACGCAAGCCCACGCAGGGATGACGTAGGGGTAGTACAGTATCTCCAAGGAAAGTCCGAAATTCTGCTGGAGATTGGGGTTTTTGAGTTGGTAGGGCTGAAACCAGACTCCAGAGAAGCAGATCCACGCAAAGCTTGGGTAACGTAGTCCCTCAACCAGGGCTATGCAACCTTACGCAGTGGCAGCGTAGAGACTGTGTAGAGCTAGCTGGGGCTTCACCAGTTGCTCATTCGGATCAGCCGGGACTTGTGAGAGTGAGGTATATCTCACAATTTTCTCTGTAGACGAGGTTTTCTTTGTTGGATGAGCCGGTTTGTGGCACCGTAGATGTACTTAGAATACTGATCCTTAATAATAATAAACCCTCATATCTGTTGCACCGGTTTTCCCTCATTGGATTTTTCTGGGGATATTTTTCGGAAAAATTTGTCCTTTGTCATATGTGTGTGATGTTCAGTAAATGATTTGTATTTGTGTAGGATGCTAGTTGTTTTTACTTTGAAGTTTTTCTGAATATTTCACATAAATAAATTGTGTAAAATAAATCAAGTAGGAGAAGTAAATCAATATTTAGCATTAGGATTTTTGTGCTCATAAATTTTCACAGTAACCTCTCACTGATTGGGAAACCAAGAAAAAGCACACTCTTTCCTTAGAAACATCTAAGAGTAGAAAAGAGGGAAACATCTAAAAATCTAGGAAAGAAGGAAACATCTCAATGTATTTTCTTTCTCTAATAATGCATTTGATTTTATGAAAATATCGTTTGTAATTACAAATGAAAAATAAGGAGAATGATCACATTGTTTATAAAATGCTCATCTGTCCCTCATAATAAAGACTGTGGTATTGTTTCCAGAGCTACTTTGTTATTCCTTTTTTGTGCCTCTATCCTGTTATGTGATTCTCTGCATTAGTTTTTCAGATCTGCAGGCAAATCACTACATCTCTTCCTACCCTGACAATGTGGCTCTGCCCAGTTTGCTCTGGACAAACACCTGCCATTCTTCAGATACTGCGTTAAGAGCCAGTCTCACGATGGCTGTAGGAGAAGGGGTGACCCCCACTACTGCTAGCTTGATCACAGATTTCCTTAAGTTTCGACATGAACGGAACAATACACTCCTTTTTTTGCATCTGCATCATCCTTAGTTTCCGCTCTAAGTACATCTTTTGCTGTTCGAAAGAGCCTTCATATAGCGTTGCCAAGGCTTCTGTGAAATTTTCAATCTGAAATACTCTTGCAGTGATTGATTTATTTTGCCTACTTATTTATGATAAGTTATTTACAGATGCTTCAATAAATTCTAAAATAAACACAACTGCAACATTCACTTAATAAAAAAGTAGAAGAACAAATAGAACACATATAACACAATATAAACGATCACATGAACACAGTTATTTTGGACAATTGTCCCTGGAAAAACCCAATGTGGTAAAACCGGTGCAACAGATGAGGGTTTATATTAATCTTCAGTAGTGGAAAAATCTTTTACAGAAAATATGACGAGCATATGTCTGGCATACACCTGAGATAGTTTTTTCGAACACAGTTCGGAAGAATTTCTGACACCCTGGAGGCACCTTTCCTCCCTCTGCATCACTCTGCGTGGCCTTCTATGCAATCACTGCGCTGGACTGCGCCACTCTGTGTGGAAGGACAGTGGTGCTAGCTCAACGTTGCCCTCTCTGCATCCTTCTTCTACCTACTTCTCACTCTGCTGACTTCCCTTTCATCCTTCTGCATCTACAACCTCACCGTCTGAAATCGAATTCTCTTACTTCGGGTACTGAGAGTGTGCCCGGCTTGATTTCCAAATGCCCCTCAAGCCTTCTCTTATAGTCTTCTCACTGATGAATCAACGACCCAGATTAGGTCTCTAATCAATGGCTCAGATTAAAAGATGACTTGATCTTCATTTTCTAGAAGATTTACACTCTACTTTATTAATACCCTTTGTTAATTTTCCATACATGTTTTATGCTTAGATGCAAATACACTTTAACCTTCTAGGGCATAAGTAAAGTAAGATGCAGATAGAACATACCAATAGATCGATGGAAGACAAGCCAAAAACTTATATATAGGATGGTGGCGTTATGGCGATCAGCAGGGTGCTTCAACCAACAAAGTCTTCTTCATAAGGTCAGCCACCCACATATGTCACACAACCCCAAGACGTCCCATCAAGAATACTCCAGAAAGATGTTGCACCAAGAAGCCCTAAACGCAGAACCAAGAACACAACTCCATCACCATCAAGAGAGAAGAAAAATGCCTCCACACATTGTGTGTATAATGAACTCCAAGTCTCTCCAACATATAGGCATCTTTGGGGGTGTGTGACACATCTCTTATGCACATGGGATAAAACAGGCCGACCTTGCACATGTGGAATAAATTCGAAATACATGTTCTGCTCATCCGATGAAGATGATCTTTAGATCGATCTTGCACCTCTCTGAAAGAGGAACTGAATAAAAATATTGGCATCGTCATCTGAGCATCATATCATGGAGTTTGGACCTAGTTGTCCAAAATTAACACTCCCTCTCAACTAGGGAGAACTCCATCCACCAGTGCCATCCAAACATCATGCGTCATCCCGCTGTAACTTGCTTTTCTGGCTTCTTTATTTCAAAACAAAAGGTGAGTCACAAAGACATCACTCACAGCTAACCCGAAGTTAGCTCAGAGGTCCGAAACCTCTATAGGACTCAAAGGAGTCACACACCAACCCAAAGTTGGTTTCACCGACCTGAAGTAAGTTGGAGGTCCGAAACCTCTCTTGGACTCGAGAGAGTCATATATTAACCCGCAGTTAGTGTCACTGACTCGAAGTCAGTTGGAGGTCCGAAACCTCGCTAAACTTGATGCCAGATCAAGCGGTTGGACACGTGCCATCCTAGACATAGAGAGTACGGAAATATCCGATGCATTCATCGGTCTTGCTATGGTCTCTATTAACATTTCCCACTTCATTGGCCAAATGAGAGGTACTTCCCATGAATCCGAAACTCCATGGGTAGGATGCATACGGGGCACAGTTCAAAAAGAGGTAAACCAACTCAATATCATCACGATGGGGTGGAAGCACACCAACTAGGTTCGGCAAGCCTAGCCTTATGGTCGCTTATAGTACTAAGAAGCTATCCCCAAAACCCCCTTGGAGCTCCCAGAGCTCATTGTCCAATAAGACCCTCCAAATAGGGTCGTTCCGTGATTCCAAGATTCTCACGGAAGGTTAGGAATAGGACCTTCCCCAAGGTCATTGTGAGAATATCCGCGACTTGTAGTTCCTATATGATCGAGCCTTATGGCGCCTCGCTGTACCATATCCCGGATAAAGTGGTACCAGCCATCAACATGCTTGGATCAATCGTGGAACCTGAGATTCTATGACAAACGAATCCCTCTCTGGTTATCACAAAGGATAATGGTGGCATCTAGCACATGCTCGAACAACTCACTGAAGAGCTTTCGCAACCAAGTGACTTCACAACAGGCCATACATGTGGCAATGTATTCGGCCTCAGTGGTGCTCAAGGCTACCGACTTCAAATTCCTACCCGAAGTAGATCTACGTGTGAAGCAGCATCCAGATATGCTCTTGCTATCCACCACACTGCCAACCCTATTGACATTGGTATATCCATGGAGTGTCATACTCCCAGCAGTGTATCTCAGCCCATGGTCTATCGTGCTCCAGAGATACCTCAAGAGTTTCATAGCACCAACCCAGTGAATGTTATGAGTATCAAGCATGTGTTGACTCAAAGTGTCCATTGCACAACATACGTCCGGACGAATGTTCCCTAAGAACATCAGGGCCCCTACGAGTTAACGATACTCAGTAGGATTTGCTAGCACGGGCCCAGCAGCGCTGCCACTCAACTTCTTAAAGTTGAGCTCCATCGGTGTCGACACGGATTTATAGTCCACCATACCAAATCTTTCTAGAAGCTTTACAATGCATTTTTCTTGAGAGAGGAAAATCTTGCCAAGTCTCTGCCAGACCTTCAGGCCTAGGAAGTAATGTATCAGTCCTGGGTCCTTCATCGGAAGCGAGCTCCCTCCTCTACTGATGAATGAGAGGGTCAACATCTGTCAGGAAGAGATCGTCCACATAGAGAACCAGAATGAGAGGCTTTTCTCTATCAACCTTGAAGTAAAGGTTTGAATCTTCATTACTACGAGTGAAGCCTAGCTTCATCAAGTAGCTATCTATCCTCTCGTACCAAGCCCTAGGGGCTAGCCAACCTGCAAACATGGTGTCTCGATCATAGACTTCGAATCCCAAAGGTTGCTCTTCATACACCTCTTCCTTTATCGCACAATGCAGAAAGGCGGTCTTCATATCCATCTGATGAAGATTCCGTCCTTGCGTAGCAAGAAGGGTAATAATAGATTACAGGTGCAAGCATAATCAATGCCTTCCTAGAGAGAAGTCTCAACCAACACATCTTCCCATCAGATCCATGCTTGATCTTATATCGAGGTGACAACAGCTTTGTCCTATGGTCTAGGGACCATATCCCAGACATCACCCTTCATAATGGACTCGTACTCTTTGTGTATCACATCCTTCCAGACTTGATGCTTTACAACTTCTTCAAATGATCCAGGCTCATATGTCTTTGAGCCATGAGGGTCTTCTTTCTTTTAGCAATGATATTAGCTCAGGAGCATATACGGTTGTAGTCTCCCTCTTAATGCAAGCTCCACTTGTTCATACTTTCAAGTTTATCATTACGCAAAGTGTAACGACTATCTTGATCTTGACTAATTGAGCCTCCACAGAGATATAACGGAGTCACTGAAGCAACTATACAATAATGTGACAACTCCACAGTTATATTATCCTTCACCGAGCCATCATAGATTCACTACAAAACTGTCATTTCATTTCAGGATTACTATAGTCAAGGGTCTGAGCCCCACTAGACAATTTGAGATAACAGAGATTCATTTTTGAGCCATCAGATCGGTTGTGCTATAGATGATTTACATTCCAAAACCCATACTACCCACAAATATGAGCTCCACCAAGACTGTGATGCCCATAGATTCGGGCTCCAATGTCAGATTGACACTGTCACAAGCTTAATGCTAATATGAATTTCGTAAACATAGGTGTGTCTGTCTATGTCACTGTCACAATAATATTGACATAGAATCACAGATTACTTTCTTAGCTCCTTAAATTTGCGGCTACAGAAATAATACACCCAGCCTCTCCACCATGAGCTGTTATAGAGATTCTGTCATCATTGTCATATCGTCATCATAGAGATATTAACACAACTGTTGTCATACATCATTGTCATAGATGTACTGTCACAACTGTCAATGCATTGTCGCAACTTGCTTTCTTGTAGCAAGAATTTTGTATTTAATAATTTTGTACTTTGCTTTTCTGTAATTGTTGAAGATAGGTAACCTCACTCATGTATGCCAAAAATTTCACTCTTCTAGAGATCGAATACCTTATAGACCTTGCACATATGAAATTGTTGTGCGTGATCCTTCTGATGTAGAAGATGTCAAAAGTTCAAGGAAGGATACTTGAGTTCAAACACTTGCTTGGACGTAGATGTTTCATCTTTAGAACTTGGGGTTTCTAAAAAAAATCTTCATTGCTCTGTTATGATTCCGCTTGAGATTTGTGCCTTTTAATGCTTCACAACTTCATATTTTCATTATGGGTTTCCTCATTCCCTCATTCTGAGATGATACTTCAACAGGGCCGAAGATGGGTTATCAAGTCCTCCAGACCCTCATTCTCCTTGTAGCAATATAACCTGCAACAAGAAACGAGCCACTAGGCAAAAGGAACCTAATCCGATTGTACTTGTTGTGTCAGTTTTCTTAAGATTATCGTATATCATTTCAGTCTGGAGCATTATCTTCGAGATGCCAATCTTTAATCTCCTGGAGATTCAGAAACTCGACAGCAGGATTTACATCCGATTTGGGTCTTCTCATTCCGGCGGTGTTCGATTTCTGCGATCAAGGGATCGAATGCAACAGGTGAGGAATTTTCTCCTGTTTTGCGTGGAGGAGTTTCTCATTAAAATTTTGTTCAATTTCTCCACCAACGCCTTAAGGGAAAATTGCGGATCTTCTAGCTGCAATTAGGTGCTATGATTTGGAATCAGGTCGCTAATTTAAGAGAACTGGTCTCCCTGCTTGTATTGACAAATCCAGGCCCTAATTCAAGCGGAATTTGCACCATTTGAACTTTTTGTAGCTAACAGGACTTCAGATTGTAGTGTTCTGTACAAGTTTGGTTACACCCATGGGAAGAGACGTCCAATTGTTCAATTCTGTGAAAGTGCGCGGGTCACTTGTTTGAAACTGGCTGAAAGCTCTAGGTTTGAGAATATCAGTCCTGTCATTGGACGGCGATACTCCTTGTTTACAGAGAACCACGTATACCGAAGTATACAATTACTCACTACTCCAATGATCCAAAATCACTGTAATTCGAATCCTGTACCAAGAATCGAGTCGAAATCTCCAGCAGATCGGAGGTTAGTGTAGGGGTACGAACAGGTCATGTGAGGGAAGTGTTGACTTTTGCGAGGGCCGCTGCGATGAACAAAACCTTCATTGAAATTCGATGATAGGTTTCTCACTCACAGTAGATCCTTGCTGTGGCTAGATATGAAAAATGTGTTGAAAGGTGATTGTGATAAACCTGGTTAGGGCACGACATGCTATTCTCTTCAGTACACCAACCTCTCTGGGTTGTGGTCCACATACGCTGCCCTTAATTTGTCACCTTCAACACTTCAAAAATGCATGCTTAAATCTACACGCTGACACTTGTTGTGGTAGTATGGCCTGTGACCTACCACACATCTTTTCTGAGGCTAACGAAACCCTTAATCGCCCTTAGAATAACCCACATCTCGCTGCCCTAGATAAGTTGGGCGTTGTCTTCTCCTAGCTCTGATACCATGTTGATTTTCCATACATGTTCTATGCTTAGATGCAAATACACTTTAACCTTGTAGGGCATAAGTAAAGTAAGATGCAGATAGAACATACCAATAGATCGATGGAAGACAAGCCAAAAAAAGAGATATAGGATGGTGGCGTTATGGCGATCAGCAGGATGCTTCAACCAACAAAGTCTTCTTCATAAGGTCAACCACCCATATACGGCAATTAGCAGGATGCTTCAACCAACAAAGCCTTCTTCATAAGGTCAACCGCCCACATACGTCACACAACCCCAAGACGTCCCATTAAGTTTACTCCACAAAGATGCTACACCAAGAAGCCCTAAACGTAGAACCAAGAACGTAGCTCCATCACCATCAAGAGAGAAAAAAAATGCCTCCACATGTTGTGTGTATAATGAACTCCAAGTCTCTCCAATTTATAGGCATCTTTGGGGGTGTGTGACATATCTCTTATGCATGTGGGATAAAACAGGCCGACCTTGAACATGTGGAATAAATTCGAAATACATGTTCTGCGCATCCGATCAAGATGATCTTTAGATTGATCTTGCACCTCTTCGAAAGAGGAACCCAATAAAATTATTGGCATTGTCATCTAAGCGTCACATCATGGAGTTTGGACCTAGTTGTCCAAAATTAACACCCTTTAATTATTTAATTTCCCTATGTTTAGACTTAGGGATCACTTTAAAAAAATGAATTATTTTAATAAGGCCTAATCTGAGTGGAATTTCCATAAATGATTTCAGGGTTCTTTGGAATACTGATTTCCAAGCCTCTTCCCAAAATATGAGACTTGGAACACTTTCCAATGCTACAAAATCAACACTCCCTCTTAGCGATGAAAATGTTCAAGCAAGGTACCAACTGTATCTTCTCTGACCTGAAGCATCTGCTGCGCTGCTGATGTCTTGGTTGCTACCCCTCATCTCTGCGCTGCTGCCCTCTGTACTATTGTCTGTGACACCATCTCTGTCACTGCCTCATCCGTACTGCAGTGCCCTATGAATCTTATGCCCACCCATTCCATTACTGGAATGGGTTCTCGACCATCCTCATATTTTCCCTGAAGTATGTGAACTTAATCTTACCTAGAGCCTTTTTGAGGATATCTGCCATTTGTTCTCCTGTAGGAATGTACTTCAACTATACAACTCCTCGTTTGACATAGTCTCTGATGAAGTGGCACCTAATGTCAATGTGCTTCGACTGGTCATTAAACACAGGATTCTTAGAGAGCTTGACGCAACTCTGATTATCACACAAAATTCTGGTCGGTTCCATCCTCATCTTGAGCAAGTTCATGAGCAACTTAAGAAGCCATATGGCCTCACACGAAGATGTGCTAGCTGTCATATATTTAGCCTTGGCTGAGCTCAGTGCCACGGATTTCTGTTTCCTACTCCACCAGGAAGTCATTCCTGATCCAAGACTGAAATAGTACCCACTGGTACTTTTTCGATCCACTGGGCTTCCAACCCAATCTTCGTCAGTGAACCCACTCAATTAGATTTCATTGCCCTTGGTGTACTTCAACCCATACTCGATTGTCCCCTTCAAGTATCTGAGAACATGTTTGGCTGCTGCCCAGTGAGCCCTCCTTGGTTCTACCATGAACTGACTGAGGTTATTCACTGCATAACAAATGTCTGGTCTAGTGTTGACCAGGTACATCAAGGATCCTATGAGCTGCCTATTCAAGGTAGGGTCAACCTCATCATCCTTGGACATGTCGATTGTCTTCTAGTTTGTACTCATTGGTGTAGCCATGGGTCTATAGTCCTCCATATGAAACCTCTTCAGGATCTCTGTAGTATATCTTCCTTGCCCAAGGAAGATTTCTCCCTTCTACAGCAAGACCTCCAAACCAAGAAAATAGTGCATCCACCCCAGATCCTTCATGATGAATTCGGTAGTCGGAGAATAGCTAGATTCTCCTTGCAATCTTTGATGAGCTTAGATGATCCAATCAAGAACAAATCATCTGCATATAATACCAGAATTAGCGGATCATCCCCTAGTGTTAGATAGTAGAGGTTGGGATTTGCGTCACTTTTGACAAATCCCATCTTCTGCAGGTAGCTATCAATTCGCCCATACCATGCTCTAGGGGCTTGCTTCAGTCCCTACAAAGCTTTCTTAAGCCTGCATACATGAGTCTTTTGCTCATGTTTCTCAAAGCCCTTTGGTTGTCCTATGTACACTTCCTCTTCTATCACCCCATTCAAGAACGTTGTCTTGACATCCATCTAGTGAATTTCCCATCCCATCTGCACTGCAAGAGAGATGACAGATCTGATTGAAGTGTACTGAGCTACAGGGGCGAAGGTTTCTTCATAATCGATCCCTTCCTTCTGTGCATAACCCTTAGCCACAAACCTAGCTTTGAACTTCTCTATGCTACCATCTGCAACATACTTGATCTTGTAGATCCACCTTGATCCTACAACCAATCTGTTTTGAGGTCTAGGGACTACTTCCCACACATCGTTTGTCATGATGGAGCTGTACTCCTCCACCACAACATCTACCCACACTTGATGTTGAGCTGCCTCTCTAAAACTAAAGGGTTCTGCGATCCGTGCTACTAGTGCCTGGTACCTGTCGGGTTGCTTGCGTACCCGCTTCTCATATCTAGGGGCTCCAATAAATTCCTCTGCATCCCTCAGAATCTGTTGGAGTTCTCTACTCATTCTTCCACTGGTGGTGGATTTAGCTACTCTCTTGCTTACTTTTCTGCGGAAGAACTTTCCTTAGAATCCTTGTGCTGCAGAGAGGCACTAGAGCCATCCTTTGTAGGTCGTTGTGGCTGTACTAGTGGATCCTCCTCAGACTATGTATCTCTAGCCATTTCTCGAGATCTCCCGAAGGCTCTCTCCTCCATGAATTTCATGTCCCGCCTTACTACGATCTTCCTGTTCTCGGGAATATAGATGCAATATGGCTTCACATTTTCGTTATATCCCACAAGGTAACCCTTTTCCACAGTCTGATCTAATTTCTTCCTCTTCTCATTAGGAACGTGGCAATACGCTATACCGCCAAATATCCTGAAGTGCCTCACCTCGGGCTTGCTACCAATGAACACACTCTCAGGACTCACTTTTCCCAATGCTCTATGAGGCACCTTATTCTGCACATACACTGCTGTATTGCAAGTTTTTGCCCACAGAAATTTGGGTATGTCTTGATCATACAACATCGCCCTTGCAGCTTCCACAATGGTCCTATTCTTCCTTTCTGCAACTCCATTCTGCTCTGGATTGTATGGAGTTGTCCATTCTCTCTTGACGCCTTCCTTTGCGCAGAATCTTGTGAAGTTTTTATCAATATATTCTCCACCATTATCTGATCGCAATTTATTGAACTGTCTTCCTGTTAAATTCTCTACCAAAGCCTTGAATTCTTTGAATCGCTCAAAGACTTCATCTTTGGTCTTGAGAAAGTATATCCATGTCTTCCAGGAATGGTCATCAATAAAGGTGACAAAATACTTTGCACCACTGAGAGCATTCGTGGACGTTGGTCCACAGATATCTGAGTGTATCAAATCCAACACACTCTTGGCCCTACTGCGGCTTCTTGGAAATGATGCCTTGACATACTTCCCTAGTACGCACCCCCTGCAGACATCGTCTTTCCTTGTGCTAAGTCCTGGAGCTCCCATGACAGTCTTTTTGAGGATCTTCAAGGCTCCATGATGTAGATGCCCCATTCTTCTGTGCCATAACTCATTCAAATCCTTTTCATCCGTACTGCCTATTAGTGCCATTGAAGACTCGAGCTGTAACTTATACAGTTTATGGCTCCTTCCTCCTAGACGTCATCAGTCATGATGGAGTTGTATTCTTCCACCATTGCATCTACCCATACCTAATGCTGAGCTGCCTCCTGGAAACAAGAGGGTTCCCCAACCTGAGCTACCAAGGCTTGGTACCTATTGGGTTGCCTGCGCTGCCTCTTCTTGTTTCTAGGAGCTCCGACAAACTCTTATGCGTCCCCCACAATTTGTCGTAGTTCCCGGCTTGTCCTACTGCTGGTAGAGGGTGGATCTTCTTGCTCCTCCTCTTGCGAATCTTCCTGAGATAAAACTCCTAGATCCTTATGCCCTGGAGAAGCACTGGTGCTAGTTTCGACTGGTCGAAGAGACTAGATCAGTGAATCATCCTCTGACTGCGTTTGATAAGGCATCTCCTAGGATTTCCTGAAAGCTCTGTCCTCGTGAGCTTTACATCTTGTCGTACTACAACTTTCCTATTTCCACGAATTTAGATTCTATATGCCTTAGCATTCTCGCTATATTCCAACATATATCCCTTTTCTGCAGTCTGTTCCAATTTCTTCCTCTTTTCTTCTAGAACATGGTAGTATGCCAAACTACCAAATATCTTGAAATGGCTTACCTTTAGCTTCCTACCAGCGAAGACACTCTCTGGTGTAATCTTACCTAGTGCCTTGTGAGGAATCTTGTTCTGAACATACACAGTTGTACTGCATGCCTCTGCTTACAAGAATTTGGGCATATTTTGATCATAGAACATTTCCCTCACTGCTTCAACAATAGTTCTATTCTTCCTTTCTGCCACTCCATTTTGCTCCAGATTATATGGAGCGGTCCACTCTCTTTTGATACATTCCCTTGCGCAAAACTCAGTGAAGTTTTTATCAATATATTCTCCACTATTATCTGACCTCAATATTTTTATCTTCTTTCTTGTCAAATTCTCAACCAAAGCCTTAAACTCTTTGAATCGTCAAAGACCTCATCCTTGGTCTTTAGAAAGTAGATCCAAGTTTTCCTGGAATGGTCATCAATGAAGGTGGCGAAGTACTCGACACCACTAAGAGCTCTGTGGGACATAGGTCCGCAGATTCCGAGTGTATTAATCCCAACACACTCTTAGCCCTATTGTTGCTCCTGGGATAAGCTGCCTTGGCATACTTACCTAGTACGCATCCTCTGCATACATCATCTTGCTTGGTGCTTAGTTTGGAACTTTTGTGATAGTCTTTTTGCGAATTCTTACAGTCTCATGGTGTAAGTGTCCCATCCTTCTGTGCCATAGCTCATTCAAATCCTTTTCACTACTGCTGCCTATTAGTGTCATTAGAGATTCGAGCTGCAACTTATACAGTTTGTTGCTCCTGACTTCGATTTGTGCCTTCTTCTTCCAACTCGGGTGTTTGACATATACTCGCTTGCCAATGAAGTATATGTCATAGCCCTTGTTCTGCAACTGAGACACAGAGAGTAAGTTCATCCCCAACCCAGGCACATTAGTAGCCCGAAGCTTATTCCCAGCTTTAGTTTGAAAAACTATGGTACCTCTTTCAATAGGGGTACATTTCGCCTTATTTCCCATGGTGATCTTGAAGTTCATTTTTTCTTCTTGATAGCTCAAGAAACATTATCGTATCCTCGTCATATGTGCGTGTTTCTCCACTATTAATATACCAAACCTCTGAGGAAGCAGAATTTGATACACAAGTGAATTCTTCTTCCACCCAGAAGCTCTCCCATAGATGTCGTGATCCATCCTTTCTTCCGTGCTTTCCTTTTTCTCTAGAGAACTAGGTGAACTCTTCTGAAGTTGTTGTTTATATGAAAATTTCCTCGAATGTCATTTTTATGCGTAAAACCTACCGTTAAATCTCGTTATACTTCCCATTGTGACTAAGTTATTAATTTGTAATTTCAGCATTAACATCGAAGTAAACACATTAACGGATTTCACAGATTCAGATCTAAATAGAATACATGCACACAAACAAAGTGACACACAAGATTTTATGGACAACCGTCCCTGGAAAAACCAAATGCGGGAAAACCGGTCTTCTGGCTGCTTGAGGGTTTATATTATTATGTAGAATCTAAGTACAACAAATCTGGGCACCTTAATGGTTAACCCGACGGAGAAATATACGATCTATAGCAATACCTGCTGTTCCAGAGACGGAACACTGGAATGATTCATACCCTCAAACGGGATTTACAGAACTCAACCCCTTTTCACCTCTAAAACCCCAACGCTACTTTGAAGCTGCTTGCACCAGCCCTGCGAGCGTGCTGATACCCCTGCGCTGCTCAGAAGAGGGTTGCGTAACCCTAGACTAGGTGACGCAGTCCTTACGTTGCCCTAGCTGGACCAACGTAACCCCTAATGGCCTCCTGCTACCTCTGCGCTGCCCTTTCCTGGACTTGCGTAGCACCTGAAACCAATGTTTTGAAAATCGCAATCGGAATTAAATCGGCGAGCGGAAAATCGGAAAATCGTAAAAGGGGAAAAAATCAAACACATACAAAATATTCATTTTTTTTTCGATTTTTTTAATATCTAAAGCATCCACAAAATAAAATAAATGCATTGACACATAAATATGATAAAAAAACTAATATATAAGATGTATAATATCATGTCTAGTGCTACATCACACATAAAACTGAATCATGTCCTGAATACTAAGTCCTGAGTCTCAAGAGTCAACTCAGCCTCAAAATATCAACAAAAAATATAATAATGTATCTCATATCATGAGTCATAATGTCATATACAAAGGAATGCACCATATAACCTATGGTCCTATACTACTGATTTCCTCTGTCTCCCTTGCAAGAAAATGTAATAGCTTTGCCTTTCCCTCTAGATGAAGAAGTTGGTAGGGCTGGCAATGGACTCTGTTGTGCTCTAGAAGTAGAAACTGAAGCACCAGAACGAGAACCTGAAGCACTAGGAGCTAAAGGAGGTAGACCACGTCCTCTACCGATAGCAGGGGTAGGTGGTGTCACCCCCTCCTCCTGCTCCTCTTGCTGCTCCTCCTCCTCGTCCTCCTCCCCCTCCACTACCTCTTGCTCTATCCAATCAAGGGCTGACTCCATGACAGGCATGTCAGCCTCAACCTTCCATTCAGCAGTGGTGTCAATCGCATCTAAAGAGATGGCCTCCATATCAGGTGTCCTCTCAAGTTGTCTCACCCATAATCTAAGATTTTAGTAGACGTAAACCATGTCATTGAGGCGCTGGGCCTCCAACCTGTACAAGGGTCATAAATTAATAAATTAAATATTTTTAAAATAAATTATTTAATGAATTCAAAAAATCAGTTGGAATATTTTAAGTTTTTTACCTGTTTTTGGTGTGTATTTTTTCAAATACACTCCAGTTGCGCTCGCATCCTGAAGAGCTACATGTTTGGCTGAGTATTCTAATGGCAAGTTTTTGGAGTTTTGGTAATCTGCCATCGTAGCTCCTCCACCATGCATCTACAAGTTACAAGTTACAACAAATAAGATAAACTTATAAAGTTACAAACATAAGAAAAAATTTAAAATAATGAAAATCTTACCTAGGATTTTAGTAGTCCTATCCTGGACAATCATGTCAAAACTAGGTGCCACCTGCCATTCTGTATACCTCCATTTCTTTGGATATCTCTGCACGTTCTGATGGAGTTAGCACCATCTTCTGAACACAAGTGAAAAAGCCATCCATGACCTCAGCATCAAATAGGAAACTACATGAGTAAGAAAATTCGGGGTTCAGGAAGATCCCTGCAACATGAATGGGACAATGGAGTGTGTTGTTCCATCGGTCATCAATCACTTCCCATAAAAGAAGTTGTTTCTGAAAACCCTCATCACCCTTATCATCATAGTAGTTGCGAACGACTTCTTTGGCCCTATCCATGGCCTCATACAAGTAGCCCATTGCGGGCTTCTCTCCATCCACCAATCTAAGAACCTTTATCAAAGGTTTAGTAACGTTGCACACCTCTTGCACTCCCGCCCAGAAACTTTCCTGATATGAAACCAACCTACAGATGGCCTCTCCCTCTGGTTTGCGACTGACAGTCAAAGCATGCCACTCCTCTGAAAGAAACATTCTCTTCGAATCCCACATAGAATTCAAGAGGGATTGAAGAGATATGAAACTAGTGGAAAATCGTGTAATAGCAGGGCGCACCAACTCCTTCTTGTTGGTGAATGTTCTCATCAAATGAAGCACAGATGCATAATTATATATAAATTTTGTAATGCTCTTTGATGATTCTACAATATCTTTGACAAAATCAATCTTTCCTATGTCCTCCAAGTTCCAACATCAAATCAAGGCAATGTGCAGCACAAGGTGTCCAAAATATGCTCAGATGCCTCTCCATAAGCATCTTGCCAGCAGAAACATAGTTTGCAGCGTTGTCCGTTATGATTTGGACAACATTTTAGGCGCCCACCTCCAGAATGAACACATCCAATAAATCACATAATAATCGTGCATCTTTGACATGTGCAAATGCATCAATAGATTTCATAAACATTGTCCCCTTGGGACAACTGACCAAGAAGTTAATAAGGGTTCTATCCTTTTGATTAGTCCAACCATCTGACATCACAGTGCATCCTGTGACTTCCCATGATGCCCTTAACTCCTGCAGTCAACTTTCTCATTTTGAAGAATGTGCCCTCTAAAGTCATCATATGAAGGGGCTTTGTATCTTGGGCCAACAACAGCGATAGCATCAATCGTAGCCTGATACAATGGATTGTTCCTGGCAACAGTGAAAGGAATATCACTCCAAAGAAACAGTTTGCCCAACAACTTGTCAGTTTCTTCCTTCTCATTTTTTTTAATAAGTGAGGAGATAAATGGCTGTGCATCGAGAGTGGTTCTAGGAACAAAAAATGAGGAGGCAGCTACGGGGTTGGCTGTAGAAGATGTTGATGCTGAAGAACCAGTACCACTCTCACGGTCAACTCTAAACCCTGATATTTGACTCTTGAGAGTTGCCTTGCTGAGTTTAGTTGTTTCTATTTCTTCCAATGAGTTGATGGCTCTTTTGATTATTTCTGGATTGGTATTTGTGCAAGGGCCTACTTCATGTCTAGGAATTTGTGCCAGGTGGTATTTCAACCTATATACCCCCCCTGTCATGTGGTGACCACATAACTTGCAACTTAAGTTTGATCGGTCAAACCCTTGATCAAGTTCACCAAATTCCCATAAAGGATCCAATTTCCTTGGCATGTTTGCAAATTTGTTGAACTCTTGACTCTTGAGTTTTACTATAAGATGAACTTTGAACGTTGAAATTTGAACCTAGGGCACAAGAAAAATTGCAATTTAAAAAATAAAATAAAAAAATTACAACTTTACATATAACATTTTGATTTTTTCACCAAAAAAAACCCTCAATTCAATGCAAAAATAATGGGAAAAAATACATGTTGAAACGCAAGCAAAAATAAGAGAAAGAAACTAAGAGCACAAGAAGAAATATAAAAAATAAATTTAACAACCAATTTTTTGCATTTTTTACCGAAATAAACCCTCTCCTCTCAATAAATAAATAAAAAAAAACAACCAAATGCAATAAAAAATGATGAAAAATACATGGGTGATAGAAACCCATGGAAGAACAAGAAAAAAACAAAAAAAATGGTCAAATTTGATGCCCATACCTGGAAAAAACGTTTTACCGGAGAAACTTTGTCCAAATTCGATTTTTGTTGGCTTGGCTTGCTAAAATCCTTCACTTTTCTGCACTCTTGCCCTTGTAGATCACTTATTTTCCTCCTTAGCTCTCCTTCACTCCTTAGCTCTCCTTAGCAAACCTTTCACTGCAAAAATGAAAAACAAAAAATGAAAATCGCACTTTAAAAGTCGTTGTTTCAAGGCCTCACGATTTTTACTGTACAGATCGCGATTTTTTGGCGATGACGATTTTTTCAAAAAATCGCTAGAAACATCACCGATTAAATCTTTCTGGCGAAAAAAGCGCGATTTGTTGAAAAAATCACGATTTTTAAAACACTACCTGAAACCCTCTGGCCTGTGGAGCTGCTGCGTAGCCTTTGCTTCTCTGCGCTACTCCTGGTTGCGTAGCCTCTGCTTCTCTGCCTCTCGCTGACTCTTGGCTCTGGGATAAGATTATTCCCTTAGCCAATACTACCCCTCACTGCAGCTAAAACACTTTTGGAAATTTTTAGCAAACCATGCCCTAGAATTCCAGCTTAGTCTCATTGTTTTTCCTCCGTGTGTGTGTGTTCTCCAACTGACCCCAAGCCTTTCCTTTATACTTTTCTCGTTGGGAAACTAATGACCATGATCTAATCTGTTGGGTGTGGAGCTTGATTATCTTGTTTATTTTGTATCACAGCGTTGGACCCCTGTACCTTAATGGGGCGGCAATGCCGCCCGTAGTTAAACGCTGCCTGGGGGGTCCAGGGGGGCGGCTGCAACTTTATGGAGCCCCCCTGAAGCTAAGAATAGATGTAAAATTACCTTGTAAAAGTATAGTAATTTCTAGTTAATCTGGGTCGTTCATTAGGCAGATGATCTGACGGTAGAAGTTATGTTTAGTTTAGGGTTTTTTGCCCTAGAAGGCAACCCTTCGCTTTTATGAGGGTATTGTATTGCAGCTATGGATGGTATGTGTATTCTCGGAGCGAAAAATAGATAGGGAGACTGTGAGAGAGAACAGAGGATATTACAGCGGATCTGTTGTAAGTTGTGTCTCTTCATTTTGCTGGATAATAGAAAGGAAGGACTGGCTGTTCGGGGTGGACGTAGCCCAAACTGGGTGAACCACGTATATCTGTGTCTCTCTGGTTTTATGTGTTTTGTGTGCTTGTGTTTTCCGCATATTTTATGTGTTGCATTGCTCTATTATATTTAATTTTCTAACAACTGGTATCATAGCCGAAGGTCTATTTGGCTGATAAACTCGCAAGAAAGAAGGGTTCTTGGTTCAAGTGGGAGCAATGGTGGAAAATGGTAAATTTAGGGTCGAGAAATTTAACGGCCAAAACTTCCCGCTGTGGAAGATGCAGATGGAAGATTATCTATATCAGAAAGATCTGTACTTACCATTGAGCGAAAAAACGAAGAAGCTGACGACTATGATAGACGCAGAATGGGATATTCTTGATAGAAAGGCACTTGGAACAGTACGGTTGTGCCTCGGGCGCCGGTAGCCTTCAATATTTCGAATAAAACAACAACAAAGGGTTTGATTAAGGCATTGGCGAAACTATATGAAAAACCCTCGGCCTCAAACAAGGTATTTCTTATGAAACATGCTTGTTGTAGGGTCTAACATCCAGGAAATAAATGTGCTCAAAAGAAAATTGGCAAATTCATTTGCAATGAAGGATTTGGGAGTTGCAAAACAAATCCTTGGTATGAGGATAACTAGAGACGGGAAAAATCACAAATTAACACTATCTCAAAATGAGTACATAGAGAAGGTGTTGAAAAGATTTAATATGTAGAATGAAAAACCAGTTAGTACACCTTTTGCTAGCCATATCAAACTTAGTAAGGAGATGTGCCCAAAGACCCAAGAAGACATGGATTATATGTCTAAAGTTCCATATGCATCAGCAGTTGGAAGCTTAATGTATGCAATGGTCTGCACAAGGCCTGATATTGCACATGCAGTGGGAGTTGTAAGCAGGTACATGAACAATCTAGGAAAAGAACATTGGATAGCAGTAAAATGGATTTTCAGATATTTGAGAGGTACCACAAATCAAGCATTATGCTTTGGTGGTTCAAACATTTCTCTACAGGGATATGTTGATGCAGATATGGCAGGTGACAGAGATAACTGGAGGAGAACTACAGGGTATGTATTTACTGTAGGTGGAACAACTGTCAGTTGGGTTTCAAAAATCCAAAGTGTTGTTGCACTTTCAACAACAAAAGCAGAATATGTTGTTGCTACAAAGGCTAGTATAGAAATGATTTGGTTACAAAGGTTTATGGATGAATTGGGTAAGAAGCATGATATGGGCACATTATATAGTGATAGCCAAAGTGCCATTCATATTGCAAAGAACTCAACATTTCATTCGAGGACTAAACACATACAGCTCAAGTACCATTTCATACGGTCAGTATTGGAAGATGGACAGTTGAAGCTTAAAAAGATACACACTAGCCAGAATCCTGCAGATATGCTAACAAAAGTTGTAACCAAGGAGAAACTGAGATTATGCTCAGTTTCAATTGGTCTTCAAGGATGACAATGAAGATGAGAAACAGCCAGGTCCAAAGAGGAGTCATTGTCCAGCAAATGAAGCGGTGGTGTAGTTGCTACAATCAGTCTCCAAGTGGGAGATTGTTGGGTGTGGAGCCTGATTATCTTGTTTATTTTGTATCACAACGTTGTACCCCTGTACCTTAATGGGGCAGCAACACCGCCCGTAATTAAACGCTGCCTGGGGGGTCCAGGGGGGGGCAGTTGCGACTTTATGGAGCCTCCCTTAGCGGGGGGTTTCGAGGGCAGCGCCCCCGAAGCTAAGAACAGATGTAAAATTGCCTTGTAAAAGTATAGTAATTTCTAGTCAATCTGGGCCGTTCATTAGGCGGATGATCTGACGGTAACAGTTATGTTTAGTTTAAGGTTTTTTGCCTTAGAAGGCAACCCCTCGCTTTGATGAGGGTATTGTATTACGGCTGTGGATGGTATGTGTATTCTCGGAGCGAGAAATAGATAGGGAGACTGTGAGAGAGAACAGAGGATATTACAACGGATCTGCTGTAGGTTGTCTCTTCATTTTGCTGGATAATAGAAAGGAAGGACTAGCTGTTCGGGGTGGACGTAGCCCAAACTGAGTGAACCACGTATATTTGTGTCTCTCTGGTTTTATGTGTTTTGTGTGCTTGTGTTTTCCGCATATTTTATGTGTTGCATTGCTCTGTAATATTTAATTTTCTAACATAATCTTGAATCGATGGCTAAGATTAAAAGAAAGCTTGATCCTTGTGATTTAAGTCATTTCCATCACATGTTTAAATTAATTACCTGTAATATTTTAATTTTCCCAAGTTAAACTTAGGGTCCTTAATTAAAAATATTAATTAATTAATTTTCTCCCAAACTTGATGGAAATTTTCAAATCCCTTTCTGGGTCTTGTAGATCTCATGTACTCTAGTCCCTCCACAAAGTATGGGAGCTAGAGCACATCGAAGCTACCCCAACAATCCACAAATCTCAACACTCCCTCTTAGTGAGGAATGTTGCCTAGTACAACACTACTTCACCCCGAAGTTCTGCATTGATCTTTGGTGTGGGTCTCTGCGTTGATGCTTGGCCTGCTGCCCTTCATCACTGCGCTGTTGCTACTCTTCTCTACTGCTGCCCATGACGCTGCCACCATCACTGCCACATTTGTACTGTAGCTCCCTCTCAATCTATTGCATTGTGCTGCCAGTTGCTGCACTGCAGCTCAGTTGTTGAGATAAAAACCTAAAAAATCTTGTCCAATCTTTGACAGACAAGTCAGTTGGGCTACATCCTCATCACTGAAGCTCCATAGACTGTTGCTCTGCGTTGTCTACTTGTAGCCACCGTGCTGCTGCAGTTCTGCTCTGCGTAAGCCAACTTGCACTGCGCTGCTGAAGTCACATTAGCTCCTCTCTGCACTGCACTGCAGCTGCGTCTGCACTACGCTTCTCCCTCTCAGCATCTAGCTCTGCCTCTGCTCCATCCGTGATTCTCTCCACCAACTGCTCCACTTGTCTCGCTACTGTCTTAAGGCTCCCATAGCACGGATGGTATCCAAGAGCTGAGCCGCTCAAGGATCCCGCCACCACTCGGTAGCTGCTCTACAGATCTATGTCACCCCACTTTCTTGGTTCATGAGCGCTCATCTTCGAAGCCATCGTCCGCCACAAAAGCCTTGGAGGTAGAAGCTTCCTTGTCCTTCTTCTTCCGAGGACAATTGTTGGCGAAATGTCCTAGTTCCCGCACTGGAAACACTTGATCTTGGATAGATCATGCTTCTTCCTTCCTTGCTGCCTCTTTGATGCCAAGGCTGCATCTTCTTCCTATTCCTTCTTCACCTTACTGGATCCAGTGCTATGCTGTCTCTTGGTGAACCAACGAAGTTCTTCTTGATAGAGGATCGCCCACATACTGTCCTAGTTGGGAAGGTCCGCTCTGTCCAAGGTACTTTGGACAAAAGTTTCCCAGTCCTCTGTGGCCACATTGAGTGCAGCCCTGACCATCACATCATGCTCCACTTTCTCTCCCATTACAGTCAACTGATCCCTGATCGCTTGCAATCTGAAAAAGAAGGGTTCAATTTCTTCTCCTTTGGCCATCATGAATAACTACATCTGGTTCTCTAGAAGCATTCTCCTTTGGACAGATCTACCCTCATATAGCGCTGTTAAGGCTTTCCACATCTCATTAGCCGTCTTCTTATCGGCTATATGTGGTACAACATGATCCTTAACCCCGTCCATGACGAAGCGCTTGGCATGTGTCGCTGCTTCATTAGGCTTCGCTAGGAGAAGAGCATCGGTTGGAGTGGCCAGGACTTTTTATGCATGCTCCCTCAAACCATATGCCTTCATGACCACCATGAATCTGGTCTTTCAGACTGCAAAGTTTGACAAACCGTCCAACCTATCCTGATCACGTAGTCCGTGACGTGCCATCTTCTCAGATCTACTCTGCCGGAATAGATTCTTTCTCTCCTCGCTTCTCAGCTGAAGCTCGGATCTAGGGTCCTTGGCGACAAGGTGTTGAGAATTTAGAGGGCTGGAGATTAATTCAAATTCTCTTCTTGATAATTACTTGTGAGCTTACTTGAGTTACTTTTGTCTTCTCTTCTTTAGCTTATTTAGTATTTCATCAAGTCAATTATAAAAATACACGAGACACAAAATTAGGCTCCTAGAGCTAGGGAAAAACCTCTCCCTCTTGGAGAAGAAATCTCGTAAGGAATTCTTCTTATGGATCTTCAAATGACAAGTACCATGACCAAGACTCAGACCCTTGACCTACGAATGCCTCCAAGATCTTGTCACTGCTTAACTTGGACTGAGTTTATCTTCGAACACTTCTTCTCACTGATTTAGATATTAAATACTAGATCATTTGAGATCTTATTCTTCACTTTATATATCCTTGAATCTTCTTTACTTGAGGAGTAGTACTTTCATTGTAGGAAGGTAAATCACAGATTTGCCTTCCTTACTTTGCAATTCAAAATTCATTATAACCCTTATGCATCTATCTCAGTCCCGTTGACTTCACATTATATCACATAATGTACTGCTTCCATACTTTGGACTAGTTACAGTTTGTCCACAATTTACCCAGACTTTGACCGCAACTTTCATCTTGTCAATTTGCCTCCTTTTTTTGTTCTTGAGCTCACACTAGTATATATTTTTACTTCTGTAATATACCCACACAAGAATCTACATCTGTCACTGTAGCATGACCACAATTATTTTTGATTTCAAGTCCGCTTACTAACGCTGTGATACATCAGAGAAATCCGCATTGTCTGTGTTACAATGGTTCCCAAGACAGATCCACATTTCTTCCCTTTTACTCGCATATATACATACCTTTATTTTTATTGTTGTTATCTCAGAACCATTTGCATCTTCTTGCTACAAATAAGCCGCAACACATTAATATATATAGTGCTCATATCTTGCTTTTTAAGCTGACCTACCAACATGATTGAGGGCCGACTCCACTACTGCATATAGGCCGACTAGGAGAGCTCATTTTCCAGCATTAATGAGGCTTATGTAAGGGCTATCTTTATGCATCATACATGAGCCATTCTTCACGGTATAATGACAAGATCTTGGAGCATATTTTGTCGACTCGACTCTTCATGTTCATGACTCTTAATTACATTTATATCTAGAAGACAAATCCTAATAGACATCAAGAAGAAATCTATTGACCTATAAGAAAAATCTTGCTTATGAAACCCATGAATCAAGTACAACAAAAATACATTTTATTATCTGTGTCTTCTTCTTTACATAAATACATAATTACATAGTCAATATCAAGACCAATCCTAGTTACACTTTTCAACACTCCCTCATAACTAGGGAGGTATTCATACAGGTACATGGTCACTTTTAAACTGAAGAATCTCATAAGAAGAATTGGATTGGTAATCACATCTGTATAGCATCATATCAACCAGCATTGTCCTAGTGCAAGGCCTTGACTAACAACCCCATCTCTCAACGAGACAATGGGCTACAATGCTAGCGAGACATATGACTTATAGACATCATAGTCATTGTCTCTCCAAGGTACATACTCCACCCAAGTGTTCCCAAAGTATGACCTTCTTGGACTATTTTTCTCTTGGGTAGCTAGCCCTCAAAGAATATCAGTCCCCGACTACTCTTATCTTGAATGCCCTATCCAATTCTCAAAGAGTATCGAATTCTAGATGATTACCCAATCCTCCATTCTGTCTTCCCAAGTGAAGGCCAAAATGATGTGTCTATCTCTCCCTCTCAACCAGGGAGGATCTATTCCACAAGGGAATGCACTCATTCCTGTATAAGGAATGTACCTAAGTTCATTCTTAGGAATTACCCAGTTTCTTCCAAGTAAGAAACTTATCACTAGGCTCCCTCCCAATCAGGGACCTGCAGCAACAATGGTGAGACACCCAACTGTGCTTGAAGAATTCCTCCCCTCGATGTCATCGATTTCGATATTGAGGAATCTTCAACTTTAGCTCCATAGGGCACAAATCATCCATCACTTTCATTCACAAGTCATGTCATCTGCCAGAAAATGATTCATCTGTCTTTCCTTATCTGATTCACCTTTTATGCTATGTTGCTTTCTTTCAAATCATCTTCAAGGATCTTACATCCTTTCACATGATTGGCAGCCCTGCACAAATTCATCCAGATAAACATATATGTATAAACTTTTAAAAACAAAAGTTACCTCAATGATGATCTTTCACCATGACATCTTCCTATAGATATCGACATCCTTTATTCATATTGACAAATCTACTAATGATATGTTTTGTCAAGGGTCTTCTTCTTCACCAGACTTCTATCAGAGTCTACATATCCTCCCAGGAGATATTGCAGTCACATCTTCTTGGCTTCAAGATGATAACTACCTCTTGACATGGTTGCACTTCATGATCTCTTCCTTTCTGCACATCTTCATTCCCAAGAACTTCCAATATACAGTTCCTTGTTCATATACAATCACCTCATATTTTGTATGAGGATATATTATGTTGATTTCATCTGTCAGTGCACCGAGAGATCCTCTTTCATAGATCATACTTCTAAATATAGCAATCCATTACCTACAGCCATATGACATGACTTCACAACATCCAGTGTTAGCATATAAATATATATACCTCATACCTTTTTCGTTTGAGTCATCCTGTAGCAGTTTTACTAGAATGAAGAGCTTCATTCCCTTGACCTACTCCATCAATATGTCATCACATCCCTTAATTCTGTAGCATAGAATTCTTGATGAAACCATTCTGCTTTCTTTCTAATCAGTGAACTCATAGAGAACTCCATTAGAACATGTCAACACCAGTTTCCATGATGACCCTTGATCTTGTAGACTGCCTTCCATTAGAATTATTATCAATGAGGTTTTCCAGGCGCTGTTTCACCAAGAGCTCCTACCATGCTTTTGTCATGATGGCATCAATATACATTGCTTCCTATCGTACTATTTTACAACCAACAAAAATCACTTAAAGAGGAAGATGATCTCAATCATAATAGAGATCTTTCGCTTCTTTTTTCTTAGATTTCTTTGCATCAGGTTCTTCCCTTGTATCTGAGACATGGGCTCTTTCCCTTTTTCTCTTGTCCTTTTCAAATATAGGACAATATCTTTTATAATGCCCAAGTTCAATACATCCAAAGCATCGTGCTTTGTCCATATTCCTTCTTCTATTCTCACGACCAAATTTACTGAATCTTCCTTTCTTCCTAAACATGGCTGCAAAGGCTTGATTCCCTTCACATGATCCTGTATCAGCTTTGGCTTTCAATCTCGTTTCCTCCATTCTACATAGAGACCATAGATCCTGGAATGGTGTTGCTTCTTTCTTCCCGTATAAGCTTGAAGTGAAGTTTCCTCATTCTTCCAGTAGAGCATTCAGCATCACTGTAGTCATCTCACTAATAGCTCCACTTGTTTCTCATATATATATCTTTAGCAAAATTTAGTTTTGATACATATGGAATGAATGAGTCCTTAATGGATTCTATGAGAATCCTCTGGGCTCTAATTTCTCCTTTCATGTACCTCGCATGAGTTGGAGCATCTTCTTTTGGTGGTTTAATTGTTGATCCTTCGATGTAGTCCATGACTTCATCTTCAATTAAATTCAAATCTGTCCTCTTCTTCCATGCACTAAGGTTTGATGACCCAACCAACTTGTTGCTCTCTTTACAATAACTTATCTTTACAAATTTAAGTAAGGTCATAGATACTTACCTGAGTAGAGAGTCTTGCAGCTTCCTTGATGATGATGATGAAGTTAGGAGCTTCTTCTAAGATAGAAATCTTCAATATAGGTGTTCTTGGATCTTTGATGATAAAGGATATCTTCAAAAGATGATGTCCTCTTCTAACAATGTCTTGAATGTAAATCTTTGATGGCAAAGATTATTTTCTTGAAAATTTGATACTTTGAGAAGAAGATCTTTCTCGAAAATAGCTTGAGGGTCTTCCTTGCAAACTGATTTGAATTTTCACCTGAACTTTGAATTTTGCTTCCTGGAGTGTCTCTTTGTCAAGTAGCCCTTGAGTTCAACACCTTCGCTCTGATTCCATGTTGAGAATTTAGAGGGCTGGAGATTAATTCAAATTCTCTTCTTGATAATTACTTGTGAGCCTATTTGAGTTACTTATGTCTTCTCTTCTTTAGCTTATTTAGTCTTTCATCAAGTCAATTATCAAAATACATGAGACACAAAATTAGGCTCCTAGAGCCAGGACAAAACCTCTCCCTCTTGGAGAGGAAAACCCATAAGGAATTCTTCTTATGGATCTTCAAATGACCAGTACCATGACCAAGACTCAAACCCTTGATCTATGAATGCCTCCAAGATCTTGTCACTGCTTCTTTGGCTGCCTTTAATGTTGGTCCTTCCTTTCTGCGCTATCTTGCACTGAGTTTATCTTCAAACACTTCTTCTCACTGATTCAAATATTAGATACTAGATCATTCCAGATCTTATTCTTCACTTGGTATATCCTTGAATCTTCTTTACTTGAGGACTAGCACTTTCATTGTAGGAAGGTAAGTCACAGATTTACCTTCCTTGCTTTGCAATTGAGAATTCATTATAACCCTTACGCATCTATCTCAGTCCTGTTGACTTCACATTATATCACATATTGTACTGCTTCCATACTTTGGACTAGTTACAGTTTGACCGCAATTTACCCAGACTTGACCGCGACTTTCTTCTTGTCAATCCACATCCTTTTTCTGTTCTTGAACCCACACTAGTATCCATTTTTACTTCTGTATTATACCCGCACAAGAATCTGCATTTGTCACTGTAGCATGACCGCAATTCTTCCTGATTTCAAGTCTGCTTACTAACGATGTGATACATCAGAGAAATCCGCATTATCTGTGTGAGAATGGTTCCCAAGACAAATCCACATTTCTTCATTTTTACTCGCATATATACAGACCTTTATTTATATTGTTGTTATCTCAGAACCATCCACAACTTCTTGCTACAGACGAGCCGCAACACATTAATATATATAGTGCTCATGTCTTCCTTTTTAGGCCGACCTACCAACATGATTGAGGGCTAACTCCACTACTGTATATAGGCCGACTAGTAGAGCTCATTTTCCAGTGTTAATGAGGCTTATGTAAGGGTTATCTTTATGCATCATACCAGAGCCATTCTTCACGGTATCATGACAAGATCTTGGAGCATATTTTGTGGACTCGACTCTTCATGTTCATGACTCTTAATTACATTTATATCTAAAAGACAAATCCTAATAGACATCAAGAAGAAATCTATTGACATATAATAAAAATCTTGCTCATGAAACCCATGAAGCAAGCACAACAAAAATACATTTTTATTTTCTTTGTCTTCTTCTTTACATAAATACATAATTACATAGTCAATATGAAGACCGATCCTAGTTACACTTTTCAATAGAAGGCACCCTCTGCTCTCTCTCACAACTGATTTCCTCCTTGGAAATTTGCCAAACACAACGAATCAAATCTCTTTGATCCTCTGATCGATCTGCAAATTTCTTTTGTTGGAAATCCTCTGAGAAGTTGTTCTCCTCTCGCTCTTTGTCAGCTAGTGCTCAGGCTAAATTCTGAATCTTCAGAAATTTAACCCCACCAACAATACTGAAGCTCTGTAGCACTGCTTCTGGCACTCTGAATCAGCCACAGCCTCAAGACTATGTCACCCTTGTTAGCCTCTGCGTGAGCAGACAATCCCATCGTTGTCTCTACGTTGCCTTTGCACAGTAAGTACGTGGGCCTACGTGGAGACTCCGTGTGGACTGCGTCACTCTGGTCTCTGCATGGCTCTACATCCCTCTTCTGTTGCGCTGTCCTCTCTGGTCAGGCTTTCTGCGACTACTGCTACTTTCTGCAACAAGGATTCTTATGTAGAATCTAAGTACAACAAATCTGGGCACCTTACTAGTTAACCCGACAGAGAAATCTAAGATCTGCAACAATACCTATTGTTCTGGAGACGGAAAACTGGATTGATTCACACCCTCAAATAGGATTTACAGAACTCAGCCCCTTTTTGCTTATAAAAACCCCAACGCTGCTCTGAAACTGCCTGCGTCAGCCCTACTAGCCTGTTGATGCCCTTGTGATGCTCAGAAGAGGGTTGTGTAACCCCAGACTGGGTGATGTGATCCTTACGCTGACCTAGCTGGACCAATGTAACCTCTGATGGCCTCCTGCTGCCTCTGGGTTGCCCTTTCTGGGCCTGCGTAGCGGTTGAAACCCTCTGTGCTGCGCAGTTGTTGCATAGCTTCTACTTCTCTGCGCTACTCCTGGTTGTTGCTTCTCTGCCTTTTACTGACTCTTGGCTCTGGGATAAGATCATCCCCTTAGCCAATACTACCCCTCGCTACAGCTCAAACACTTCTGGAAATTTTTATCAAACCACGTCCTAGAATTCCAGCTTAGTCTCAATGCTCTACCTCTGTGTGTGTGTTCTCCAACTGACTCCAAGCCTTTCCTTTATACTTTTCTTATTGGGAAACCAACTACTATGATCTATTCTTGAATCAATGGCTAAGTTTAAAAGAAAGCTTGATCCGTGTGATTTAAGTCATTTCCATCACATGTTTAATTTAATTACCTTTAATATTTTAATTTTCCTAAGTTAGACTTAGGGTCCTTAATTAAAAATATTAATTAATTAATTTTCTCCCAAACTTGATGGAATTTCTCAAATTCCTTTATGGGTCTTGGAGATTTCATGTACTCTAGTCCGTCCACAAAGTTTGGAGCTAGAGCACATCCGAAGCTACCCCAACAATCCACAAATCTCAACAACTTGTACAACAACATCTAGACTCTGTTCCATTGCAGAATCTCCAATCCCGTTCCCTATTCTTTTCTTTGATACAATGTGAAAATTTCAACTCTGAAAATTCTACTGCAATGACTGATTTATTTCTTCTACTTTTTTTCACAATAAATTATTTATGAAAACCCTTGAGTAAATTTCGAAATAAATTCTACTAAGCTATCACATTTATACATATAAAGAAAAGAATAATAGAATACAAGCACACGAACCAATCACATCAACACAGTTATTTTTGGACAATTGTCCTCGGAAAAACCCAATGTTGGAAAACCGGTGCAGCATATGAGGGTTTATGTATTAATCTTTAGCAACAATTTCTTTACAATGAATGGTTCGCAAAATAACTGAGAAACTGCAAGAAGACACTAGAGATAATTTTTCTCCTAATCTCTGGAGAACTTCAGACACCCAAGAGACAACCTATCTCTCTCTGCGTCACCATTGTGTCCTTCTCTACGTAGAGACTGTGTCACTGCTGCGCAGTCCCTCTGTGCTACCTCTTTGCTCTTTTGCTTCCTTCTGTGAAAATTCTACTGCAGTGTATTGGTTTATTTCTCCTACTTGATTTAATTAATACAAGTTATTTTCAGAAATTAGATTAAGAAAATACCGAAAATAAATAGAACTACAACCTACACATGCAGATCATTTACTGAATAATACGATCATGCAACAAAGTGACACATGGATTTTTGGACATAAGTCCCCGGAAAAACCCAAAGCAGGAAAAACAGTGCAGCAAATATGAGGGTTTATTATATTGTAGTTCTGAGTACAGTAAATCTGGGTTCTAGATCTGGAAAACCCGACAGAGAATAAAAGAAATCAAATCTGCAGCTAAACTGAAGTTCTAGTGCCAAATATCTGAATGATCCACACCCTCAAACGAGATTTATAGAAATTAGCCCGAATCTGGGCCTAGAAGCCATCAGCGCTGCCCTTGAAGCCCCAGCGTCATGCGTACTAGCCTCAGAATGCCACTGTGCTGCGCAGAGAGGGACTGCGTAACCCCTGGAAGGGTGACACAAACATTACGCTGGCCTGGAAGCCCTTCTGCATAAATCTGAAACCCTATGGAGCCTCAGCGCTAGCCTGCGTAGCGGCTGCGCAACACCTATGTAGCTGCTGCTCTGCTTCCCTGTACTTTCCTATTACTGCTCCTCTACCTCTTACTGACTGTTGGCCCTAGAATCAGATCATTCCCTTCGCCAATACTACGCCTCACTGCAGGAAATTCCTCCGGAAATTCTTAGCAAACCCGCCTTAGAATTCCAAATCTATTTCTTAGTTTTGCAACTGTGTGTCTCTTCCAACTAACCTTCAAGACTTTCTCTTATACTTTTCGTTGATCCCTTCAACGACCGAGATTAAATCATCCATCAAGGGCTGAGATTAAAAGACTGTTTGATCCATGTGACTTAAGACAATTTCAGCACATGTGTTAATTAATTAACTTTAATTATTTTATTTTCCCATTAAAATAATTAATGATTTGAATAACTTGAACACCAACTGAAATTTCTCAAATCCCTTTCTGGGTTTTGGAGATCAAGTATGCCCTAGCCCCTCCACAAAATTTCAAGGCTAGAGCACACTGGATGCTACGCTAACTATACAAAATCTCAACACCCTCTTAGCACAAAGTATGCTCTAAGAAAGTGTACTCTAGCAATGCATCCACACCATGCACTACAAGATCTTGAAGTTGGATTCTGTGTTGCTGATGCTTCGCCTGCTGCCCTCCATCCATTGCACTATTGCTCTTTGTACTGCTGCCCATGCCGCTGCCACTGACACTGCCACATTTGTACTGCAACTCCCTCTCAAATTGCTGCATCATGCTGGCCATAGCACTGCCACTGCTAACTGCTGCACTGCAACTCAGTTGCTGAGAAGTAAGCAACTAAAAGAACTCTGCCCAACTATTTGACAGATAAGTCAAGTTGCCTTCCACCACTGAAGCTCCCTGGATGCTGATTTATGGTGTGCTCTTGGAGAAACTGTCATGCTACAACCTTGCACTACGTGAGCACAGCTTCTCTGCGCTGTTGAAGTCCCATCAGCGTCTCTGCGATGCTGCCTCCACGTTGTTGCTACCTTTGCATTACGTTGATCCCTCTTCAACTCTTCAGCTCCCTCTTCTGCTTCAATGTGGCCATCTACAACCATTTCCCGACACATCCCGCTACCGTCTTGAGGCTCCCATAGCTCGTATGTGATCCAAGAGTAGGGATGACTCAAGGATCTCGCCATTGTATGTAGTTGCTCTACAGATCCATGTCACCCCACCTTTTATCTCGAGGTACATGAGCACTCATGGTTGCATCATCATCTGAGCCATCATCCTTTGCTGCTGCAGCCTTGGAATCAGAAGAGCCTTTGTCCTTCTTCTTAGGACAATTGCTGGCGAAATGTCCAAAATCACCATAGTTAAAGCATCTAACCTTGGAAAGGTCCTTCTTCTTCCCTTGTTGTTTCTTTTCCCTTTATGCAAGGGCTGCATCCTCCTCCTCTTCTTTGACTTTGGCCTTTCTGCTTCCTCCACTGATATTCTAATGCTTGGTGACCCTCCTGATCTCCTCTTGGCGGAGGATAGCCCACATGTTAGCCCAAGATTGTAATGTTGCCCTTCGCATAATGCTCTGGACAAACGTTTCCTAATCTTCTGAGATTGCATTCAGAGCAGTCCTCACTAATAACCCTTCATCCAGGGTAACATCAATGCCAACCAGCTGATCTCAGATGGCTTGAAGCCTGAAGAGGAATGTATCTATTTCTTCACCCTTCATCATTTGGAACAACCGCATCTGGTCCTGTAGAAGCATTCTTCTTTATACGGAGCCTCTTTGGTACATCATCTCCAAGGCTATCCACATGTCATTTGCTGTAGTCTTCCTAGCAGTATGAGGTATAACATGGTCCTAGACTCCGTCTATGATCAACCACTTTGTCCACGCTTGATTCTCTTCATACTTCTTGAGGGGATTTGCATCGGTTGGTACGCCAAGTACCTTCTCTGCATGCTCTTTGAGACCATACTCATCCAGAACTAAGAGGATTCTGGCCCTCCAAATAACATAGTTGGACATGCCGTCCAATCTATCTTGATCCCTCAGTCTATATCGAGCCATCTTTGCTCAGATCTGACAAAAACAGTACTTCTCCCTCTGGATCTGGGTTTCTTGGTGACTAGAAACTCTCTAGTAGCTGCTTCTGTTGAATAATGATTTCCCTCTTAGAAATCTTCCACCGAAACACAAACAGACAGTACTCTCTGATCCTCCTCATCGAATCTCAGATTTGCTAGTAACTGTCTTCCTCCCGCCTCTGTTGCCTTAGCTAGACACAATTCTGCACCTGCAGAATCTCTACCCCACTAGTGTCGCTGAAGATCTGAAGCACTGCTTTTGGATCTTGGCAAAAATTTTCTGCAACTGGAGAAATGATTGGACTGCGTCTTCCTATAAATTATTTAATTCTAAAAAAGCATAATACTCTCATTAAATATATAATATAATAAAATTTATTAACTATGCTAACCTAATTAAAACATGTATTAATCCTTATTAATTTCTTTAATAATAATAAAACCTTACATTAAAACATTATCAAAATAAAAGTATTATTATTAAATTTAGATAGAAATCTTAATTGCCATTATAAATTATTTTGTTTTTTATTTCTCTCAATAATAACACCTAAAAAACTTCATTAAAATAAAATGCATTATTATTAAATAAAAATAAAAAAATTTTAATAATAAGAATTAAATCTTAATATATTATTATTAAAATTAACATCTTGTTTTTATCATTGAGTTGGTCGGCTCATCTCTTTCTCCCATTCCCCCTTCCCCTATTTATTTCCTTTTTTTTCTTCTCTTCTTTGTAGGTTCATCTTGATGATGAGTCTTGTTTTAGACTCGAAACGTAGACAAATAAAAATGAAGACTGTGGATTTTCCGAATTCTCAACCTCCAAACGAGATTTTTTTTGTGATGTGCAATGATGATTAGATAGTATATGTATTAGACAATTAGTATTTTATTTCGTAATTTGAATTTCAAAATTAGTAATAGTTCTAATGTTTATATTTATATTTATCATTCATGTTCATTGCTTATGATGAATTACTAAATTTCATTTTAATTTTAATTTTTTAATAAACATAAAAATTAGTTGACGCACTTGTCGTCCCCAACCTGCCGCCCCATGAAAATTTGGGAGTGTGCTCTAGCCATCCCGAAAACTCGTCCCTCTGTACCCCCCGTCCTGACAACCAATGCAACATAGGCTACAATCAAATCAGCCTCCAAAAGAAGCAAGTCGACGTATCAAGAGGACATGTCGGCCTAGGTACAATATCAAGTCGACCTACTAGCACGGGTGAGGAGCCTATATATATAGGAGGATTTGGCCTCATTCAAAGTGAATCAATCAAGCATCTATGTCAAGGAGGAAGTGCAAATAGGGAAGAAAGGACGCCTCTTGAGCAGCGAAGAGAAGGAAGGAGAAGAGTGAAGTCTTTAAGGTGTGAAAATTTCTGAATAGAATAATACAGAATTCCTCCTGCGGTATCTTGATTTACTTCTCCTACTTGTGATTTAATTATACAAGTTATTTTCCGAAAATACCAAAGTAAACACAACTAGCAGCCTACACACATACAGATCATTTATTGAATATTACGCTCATTTGACAAAGTGACACAGATTTTTCCGACAAATGTCCCCGGAAAAACCCAATGCGGGAAAACTGGTGCAGCAGATAAGAGGGTTTTGTTGAGAATTTGAAAGGTTGTAGGTTAATAAAAATTCTCTTTAGATAATTACTTATGAATTTTGTTGTGGTTTATCTGTTCAGATGTCCACACTATAATATCAGCGTTTGTCAAAGTTCTCCTGAAGTATATCTGTCCTCACGTCCTTTAGTCATCCGCTATGTGGCTTTTAATATTGTTCGATTATTCTTCTCCACAATAGTCCGCAAAACCAATCACACTTGTCCGCAATTTCTGTGGCATCCGCATTCAAATTGTATCCTGCTGTGATACAATACCGCAATTCACACTGTATTGGATCACGCTGTATTTGGTGTATCACGCTGTGTCCGCAATTCCTTTTGTATTGGATCCGCACATCCTGTAATAGATCCGAAAACTCTTCCTATGATTTTGGTTCAGACTTATCTGCAAATTTCAGAGTAATACGCATTTTTAATTTGGTGTCCGCAATTCCCTTCTGTTGTGGTGTCCGTAATTGCTTAACGCTATTTCAACGATGGTGTCCGCACTATATTTGTAAACATATACTTTGTCTCTGTTGTGATGACCGCAGATCTTTGTATATTTATCCTACGTCTCTGGCATGATATTCACAGATGCTACGTATGTATATTCTCCGTCTTTTCTGTAGTGTCCGTAAGTCTGTAATCTATCAAGGAGTTTGCATTCAATAGTGTGTTTTTTACGTTTCTTCACCGTCCAAATGATCCGCAGATTTGTCTTATATATAGTGTGCAGTTCTCACCTTTTAGGTTGACCATCAAATATGGTTTAGGTTGGCTTCATTGTATCATGTAGGACGACATGACTTGTAGTTACTTTCCAAGCGGTGCAACTTTAGCAAATTGACTTCACTTGATTACAGCATCGTATGAGGGCTGTTAAGGTCTTTGGAGTACAAACTGAATCCTTCACCTAAATGTATTTATTCCTAGAAGACGTAAACCTAATAGACAACAAGAAGTAGTCTATCTACATAATAAAATATTGCTCATGAAACCCATGAGAGAAGTATACCAAAAATACATTTTATTATCATTGACATCTTCTATACATAAATACATAATTACATAGCCATAATGAAGACCGACCTAGTTACACTTTTCAACACTCCCTCTTAACTAGGGAGGTATTCATACAGGTACATGGTTACTTTCAAACTGAAGAATCTCATAAGAAGAATCGGATTGGTAATCACATCTGTATAGCATCATATCAACTAGCATTGTCCTAGTGCAAGGCCTTGACTAACAGCCCCATCTCTTAATGAGACAATGGGCTACAATGCTGGCGAGACACATGACTTATAGACACCTTCGTCATTGTCTCTCCAAGGTACATACTCCACCCGGGTGTTCCCAAAGTATGACCTTGTTGGACTACTCTTCTCTTGGGTAGCTAGCCCTCAAAGAATATCGGTCCCCGACTACTCTTATCTTGAATGCCCTAACACATTCTCAAAGAGTATCGAATGCTAGATGATTACCCAATCCTCCATTCTGTCTTCCCAAGACCAGAATGATGTGTCTATCTCTCCCTCTCAACCAAGGAGGACCTATTCCACAAGGGAATGTACTCATTCCTATACAAGGAATGTACCTAAGCTCATTCTTAGGAATTACCAAGTTTCTTCCAAGTAAGAAACTTATCATCAGGCTCCCTCTTACGCAGGGACCTCTAGCAGCAATGGTGAGACACCCAGCTGCTCATGAAGAAGTCCTGCCCTCAATGTCATGGATTTCGATATTGAGGAATCTCCAACTTTTAGCTTCATAGGGCACAAATCGTCCATCACTTTCATCCTAAGTCATGTCAACTATCAGAAAGTGATTCATCAGACTTCCTTATCTGATCCACTATCATGCCATGCTGCTTTCCTTCGAATCATCTTCCAGGATCATACATCCTTTCTCATGATTAGCAGCCCTACAAAAATTCATCCAGATAAACATTTACATATGACCTTTTAAAACAAAAGTTACCTCAGTGATGATCTTTCACCATGAAATCTTTCTGTAATCATCGGCATCCTTCATACAGATTGACACATCTCCTAATGATATGTTTTTCCAAGGGTCTTTTTCTTTACCAAACTTCCGTCAGAGTCTACATATCTTTCCAGAAGATCTCGTAGTAACATCTTTTTGGCCTCCGAATGACAACTGCCTCGACATGGTCGCATTTCATGATCTCTTCCTCTCTGCACATTCTTAATTCCCAGGAACGTACAACTTTTCTAGTTTCCCATTCATATACAACCACCTCATATTCCATGAAGACATATTATGTTGATTTCATCTGTCCTTGCATTGAAAGATACTCGTCCATAGATCATACTTCTAAGTATAGAAGTCCATTACCTACAACCACATGACATGCCTTCACAGCATCCAATGTCGGCATATAAATATACATACCTCATACCCTTTTTCCCTTGAGTCATCCTGTAGCAATTTCTCAAGAATGAAGAGCTTCATTCTCTTGGCATGCTTCATCAATATCCCAGAAATCTGTTTCCATGATGACGTTTGCTCTTGATGACTGCTTTCCATTAGTGATGTTATCAAAGAGGTTTTCCTGGAGCTGATTCACCAGGAGCTCCTAGCATGCTTTCATCAGGATGCTACACTGCTTCCTATCGTATAACCAACAGAAATCACTTAAAGAAGAAGATGATCTCAATCGTAGTGTAGATCCCTTGCTTCCTCTTTCTTAGATTTTCTTTGAATCAGGTTCTTCCTTTTCTACATATGTTTGAGTTCTACAAAAACTATTTCCTTCAACTTATCTTCTTCCATAGAAACCCTAGGTTGATGAGTGAGGTAACTTACTTATCCCATGATTTTTGTTACCGTCGTGATCATATGAGTTCTTGTTTCTTATACTTCCATGATGTCACATCGCATCAATTCTTAAGTAGAATCTAGGAGCTATAAAGAGACTTATAATGAGAGAGACTAGTCTTGATGATCTCTTACTCCCTCTTTCCATTCATTCTGGTGACATGAACTTTCTTGTACTGTTCATAATTCTTCTTTCAGCTTCTTTTGTGTCTCCAATATTGTTCATGTTAGAGAACCTTAAGAGTTCCTTTACATGAATTCAAAGGAGACCCTTATCTATGACTTCAGTTATCTATGAGGACCATGACTATCCTCCTTGTTTCATGCAAGGATTTTCGGTAATACAACCACCTTATGTATCTCCTTACAAATCAAAGTCATTTAACCAAAGTTAAAATAAAAATGAAAGATACTTACTTAGCAAGTGAAGAGGAGATCTTCACCTTGTTCTTCCTTGAATGATCTTCTTCTTGGGCTGTTCCAGACTTGAAATCATATGTCATTCATTCGTGTAGCTGAACTTTCAGACTGTATTCTTCCAAGGCTGTGACCACTACAAATTATGATAGTATCATAGTTCTATTACGGTGGTAGAACTAATGACCAGAGTCTTGTCTATTTAGTCATGCCGAGAATATCACTGTGATATGTGATTACCCTCCGACTGTAGTATATCCCAAAATTTTCGGACTGCACATCATATCTTCATATTATCACTAGCACCGAGCTGCATCGTGATCATCACTGATCATCATAACATGACTACACCACCAAGAACTGTATCTAGAATCACTGAGGTCATTTACTGTGACAATACTTGACACCGAGCATCACCTTATTTGCATAGTACTGAGACCTTAGCCAAACTGTGATATAGACCAAAAGTCTGACTGAGATCATCCATCCGCATTTCTGTGATGCCTCTTTGTGGAGGTGCGAAGTTATCTCACTGATCTCATCACAGAAACCTCAAAGGTATGTCGAGGAGATTCTGTGGCTCCATCCGAACTGAAGTATCACTAATAGCCCTTTCTTGTAACCAAAGCTCTGATACCATGTTGAGAATTTGAAAGGCTGTAGGTTAATACAAATTCTCTTTTAGATAATTACTTGTGAATTTTGTTGTGGTTTATCTGTCCAGATGTCCACACTATAATATCAGCGTTTGTCAAAGTTCTCCTGAAGTATATCTGTCCTCACGTCCTTCAGTCATCCGCTGTGGCTTTTAATATTGTTCAATTATTCCTCTCCACAATAGTCCGCAAAACCAATCACACTTGTCCGCAATTTCGGTGGCATCCGCATTCAAATTGTATCCCGTTGTGATACAATTCTACAATTCACGCTGTATTGGATCATGCTGTTTTGGTGTATCATGTTGTGTCTGCAATTCCTTTTGTATTGGATCCACACATACTTCCTGTAATAGATCCGAAAACTCTTCCTGTGATTTTGGTTCAGACTTATCTGCAAATTTCAGAGTAATACGCATTTTTAATTTGGTGTCCGCAATTCCCTTCTACTGTGGTGTCTGCAATTGCTTAACGCAATTTCAACTGTGGTGTCCGCACTATATTCGTAAACATATACTTTGTTTCTAATGTGATGACCGTAGATCTTTGTATATTTATCCTACGTCTCTGTCGTGATATCCGCAGATGCTACGTATGTATATTCTCCGTCTTTTCTGTAGTGTCCGCAAGTCTGTAATCTATCAAAGAGTCTGCATTCAATAGTGTGTTTTTTCCATTTCTTCACCATCCAAATGATCCGCAGATTTGTCTTATATATAGTGTGCAGTTCTCACCTTTTAGGTCGACCATCAAATATGGTTTAGGTTAGCTTCATCATATCTTGTAGGCCGACATGACTTGTAGTTACTTTCCAAGCAGTGTAACTTCAGCAAATTGACTTCGCTTGATTACAGCATTGTATGAGGGATGTCAAGGTCTTTGGGGTACAAACTGAATCCTTCACCTAAATGTATTTATTCCTAGAAGACGTAAACCTAATAGACAACAAGAAGAAGTCTATCTACATAATAAAATATTGCTCATGAAACCCATGAGACAATTATACCAAAAATACATTTTATTATCATTTACATCTTCTATACATAATTACATAGCCATCATGAAGACCGACCTAGTTACACTTTTCAACAGGTTTATTATTAATTAGAATCTGTGTATAACAAATTTGGGCACCTTACTGGTTAATCCGACAGAGAAAAATAAGATCTGCAGCAATACTTGTTGTTCTGGAGACTGAAAACTAGACTGATTCACACCCTCAAACGGGATTTATAGAACTCAGCCCCTTTCTGCCTCTAGAAACCCCAGCGCTGCTCTGAAGTTGCCTACGTCAACCCTGCTAGCCTCTGCGTGCCCCCGCACTGTTCAGGAGAGGGTTGCGTAACCCCAGACTGGGTGACGAAGTCCTTACGCCGCCATGGATGGCCTCTGCGTAACCCTGATGGCCCCCTGTTGCCTCAACGCTGCCCTTTCTAGGCCTACGTAGCAACGAAAATCCACTGCACTGCGCAGCTGCTGTGTAGCCTCTGCGTCCTCCGCGCTACTCCAGGTTGCTGCTTCTCTGCCTCTTGCTAACTCTTGGCTCTGGGATCAGATCATCCCCTTAGGCAATACTACCCCTCGCTGCAGCTGAAACACTTCTAGAAATTCTTAGCAAACCCACCCTAGAATTCTAGCTTAGTCTCAGTGCTCTGCCTCCGTGTGTGTGTCTCCAATTGACTCTCAATCCTTTCCTTTATAATTTTCTCGTTGACACATCAACGGCCGTGATTTAATCTCTTATCGACGACTTAGATTAAAACACTACTTGATTTGCATCACTTAGAACATTTCATCACATGTGTTTAATTAATTCACTTTAATTTTTCTAATTCCCTAATTTAGACTTAGGATCCTCATTAAAAAAATTAATTATTTTAATATCTCACACACCTGATGAAATTTCTCTGAATGATTTCTAGGATTTTGAGGTCTTGTGCGTCTTAGCCCCTCCACAAAAGTTCAAGGCTAGAGCACACTCGATGTTAGCCCAACACTCAAAATCTCAACACTCCCTCTTAGCACAGAGTGTGCTCTAGTAATACATCCACACCATGTATCACGAGATCTCGACATTGGTCTCTGCGCTGCTAATGCTTGGCTTGTTGCCCTCCATCACTGTGCTGTTGCTTTCTGTATTGCTGCCCATGTCACTGCCATTGACACTGCTACATCTATATTGCAGTTCCCTCTCAATTTGCTGCATCATGTTGCCCATAGCACTGCCACTACTAACTGTTGCACTGCAACTCAGTTGCTAGGAAGTAAGCAACTGAAGGACCTTTGCCCAATTGTTGACAGACAAGTTAGGTTGCATCTCATCACTGAAGCTCTCTTGGCTGATGCTTTGCCCTATCGTCCTAAAGCCACTGTGCTGCTACCGCTCTGCACTGCCTCTCTGCACTGCTAAAGTGACATCAGCCTCTGTGTTGCTGCCTCTATGCTGTTGCTGCCTCTGCACTACGCTACTCCCTCTACAGCATCTCAGCACTGCGCTTTGCTTCACTGTGATTTTCTGCAACCATCTCTCTACTTGTCCCGCTACTGTCTTAAGGCTCCTGTAGCTTGTATGTGATCCAAGGGTTGGGCACCTCAAGGATCCTGCCCTCACTCTGTAATTGCTCTACAGATCCATATTGCCCCACTTATGTGGCTCATGGGTACTCATGGCTACGTCGTCATCACTGGCATCATCCTTTGTTGTTGCTGCCTTGGATTCAGAAGATCATTTGTCCTTCTTCTTAGGACAAGTGCTAGCGAAGTGTCCAAGTTCGCCACAATTAAAGTACCGGAACTTGGATAGATCCCTCTTCTTCTTCCCTTGCTGCCTCCGCTCCTTTGATGCAATGGCTGCATCATCTTCCTCTTCTTTCTTCACCTTGACAATTTCGTTGCTATTGTTTTGCCTCTTGGTGAATCTCCTGATTTCCTCCTGACGGAGGATTGCCCACATGTCCGCCCAGGATGGCAACGTTGCCCTGCCCAATATGCTATGAGCAAACATTTCCCACTCCTCGGTGACTGCATTCAAGGCAATCCTTACAAAGAGCCCTTCATCCAGAATTGCACCCATGGCAATCAGTTGATCTCGGATAGTCTGAAGTCGGAAAAGGAAGGGATCTATCTCCTCGTACTTCAACATCTGGGACAGCCGCATCTGATTCTCTAGAAGTATTTTCCTTTGAACAAATCTTTCCTGATACATCGTCTCCAAACCAATCCACATCTCATTTGTCGTGTTATACTCGGAAATATGTGGCACGATGTGATCATTAACTCCATCCATGATCAAATGCTTAGCCCGCACTTGATTTTCATTGAATTTATTCAGAGGATTTGGATCGGTAGCCACAACTAGGACATTCGTTGCATGGTTCTTGATGCCGTACTCATCCAATACTGTCAGTGTCCTGGCTCTCCAGATGATGAAGTTGGACACGCTGTCCAACCTATCCTGATCTCTCAGTCCATGAGAAATCATCTAGCTCAAATCTGTCAGAACAGATACTATTCTCCCTCCTTTTGTTGAAATACTCAACAGGAATGTTGGATCTGGGTTTCTTGGCAGTTAGAAACCCTCTATAGTAGTTGCTGCCTTCGATAATTGACTTCCCTCCTAGAAATCTTCAGCCAAAAACAACTAAATAGTGCTCTTCGATCACTCTCCTGATTGAATTTTAGATCTATTTGGCGTAGATCTATTGAGTAACTGTCCTCCTCTTGCTTTCTCAACTCAGCTAGGCACAATTCTGCCCTGACAGAATCTCCACCACACCAACAACTACTAAAGATCTGAAACACCACTTCTGGACCACGGTAATATTGCACAGCAACCCAAAAATTGGACTTCACCCTTCTGTTTGGCTTTTGCATGAGAAGACTAGCTCAACGCAGCCTTTGCGCAGCGCAAGCTGCTCCTGCGTCCCTCTGGAAGGCATTGTGTTGTCTCTACGTCACCTAGTTGCGACTGTGTCAGCCCCTGCGTTACTTCTGCTAGGACTGCGTCCTCTTGGTGCTGCGTTGCCCTCTCCAGATTCTCTGCTGCTTCAGCTGCTACCCTGCAACAAATATGTCTTCAGCTGATTTGCTGGAGATTCAACTTGATCTACAACCTGGCTCTGATACCATGTGAAACTTTCTTAATAGAATAATACAGAAATCCTACTATAGTATTTTGATTTACTTCTCCTAGTTTTGATTTAATTATACAAGTTATTTTCAGAAAATATTCAGAAAATACCGAAGTAAACACAACTAGCAGCCTACACACATACAGATCATTTATTGAATATTACGCTCATTCAACAAAGTGACAGATTTTTCAGACAAATGTCCTGGGAAAAACCCAATGCGAGAAAACCGGTGCAACAGATATGAGGGTTTATTATTATTAAGTAGAATCTGAGTACAACAAATCTGGGCACCTTACTGGTTAACCCGACAAAGAAAAATAAGATCTGCAGCAATACCTATTGTTCTGGAGACTGAAAACTGGACTGATTCACACCCTCAAACGAGATTTACAGAACTCAACCCCTTTCTGCCTCTAGAAACCCCAGTGCTACTTTGAAGTTGTCTGCGTCAGCCCTACTAGCCTCTGCATGTCCCTACATTGTTCATGAGAGGGTTGCGTAACCCCAGACTGGGTGACGCAGTCCTGACGCTGCCATGGATGACCTCTATGTAACCTTGATGGCCCCCTGTTGCCTCAACGCTACCCTTTTTGGGCCTGCATAAACAAACCCCTCGCACGCGCAACCGTCGCGTAGCCCCCCGCGTCCTCTCGCATCGCTCGGTTGCCGCTCTACCTCTCGCTCGACTCTTGGCTCCGGGATTAGATCATCCCCGCCCAATTCTACCCCTCGCTCCAGCTGAAACACTTTTGGAAATTCTTAACAAACATGCCCTAGAATTCCAACTTAGTCTCAGTGATCTGCCTCTGTGTGTGTGTCTCCAAATGACCCTCAAGCCTTTCCTTTATACTTTTCTCATTGACACATCAATGATCGTGATTTAATCTCTTATTGATGGCTTAGATTAAAAGACTACTTGATCCGCGTCAGTTAGAACATTTCATCACATGTTTTTAATTAATTCACTTTAATTTTTCTAATTTTCTAAGTTAGACTTAGGGTCCTGATTAAAAAAATTAATTATTTTAATATCTCACACACCAGATGAAATTTCTCCAAGCGCTTTATGGGTTTTGGAGGTCTTGTGTGTCTTAGCCCCTCCACAAAATTTCAAGGCTAGAGCACACCCGATGCTACCCCAACACTCAAAATATCAACATTAGGATAGTTTTTGGGTCATTCATCTCACATGTGTGACTGCAACCAAGGTTTTAGCAGTGAGGTATTGCAGACATTGAAAGAGCCGAGATATAGCCTAATGAAAAGATCATTTTGCTAGCAGAATTCACAAGACGAAAATTCCAAGACAAGCGAAGGAGAGAACCACTTAAATTTTCCTCCATTGTCTCACACGTGTGGCCTAGGGTTTCTGTAACAAGGGCCAAAAATTGCAGAAGTTGCAGGCAAGGAAAAATTGCAAAAAGACAGATCGAAGTTGCAGTCAAGGTGTTGGAAGGCCGAAGTTGAAGACAAAGAAGAAGTAGCTAATTTGACTTGGCGAAAGAGGCAAGGTCTTCGAGGAGTCTTGGTCAAGAGTCTAGGTCTTGGAATTTGTCAATTGAAGATTCTATAAGAAGAAGAATTCTTCTGGGTTTTCCTCTCAGATTGGAGAGGTTTTTGCCCTAGCTGATCGCCTATATCTTGTGTCCTTTGTCTTATTTTTCTTTATGGTTTGCTAGTTGTTTGATGAAGAAAACACTAATAATAAACAAGTGAAAGAAGAAGCTAATTAAGTGAAGTAAAAATATACCACAAACAAGTTATCGCAGTAAAAGAAATCATCCTATGTTGCTGCCCCTAGATTTATCAACATAAGTTATGCAATAATAACAAGATTCAATTGTATTAATCTTTGGTGTGTGGAAATTCTCACGAAGTTCAACATTTTATCAATATTTAACATAGTATAGATATGGTAAAGTTCACTAAATGCTTAAATATATTTACAATTTAAAACCAAATGTTACTTTGTGTGTTGAAACTTGAAATATATTTGAGTATTTAATCTCAAGATCCCCACATTGTATGCTCATAATTTTAATTGTCAACATAAGGTTGAAACTTGAAGTAAAATAGCTAACGCTCATGTAGTAACTTAACATTTCAATTTTTCATTATTTGTTAATATAAAAGAACTTAAATGGCAGCACAGAAAAGATAGCTCATACCATTTGTAACTTTACCATCACAAGATAACGGCCGCACTAGTGAATCTTTAACCCATATCCTCTATCATATAAATAAATATAAACTGAAATAAAAAATATTGAACCCATATGTTTTATCACATAAGTAAATATAAACTCAAATGGCACAAGCAAGAATGATTTTGCACAGCAAGAGGATGTAAAGAATGGATTCTTAGAATTTATCTGTATGATATCATTCTGTTTCGTTGCCCTTTTGTGCTAAACATTTAAGTGGTAAACTCTGTTGTTTTACACTAGTAATTCTTGAGAGACCAGTGAGGAAATGAAGATGATTATGTCGTGTGTTTATCACATATGATATGTCCTGTTTCAAATTTGAGATATATTTCAGGTTGCTTACGATGAAGAATGAATATCATTTCCAAAATTCGTGTATATTTTTAATTTCTTTAAATTTGAAAAATGCATGTTTTTGCATATAATCTCTACTACCATATTTTAATCATAGTAGGAGTGTGTCATATAATTTTTTATACTACCATATTTGAACAATACTAGGACTGTCACATACAACATGTTATGCTTGAAGTTATGTTTAAGGTTTCTTGCCATGAAAAATATGTTACTAGAAAAATTTTAAGGATTCATTTATATTTTTAACTTCGCAAAATTTAAAAACTACATATTTTTTTATGTATGGGATGTTTACCATCATATTCTAGTAATGCTATATTTTTACATTATGTATTTTTTCTTCAGCAAATTGTATTTGTATCGTTTTCGTACTTGGATCTTGTTACTATGAGCCAGAGAGCATCACTAGATCACCCTTTGTCCATTTTAATACCCACTGGAAGGCAATGCCTTAATTGTATATTATTGTTGGGATAAAGATGTGAAAACGGATTTGTACAATTTTTTCCATAAGAACTTCTGTTAACTTCTGTCTTTTATTCAAAGTTGCAAACCATATGGATATTGATCTACGGTCGAGCCAAACAGAGCCAAACAATTGTAGAAACAGTATATTTACCCCTCACTGTTTGACCACAAAAGTGCCTCTACCTGAGATTGGCATTTAGGCTCATTGAATACACTTCTAGTCAAATCTGCCCTATGTTGGTTGTTCGGTAATATTTGATAGGACTTACTTCTAATTATGTCATAATAAAGAATAATGAATAATCCTAATAATTTGGATTATACATTGTGTTGGATAATATTTTGGGACGTGATATGGTGACATGGCACCAAACTGGTCATAATTGGGGCACGTATTTCTTCTATCGATCTCATCATGATCACCCAGGTGATAGCGTGTCTACTATTATCTTTATTCCCATACAAAGTACAGGCTAAACGTTGCCCCATGGTGGTTCAAAAAAAAAAGAAATGTTTTACTTTCTATATAATAAACATATTCTCGTGGAGTTCATGCATGTTTGTATCACTTATTTATTTAATTTACATTTTAGTACTAGAGAGTGAAGATGAAATGCTTTGGTTGTGGTACTAGAGATTGAAGATGAAATGCTTTGGTTGTGGTAAATGCTCTTGGTTCTCACTGAGAAGAAATAATTCTAATTCTAATCAATGCCCCATCCTCTTATTACTTGGATTTATGAATAGTGCATACCAATTTTATGTAGCTCCACTTATACATCTTCATTCTTCCTACTTCACATGCTTATATTTACTGCCTACTCTAGTTGCTTGCATTTACTTGCATTTATTGCATTCTCCACTTGCTTGGATTTATGAATAGTACTTACATGCTTTCTTTCCATTTGCTCAATATGAAGACACAATATTGGGCACCAAGGATCAAAATTGATATAATACAGGCTTGGTTCCTTATCATTACTGATGTGACATTGAAGCTAGTTTTTTAAGTTATAGTCTTCAAATCTAATCTATCTTTTTTTAACTTTTTTTAAGATGGATTTTTATGCAATAATATTGAAGCTAACTTTTTATAATTTTGATCGTGTTAATATCTAAAGAATATAAAATGTTGTTCTTTAACACTCACAATTTCAATTATTCTGTGTTTGATTATTTTGTGATTACCAAATTTAGTATCACATAGCAAGTGTGTATTACAAATTCATATTTAATTGTTACAATTGTGTATTGATTATTGATAAAACAAAAATAAGAACATGACTTATGATGTTTTACTTGATAGATATCTTATTATAGATAGCTAAAATTTCAATGCAATGTTTATAATTTTTTATAGATGCTGCATTGATCTAATTACTTTTGTCTTCCTTTTACAGCATCTAGAGGTTTAGCATGTGTTTTTACATCCCAGCGTCATGCAATGGTATATATTTTGGAAGAAGAAGAAGAGGAGGAGTAAATGGTTTAATGTCGAAGACTCATTGATAGGAAAAAATATTTATTTGTATCATTACACGTGTTCAAGTTTCGAAACATGTTTAAGGAGAAATATTTTACTTGTATCATTACACAACAATACCGATTTCTCAACATGCTTGAAGAGAAATATCTATTTGTATCATTACACAATGTATTCAATTTCTCAACATGTTTGAGGAGAATGTTTGAAGATTAGCCATTCTAGTCTTCCAATCGAGTACACCCCTATGCATTTTAGATATTTGAACATTCTTTTGTTCACTCAAATTTTTTGGGTATATTTGTTCTCGTATTCAATTTGAACATTCCCTTGCATTTTTCAAATCTTTGAACTTATTTTTGTTCATTTCAAAGTTTATCCTAGATTTTTTAGAGATTTTATTTTTATTAAACAATTTGAAATATGTTTTTCTTACTCATTGGCTTTCATTATAGTTAGTTTACATTATTTATATATCACTATTTTATATGTAATATATGTAAATCTATTGGAAAACATGGGTATTGCAAAATTACATCATTGAGAATCCAAGAAGAGTCGACAGTGTTAACCAACATCATTATAGTATTGGAGCACGAGTAACATCATAAAACATTTCAAAATATTTATCATAATTGAGTAATAGATTTGATCTAAGGGATCATTTATACATGTTGAAGTGTAGGATCATTTCCTTTTGATCATCTAAGTTAGCCCTAAAATAGTTGGACAATCCACAATTTTGATAATTTTCAGTGCATAGTTGATTATTGTTGACTTGGTTAGGACCACTATAGATGATCCAATTTGACCAATATGGTCAACTATTTGGGTGACTACCAACAACATTCACGTGGACTCCAAAGTTGGGTCTAACCTCAATTTCTAACATCTCACATAAACACAAGTATTTGAAGATTGAAGAGATGAAAATATTGTATCTTTCCCACAATACCTCGGTTCACCCTCATCGGTTAAGCCCCCTTTCCTTGTAATGATAAATTCTTGAAGTCCAAACAATGATCAATGTTTCACAAACATAGCTTCAATGAATGGATTTACAAAATGTCAGGAATCTGATCCTTTATTCCATAGTAGACAAGGGATGCCACATTTTCTAGATCAATTCTCTAATGTAGTGTGTATGACACTCACATGCTTCATCTCAATGTGAGCAAGAAGGTCAGTAGTCATTTGGACTGCACACTAATTACTACAATACACAACAATTGATTCTATAGAAGGAAATGTGAGCTCATCAATCAAGTTTCAAATGAACAAATAATTAGACTTAGATATAATATGAAACACATTACTTGAAGTCAACTTCCTATCATATTTATCGCCTACACAATAAGAATTGGTTTATCTAGCCAATCGAGTGAAGCACTTGTAATACTTCATGCCAACCTTATTTGTATTATTGATATATTGAATGATTTTCTTTGTAGCCTTGAAATTGTTTTTTTTTAATCTTGCGTGAACCTAGAGACCAAATTAACAATGGAGAAGATATTAGTTTGACTAAGTCATCTATTTAAGACTACTAATGATCTGGATTGGATCATTGTTGGTGAAATTATATGTTTATAGTTTCCAACATTAAATTATCAATCCGGGACTCATAAGCTTTGAGGCACAAGCGCAGGTAACGCAGGATCAGAGCATCTAACCTAAATTAGGGCATAAAATCACGGTAATAGAACACACCATTCATTTGTCGGATGGAAACTCTAATCTACCACTCATTCGCTGGAAAGAACACTCATCTAAGGAATTCAAATAATTTCAAAAAGCTTTTAATTTAAAAGCTCCTAATCTAGATGAAACATGAAATTTATAATGAAAGGAAAGTGAAACATGAAATTTCTTTTTGAATGGAAGAAATTGAAACCAAATGAAATTAAATTAATATCTAGCTATGGAATTAAATTCACACTTCAAACTATTCTACATTATGCAAAACAACAAACTTAAACCCCGTATATGAAAAATCAAATTACTACATATGAAAACAACTTCGATATTTAAAATATAAAATCAAATCATTCACACTGCTTGTAAAATAAAATCTAATGCTACTATTGAGCTAAATTAAATTAATTAACCTATGATATTGAATTGTGTAAAATCAAAACAAATCACATGCTCCTAAATTAATTTGAAATGTTGGACCTAAATTAAATTAATGTTGGAATGAAAACCTCATTACTCAATTTAATCTTCAGAAACTATAAATGAGAACTTGGATCACACGAAAGCTTTTTTTAAATGAAATTTAATCATTCCTCAAAGATTCATCCTACGGATTAAATAAATTCACACTATTAAAGAAACTCACCCTAAGCAATGACTTCAAAGATTACCTGAGTGTTCAATTCTCACACATTGTTAAACAATCGAATTCTCACAACTAAACTCTCATTTCAATCATGAAACTTGCTCAACAACTTAAACTACTTGAACAATCAAACTTAATGAGATTCACAGTCAAACTCACACTCTTAATCAGTAAAATGAACTTGCATTATTGACAATCAATAAAGCTTACCCTATGAAACTATAAACTCACACCTAAGCAATCTAATTCCAAATGTAAACACTACTCATCAATAAAAATTACAGTACAAGACAATGAAATTCACGCCAACTATATTCAAGATGAAATCTTCAATCTAATTCTATACCTAACGCAGAAAACTCAATGCCAAATGTTAAATCTAATTATTTACTTAATGCACAAAAAATTCATAGTAATATGCATGAGGATTCAATTATGATTTAACACTTCTCTTACTATGTTGAGTTCAGAATTAATAGGTTGGAAATTCCATTACTTAGAGCAAAACATAACGCTATCGGATTCTGAAATAAACAAAGTAGAAACTCAATTTAGATTTTTAAAATAGAGTTTGAGTACAGAATCAATTTTAGTTTTCACAAAATAAATATTTAAATGAAATTCACGCTCTCAGTGTAAATCCTATGATCTAAATAAACTAAAGAACTTGTCTCTAGGTGGTGGTGGGCCCTTGCCACTCCTGAAGCAAGTTTAAGTTAATTCAATGTTGGTTAAAGATTGAATAAAACCATAACACTTACAGGGAAAGTATTGTTGAACTGAAATTGTATTAAAATTCAGAACAGAAATTCATATGCATACATTTATGTTGGTTCTTCCGAGGCAAAGCCAAAACGTAGTACAACAATCCTTCCTTGCATTCTACCCCTCTTGCGTACATGTTGAGCTTTGCCTTTTATACAGAGGTGTTGGTGAAAACATAGATTAATTACAGTCTCAATGAGCACAATAGCAAACAAATTCATACCGTATTTAATTTCTCTAGATGGCCTTTGAATAGGTAGCGGTTCATATACAAAATAGTAAACTCAGCAAATTGATGCTAATCTAGACTTGCAATTTGATTGCTAAAACAAGTTTTCTCTTCCTGTCATAGCAATTCCCAACCATGTGTTATCATTATCATGTCTTGCTTCATCTCTGATTTGGAGAATCTTCTATGGAAAACAACGAGCTCTTAGCTTTTTAGAGCTATTAATGGAACATAGTATATACGTAACAAAAATCTAACAATGCCAGATATAATTCTTCTGGAGAATCCTTCGATTAGAATATGGTTGGCCTTATTCTGATCAACGCATGGATGGAGGACAAGAGCTTTATCAAACCATAACTGTGGAATAAAAATAGGCAAATCCGAATTTGACTGTTAAGTACAAATCTAGATTTTTTATATAAATTGGCCTTAGAGAACTCCGCATATCTTCCAAACCATAAGTCATTTTAGAAAATATTTATAGAGTTAATAAATTGGCTATACTGGGATCAAAACCCATGTGACTGAATTTCTTCATTCGCTTTCATCTGCCCGTACATTGAGACGGAAGTTGGCAGTTTCGAGTTTATTACAGATTTGGGCAATTTTGTGAATTTCCTCCTAGAGACCCATATGAGTGAGCTGGGTGGAATCCAAGTTATGAAGAGGTATTATAATATCATTTTTTTATAATAACCTCTATCGGTTTCTCTAGAAGCATGTCGAAAGTGTCAAAGCCCTAAATTAGGCATTCCCATACTTAACTCGCTTGTGAGAGATTTCAACGATGGAACCCTGTGATAAATGTACCTAGAAAAATCGTCATCAGTAAAACATGGTATAATCATATTTAATCATATAAAATCTAAGAAACCTAATGATAATCAACCATAGAGAATATTTGGCGGCAAGTGATGGAATTAGGGTACAAAGTGGGCTAAAAACCTAGGGTTTTAGGGTATAAACAATGATATTTCATGATGAAACATGGGCATATACGAGGCCCAACAATCATTATATTATTTTTCATCCATATTATGCTTTCAAATTGGAAAAATTAGAGGAATTAGCTCACACAACCATTTTACCAGTGGGTCCCAATTTGGTGAATTAGTGTTAAAAAAATTCCAGAGATAGTTTGAGGCTTTCAATGATTTTTTTGGGATACAAAAGCTCTTACTTGTGTTAGACACCTTGGTGTTTTTCTACATTGAGATACCTTTCCAATGGTGCAATAAAGACCTAAAAAGAGTATGTATGCAAAAGTTATGTCACTCGTAATTTTACCTTCATGTTTTGCTCACCATGATTTGAGTGGATGCCACGTCTGCCCCATTACTCATGGAAAAGAAGCTAGTCGTGTGGGTTCTATTTAGAAGACTCTAGAAGGGTTGAGTTGTAACTCCTATTGAGGGTTGAATGGGTCAAATTTAACACGTAGCTGATTGTCGAGCTATGATATAACTAGGCGATTGGAAGGAAAATGGTTTTGATTCTATTCTAATTCATTTTATTGCATAGTAGAGTAGTTAAGAGTGGTTAGAAGTGGAAGAACATAGAGGGTTTGTGTTTTTTAACAATCCATGAGCCACACGTCTCACTCCTTTGTATTTACAACATTTCCATTTAGAGAAAGAGAGAATACATCAGGGTCGCCTTCTAGTTGGGTTTTCTCCAAAAAAGGTTTCTCAGGTCATAGCTTGTATTATTTTGGTTTTGAGTTATTGTTCTATTTGTTCTCTATTTTCAGCATGTTATCTTTACATACATAAGAAAAAACAATAATTTAATACATCCAAAAAGTTTAAGGAAAATTGATCCTCATAGAATATATTTTCGAATTTCAATAAATCTTTATCAGATCAATTGTGACAATTTTTCCAATGGAATATCCATGACAATTTACCGATCATATTGGTAGAAGAGCTTTGGATATATTGTGGGGAGTTGCAAGGGATCCAGATTGGTTTAAGGAGAAAGTCATAAAATTGTGGCCATGGTTGATGAATCTATTAATAACCCTCTAGATTCGACATAGGAGAGATTTGAAAGAATAGAAGAGTTGGTCATAAATATTTTCCATAATATGAACCTCCTCATGGTGTCTTTGGAAAGTAAGGTCGGAGTTAGAAAAGTCAGAGGTTCCAACTTAAAAGTTAGATCAAATGGAAAATCAGGGGATCGAGAAGAACTAGAGGAGCCTAAGAGAGAACTCGAAAAAGAAAAATCCAATTCGAGTTCCATGAACCATTCACAATCCTTATTCAAGATGGAAGAGGAGGTCAACATCAAGCCATATCAAGATAAGATTGATGCTTTGAAATTAAATCATTGGTTGCAGTGGTTAGAGGTTTATTTTAGCATTCATCACATAGAGGAAGAACAAAGAGTTTATCTCCCATTTGAAACTAGAATTTCATGCCTTGACATGGTGGAAAAGCCACATAGAAACCATTAAGTTGGAGGGAGATCCCATAGTAACTAAGTGGAAGAATTTCAAAACTCTCTTAAAGTCCCAATTTTACCCTTTTGAGTATGTAGAAGACTAGTGGATCCAGTGGCATTACTTCAAGTAGATACAAGGTAAGAGTGTACAATGTGAAAATTCCAAGATCTGCATCTAGAATCCCTACTGCAACAAATCTCAGTAAGAAAAGTAACACACACACTCCTTTGTTGTTTTTGGACAAACGTCCCCGGAAAAACCTAATGCGGGAAAAACGGTGCATCAGATCTAAGGGTTTTATTTATTAAGCAATAGTTAAATTTGGATAGAGCTCTGATTGTCTCGCCGAAAAAATCAGTTACGGAGAATAGTGACAGAGAAATAAATCAGTGAGTATACCTCACTTTGCAAGTCCTAGTTGATCCGATAACTGAAATGGTGAAACCCAGCTCCCTTTTTGCTACCTCTATGCAGTAGCTGCGTAGGCCTGTATGGCGTCATATCTGGAACTATGTCACCTCTTATGCATGATCTTTTAACCCTTCTGGAAAATCGATCCATCCCTCCTAGCTCATATCTAGATTTCCCCTACTGAAATTGAACTTTCTGCTGAAAAATTGTGTTGCCTCTACATGGGGCCTGTGTGGCCTTACATCACCCCTTTTGGGTGTTGTGTCACTCACTCTGGGCTTTGCCTAGCCTCCTCTTCATCTTCCTCTGCCTCTCTGTTGCTGATCCTTGGCTCGGATAAGATCCTCTTGCCAAAATTGTCTCTGCCCCTCAACTGCGCTGAAGAATCACTTAGATTTGGTTTTCGTCTTGAGCATTGCTCACTTCAGAAAATTCGATCTCTAGATCCTCTCGGTGTCTTTACAAATGACCCTCAAGCCTTCCTTTATATTCTTCTCATTGAGACTTCAACGACCAAGATTAGACCTTAAATCAACGGCTAAGATTATATTAGACTTGATCTATTTTTTCTAGAAGTTTCACCCACGGTATACAGTAATACTCATTAATTATTTTAATTTCCTAAGTTAGACTTAGTGTCCTTATTAAAAATAATTATTTTTTCTTATAAAATTGTTTATGGGTGGAATTTCCCAAAACGATTTCTAGATTATATGTAATGCATGTGTCTAAGCCTCTCCACAAATTTTGAGACTTAGAGCACATTTGATGCTACCACAAATCAACATACAATACAACACCAGTTTCAAGAAGATGATAATGATGTTGGGTATCTCTCCCAAGAACCCAAACATACTCAAGTATCTTTGGGGTCAAAACAACCATCTATGAAAGTAAATTATGTTTTTCAAATCTAGAACTATGGATGAGACTTGTGTACAGACGTAGTACCTAGAAAGTATAGACCAAAAGAAAGGGAAATCATGTAGTTCAAAGAAAAGGAACACCAATAAGTTTCTAAAGAAGAGAAGAATAAATTGAAAGAGGGGAAGGACATAAAGATTAGCAATAACACATTAATGCATAGATCATGACAACCACTATAATTGTCATAACATTGATGGTCTTATAAAGGAAAAGTGTTGGAAATTACATATAGAACTCAACTCGAAGAACCGAAAGAAAGATGCAAAGAAGAAAAGTCGCATAACCAAAAATTTGAGCAATCAGGTGGAAAGAATCTCATGTGTGGATGAAAAGATCATATATACATTAGCATGGAAGGCGGTGATTTTGAGCAACCTTCAACAATAGGAAGAGGAGATGACCAAACTCTTCCATATAAAGATATGGGTCAAGAATATGAAAATTGATGCTCTATTCAATTAAGGACATCGATGAATCTCATTGCAGTAGATTTGGTCAACAAACTATGATTGGAGGTTTGAGATTATCCTAGTAGATATCCATTTGGATGGGTAAAGAATGTTGTGGAAATCAAGGTAGCAAAATAATGAAAGATAAAATTTGTTATTAACTTTGATTTTATTGATGACATAGAATTTAATGTATATGTGAAGTGGTGTTTAGGGGTCATTGTATGTATATGTGAGATGTAATATTTATGGAGAGAGCCAAGTAATACCACCTCATTAAGATGGAAAATCCTTTACCATCATTGTGCATAAGTAGAAGTCTAAATTTTCACTATTAAGTGCCAACCAAGCCAAGAAACTGGTCAATTCTAGCAAGAAGTATGTTTTATTGTTTTTTAGAGAAACTTAGCTTGTAGAAGTGTTAGTGAGAGGAAAGGTATCCCTAGAGGAGTGTATTAAGAAATAGTGACAACAATTAGGCAAGTTGTTACATGCATATAGGGAAGTGTTATAGGAGCCAAAATTGCTACAACCCAAGAGGGAAGTGGAGTAAAAAATCCAACTATTGCCAAACTTTGCGTTGCCAAACATTGGAATGCATAGGAATTCTGGAATAGAAGCAAATGAGGTGAAGAAGAAGTTACAATAGTTGTTGGAGCAGGGTATCATTTAACCAAATACCTCACCATGTGGGTCACCCATCGTAATTGTGCCTAAGGATGAGACTTGGTGAATGTGCATTGTTATACATTGTTGAACAAAATAACGCTCAAGAATAGATACCCTCTACCAAGGATAGATGAGGTGTTGGATGAGTTGAAACATGCAAAATAATTCACCAAGTTGGACTTAAATTTAGGGGGGTCACCAAGTTTGAGTTAAAGACGAAGATACTTAGAAAACCACCTTCAAAACCAAATAAGGTTTGTACTAGTGGTTATTCATGTCATTTAGTTTATGCAATGCACTAGCTACATTTATGAATTCAATGAATGACATATTGTTCCCTTTTCTAGATTCATTTGTTATTGTTTATTTGGATGATATACTAGTATACAATGTGAATTAGGAGCACAACTCACATTTGATGCAGGTGCTAGTGGTATTAATTAGGATCAATTGTTGGCAAATCTTAAGAAACACGAGTTTACACAACATGCATTGGTGTATTTAGGATATGTGATTGGTGGAGGGGAGCTGAAGATAGAATTTGCCAAGATGGAGGCCATGATGAAGTGGTCGATGCCTACCAATGTTTCTAATGTCAAGAGTTTCGTTGGGGCAACATAGTACCTGAATAAATGCATAGCCTCATTTTCAACACTAGCAACACCACTCCATGCCTTGATAGTGAGTGGAAAGAGTTTCTAGTGGGAAAAGGGTTTTCAAAAGGTCTTTGAGGAGTTAAAGAAGAAAAACAATGAAGCATCAATTCTTGCATTACCAAACTTGCACCAACCTTTTGAAGTATGTGAGTGGGTATGTTATGGGAGTGGTGTTGATCCATGGAGGAAGGCTTGTATGCTACCATTCTAAAGTGTTTTATGGAGAAGTTATCAAATACACAACCTATGACAAGGAACTCTATGCCATCTGCAAATTGTCAAAAAGTGGAAACAATATCTAATAAGACAGGAGACAATAATCCATAGGTCACCAGTTGCTATAGTACTTGCAATCTTAGAGCAAGTTAAAACAGACTAGGCATTACAAGTGGACGGAGTTTTTACAACAATTTCATTTAGTAATCAAATATAGGAGGAACAACACAAATACTAATTGGTCTACATGCTTTGAAGGCCACCCACTTAAAATATCAAAACTTTAGGAACTCTATTACACATGGAGCCTTTCACCCATGATGCATACAAAGAGGAACATACAAAGGGTGGAGAATTCAAGGAGGTGTTTCAATATTTATAGAACCAAAGTTACACGGGAAAAGGAGGTAGCATAATTGATTATCATCTCAAGGATGGGATTGGTGTTGATGCGAGGAGGAAGGCTTGTATGCTACCATTCTGAAGTGTTTCATGGAGAAGTTCTCAAATACCTGACCTATGACAAGGAACTCTATGCCATGTACAAATTTTCAAAAAGTGGAAACATTATCGAATAAGAGAGGAGACAATAATCCATAGATCACCAGTTTCTATAGTACTTGAAAACCTAGAGCAAGTTACAATAGACGAGGCATTACAAGTGGATGGTGTTTTTACAACAATTTCATTTAGTGATCAAATATCAGAGGGACAACACAAACAAATTGGTCTGCATGCTTTCAAGGCCACCCACATCAAAGATCATAGCTTTAGGAACTATATTGCACATAGAGTCTTTCACCCATGATCCATACAGAGAGGAATATAGAAAGGATGAATCCTTCAAGGAGATGTTTCAATAGTTATAGAACCAAATTCACGTAGGAAAAGGAGGTAGTATAATTGATTATCATCTCAAATATGGGTTACTCTTCAAGCTCGACAAGTTATATGTTTTGAAAGGTGAAAACTACATCTAATCATAAAGGTTCACACCTCTAAGGTTGCAAGGAATTTTGGTATATGGAAGATAAAGGCCAACTTGTATATAATATGGTTGCAAGAAGTTGTAGCTAGGTTTATAAGAGGTTGTATGCTTTATTGCACCAACAAAACTGGTAATAAGAAACAAGGTCTATACCATCCCTTAATTATAACCACTTTCCCTTGGGAAATCATTTCTATGGACATTGTGGGAAGTTTACCAACAACCACGAAGGGGTATGAATACATGCTCGTGATAGTTAACAAGTTCAACAAGATGCACATTCTCATGCCCTGGTAAAAGACCATCAATAGGCAAGAAGTGGTGAACTTGTTCTTTGGATAGGTGTGAGTGCATTTTGGGATACAAAGGAGGATTGTTTTAGAAAATGACATTAGGTTTATTAGTTCATTTTGGACTACATTGTGGCAGAAGATGGACACGAAGTTAATGAGGTCTAAAGCATCCCATCCACAGACATATGGGAAAAATAGAAACGGTCTACAGGATTTTTGTGCAACTTTTGAGAGGTTACAATCAAGAGCATTGGAAGACTTGGAATGAAAATTTGGTATATATAAAGCACTTTTATAACATAGTGGTCCACACTTCGACTTGTGAGTCCTCATTTGAAACTTGTTTTGCATATTTTCCATCTTTACCTTTAGATATTTCAAATAGACAACGAGTGAGGTAGGATCTCATAGGGGATGTTTTAAGGGTAGATACATTTCTTGAGGATATCGAGAAGATCCATTTACAAGTACACGAGACAATTAAGAAGTCACTGGAAAATTTTAAGGCCAGACATCATCAACGAAGAACATATAATTTATTCAAGGCGAGAGATAGATTATGGTTATAGTTGAGCAGGGAGAGGCTATAAGGTCCTAGTAATAAAATCAAAGATCTGCGATATGGTCGCTTTGAGATAATGGAAAAGGTGAGAGAAAATTCTTATAGATTGAATATACCCCCATACATGTGTATTTACTTTGTGGTGAATGTAGAAAATCTAAAAGTCTATGATCCTTCCATGTTGGATCAAGAAGACGAGCAAGTCCTACCTTTTGTAGATGATTTAACAACAAATTCTCATGTAGAGTTTACATAAGATACAATTTTGTAAAATATTTCTAGCACTACAAGAAAGAGGAAGCATGACCTTTGGTAGATTAGGTTGAAAGGAAAACTTCCAAGAAAGGCTAAATGGTGCTTTAGAGAAAAGATAGAGGACACATTTTCTCATCTCATTCAGTGAAAACTTTTGGGAACAAAAATCTCTCAAAATGGTGAGGTATGATCTAGATTAGATCATTATATTATTTTTCATTTTTATTAATTCTTTTAGAGTGGAAAATATTGAGTGTTTAGCTCACATGACCATTTTTATTTGTAGGTCTTGATTAGGCGAATTGGGGTTTAAAACCTTCGAAAATGTAGTTTGAGGAATTTAATGAAGTTTTGCACTATATCCCATGTTGATTTTCTACATTAGATGCCTTTCCAACAACACAAAAAAGACTTCTAATGGAGTCTACATGCAAATTTATTCCACCTCGAAGTTGACATTCATGTTTGGTCCGCTATGATTCGATAAGAAGGCACATACGCTTTTTTAATCATGGAAAATGAACTATCGACATGGGCCCTACGTAGATGACGTTAGAAATATTAATTTGTAACTCATATTAAGGGTTGAGTGGGTCAAATTTAATCCCTATTTCACAATTAGTTCTATAATGGGTTGTTTAGTCTCCAAAATGTCATCCATTTCACCCTCTTTTCTTTCATTTTCCTTTAGTATTTACCATATTCTGCAGCTCCATAACCATGCACTAAGACCATCTTGATAATTTGATATGGGTTTAGACATATTATTTTCCAATACATTTATTTTGATATTTTGAGTATATTTAGGGTTAAATATTAAAAAAATAATTATGTATTCACTTATATATAAAAGTTGGATGAGTTTTGTGATGTGTGTAGGCATATTTGAAGATTCCAGCACAATCATATTTGGTCTCTAAGTCTCAAGTTTGAATTTCCTGTTCAATCTCTTGAAGAATTGAGAAATATTTGGGATCATTAATCAAACACATTTCATGGAGGACAATCATGGAAGTCTTCAGAAGTGCTTCCTATCAAAGTTATGAGAGACTTGTGAGACGATCTAAAAAGATACTAGTTGTTAGATGTTAACACATGGTTGTAACCACATGATATATTTGTGGATCTACAAGAGATATGTGGATCTAGGCGAGATTTTTGGATCTATATTTATGAATTAGTTATATTAGTTTTTGTATAAATATGAGTTTTTTTTCCTCTCAAAAGGTGTGTTAAGTTTGTGAGTTATGTTCATGCTTTAATATTAAGTTTTGGAATGTTAAGTATCAATTATGCTTATTCTTGAAGTTATGAATACTATTGATTTTAATACAATCCCTTGATATGGTTGTGTTTTCATGATAATATTTGGTGTTTAATCAATTCCTGAACTTTCCACCTCTCATGCACTTCATGAGTATGAGTGCATTTTGGTGTTTCATTTCTGCAAGATAGATTAGTTTCTTTTATGTTCATTTTTTGCAAAGCTTATTTTATGTCTTTTTATTAGATGCTTCCTTTTCTATGCACTTTCTTTATGTTATTTTATGCTCATTTAATTTAATTTTCTTAGCTTCAGATTCATAGATAATTTGATAGTTATGATTGGATCTATTTAGTATGCACACATTAGTAATCACAATATCATTTAGGCATTTTAATTTCAAGTCACTTGCTTTAAATAGATTAGAATTTATTTAAAGGTCAATAGATTAGAATTGCTCTCAAGTTCAATAGATCAGATTCATTTTCGAGTCCAATAGAATAGATTTTTCAAAGAACTTTCATAGTATTGAATTAGAATACCTTGCTTCTTTCAAGTTTTGAATTTGGTTATTTGATAGATATAGTCTTTGAGAAAGAATGTGTATGTGTGTTCATTTAGATCTTTTCATTAATCGGTTTTCTTTGAGTCTTGCAATCTTTTCCATAGGTTAATCTCCTTTTTGATTGAGATTTAATTTCCTAGCATATATTGTGTAATTATACTTCACAAGTATACAAACCTGGATTGACATTTAATGCAAGTAATTTAGCTTACAATTAAATTACCCAACACTTTGGCGTTGTTGTTGGGGAAGAATACATAGGCATTAACTTTCAATCTAGAATGCCTTTTTAGTTTTCAATATCATTTTTAGTTGCATATGTAAAGCATGATAAATAAGATGCATGAATTTCAATCGATTTTTGTACTATAAGAGTTTTGATACTAAGTCATTTGTGGATAGGAGATCTATTCTAATGATTATCAAGCATTTGGAGGAGAGCCAAGAGTTATGAACTATAGCTGAATTTGAACCAGAAATTGAAGATTTTTTGGCATGTTTGTCTCCAAATCTGTGGTATCCTCTAGGGAATGATGAGCTTCCAAAATAAATTCTAGGCATGATAACTAAAGAAGAGAACTGGGGGAGTGAGGACTACATTGAAGATTGGTTTCAAAAAGTGACTACACCACAACATTCTGTCATTCTTCAACAAATCTTGGCACCAAATCCAAATGTACATTTGTTCTCTCATATCCTGGTGGATATTGAGGTATATTTTTCAAATTTGGATGTGAGCATACTATAGATTTTGATTCGTAAGTGGCTTCATTAGAAATACCCTTACACTTGACCAAAAAAAAATCTTTTTCAAAATAGAACAAGATAGAATCAAATAAATAAAACCAAGCTTGGGAATGTTTTGAGTTTTTGTTTTTGAAGTTTGATTTCATTTATTTCTTAGAAATTAAGAGCCACCTTGTTCACTAACCATTGGTAGGAAGATCTACAAGAGAAGGGATGTTTGTGAAGAAGGAGAACAACTAGAGTTTCAAGAGCTAAAATTTGAGGTTTGAGATCAAACCATCTTACTTTGTTTTTCAAATTTTAGATTTCAATTACATAAAGAATTTCGAAGTATGCTCTGTTTTCTCGCCTCTTTGTGAACTAAAAGATCGAAAAAGAAAATTGGATAAGTCAGCGTTGAAGTTTCACAATAAGATTCATAGATCTAAAAAAATGACTAAAATATTAAAATTTACTATTCATTCTAAAAAATTTCTTGAAATTTTGATCTCCAACTTTCAACTTAATTTTTTCTCAATATTTATTCAACTAAATTATTTTCCTTTATTTAAAAAAACTTAATTGGATTTTTAAGAAAATTCTAAAGGAAATTCTTCATGAATAAAAAAAAAAAATACAAATTAAAAAAAAACCATTATAAACTAAACTAAATTAAAAAAACAATAAAATAATCATTAAAAAATGAAAACGAAAACAGAAACACATATATAAACAAACAATTAAAATAAAACACAACGAACAAAAACTAAAACGCATGCATAAAAAAAACAACAAAGCATATATATATATATATATATATTAAACTCACTACTCATATAATAAAATACCCTTTGCATTTAAAAAAAAAAAAAAAAATCCACGTCATTCGAAAACCATTTTACGTAAGCATAAAGGATCCAGAGCATTTCAGGTTTCGGCCTCAAATGAAATATGCAAACTAAAAACAAAAAAAAAGTTAACTGCTCTAATTGACAACCTGTATGAGCTCTCCTGTGATAAATAGAACTATGATTTGTATAGCAATATGGCAACAGGTAGTTCTGTTTTTTAAGTAGGAGAAAGAGTTTAATCGAAATCAAATATTTAGGTGAATTTCTAACAACTATCCGAGTCGTTGCAATGGTTTTTGTTCAGATTTAATGACCAAAATCTCCAAATCCAGTTCCCTCAACGTTTTCCGTTAATGTTTTCAAATTTAAATAAAAGTTTTTTTCGGAAGAAACAAACAAACTGTACGCTACATATATTATTATAAACCTATCATATTTTCAGAAATCCCTCCAGCTTTCAGTTCAGTTATCATCAAAATTTATGTAGTCCATTACATCTTGTTCATTACAATATCATCCAGCGAAATATCAGTTCAGCTATCATCAAAATTAAAAGTCAAATTTAAATAAAAGTCTTCCTATTCCACTTCTCAACTTGAGTGTTTGGTGCATTACTAATTCATTTATTTGGTAAAATGCAAGTCATGGGTTATTTTGTGGGGTGATTAATGTTTTCAAATTTAAATAAGAGTTTTCCTATTCTACTTCTTAACTTGAGTGTTTGGTGCATTATTAATTCATTTAGTTTGTAAAATGCAAGTTATGAGTTCAAAACCCATGGACGCCAAAGTTTGTTAATCATGTAACATTTTGATAATTCTTAATTAACCTTGCAACAATTTCACATTTTGATAATTCTTAATTAACCTTGCAACAATTTCATCAAACTGTCGTTGTCATGTGGTGACCTAAGATTGGCCCACATGGCAGCGCAACATTGGTCTGCCTAGCTGATGTCACTACCCTGTTAGAAGTTAAGTCAACGATTGCCACGCCACCATGCCACATCACCCATCCACATCAACATGCCAACTCAGCTTGCCATGTCATTGCCTAGTCACTTCCATGTCAATTTCCATGTCAGCAATCTAGTTAGCAGCACCATTTCAACATCCATGTCAGCACCTGTACAATCTACATGGCACTCCCTGGGGCTTCCACGTGGCCTTGGCACTGCCACATGGCACCTCTGCACAACAATTGTTTTCACTGGTTCGCAAAAACTTCAGAATGACATAGCTTTCTCATACGACACCTGTTTGAGGTGATTCAAGGTTCATTGGAAATATCTCGATGAGATCTAAATCATGAAATTATTTTCATCAGCATTTGGGACAAAAAAAAAGATCATTTTTAAAAAAAAAATTTGTAACAATTAAACTTGGAAAAATCATCAAATCATTAGAAACATGTTTTTGAATCACTCAATTCAGATATCGAACGAAGAAATTATCAACACAAGATTGACGGGTTGTCCAAAGTGGATTGATTTTCGACAGGTAAAAGTGTGTTTCATTTTTATTTGTCTTCCTTTAGTTTGTTTTATTACACTATTTATGAATTTGTTGCATATATATCGTATGAAGAGAGGCCGATCACCTCTCTCCTTCAAGAATTTTACGTTTTATTACAAATTAGTGATAATATTTTGTAGATTCCAAGATGATCAAAGAAGATCAATTTATGCACAAGTGTTTTTCAAAGACCAATTTATTTTTCAAAAAGAATATGAAGAGGACAAGTCCATGTTAGATCACATTCATAATGCCATTGCTACTCATTCATTTTCCTCTTTCTAGGCCTATAGTCCATCCATGAATTTCCATATTTCTACTACTAGAGCATGAATTCAAAACCATTTTCCCTGTGCATTTTTCATACCTTCCCGCCTTACTTGCATTTCATCCCTATCCTATGAATAAGGTCATTCAACTCACTTGCATGTTAACTTGCCGCGTTGTCATTTTATTTTTCCAAAATAAATCGTGTTTGATAAGAGAAAATATTTCATCTATGGTTCTTTGCATCATTACTTTATGCTCGTGTTAGATGATGGGGGATGCATTAAGGGTCTCATTCTAACAAATCTTGACCCGTCGACTTCAACAATTATCTGGGTTGGAGACTAGAGATTTTTTTAGTACCTTGAGGCTTGCATGCCTTAATGACAAGTTCCCTTGCCAATAAACAGTGGAAATACATCAATGTGTCTTATTTGTCGGATATTCTAGGTGACTCGACTGCAACTCAATTATTTGTACCTAGTAAGATGTACTTAGGCATCTTGAATCTCATTGACATTAATAGTGAATAGTCTCATGTTGGTTAATGACATTCATTAATGGTTGGTAATCCAACAATTTCTTTCTATGTTTGACATGAAGAAAATTTAATCACATAGATAAGAATTATGCCACGATGTTGATATGAATGAAGAGTATATGATTTCAACAGCTTGCAACAATGTTCCAATAAATCAAGATTCAATTTAAGAGTTCAGCAATTGTAGTTTAATTCCAGCAATAAGAAGACACCAAGATTATAATTTCATATTTCATCCACTATTCATACAACCAAGTGTTGAAGAAACATATCAGATTCTTTCACTTCACATTCCAAGATCCAGTAATAACAACCAAGATCTCATAGATGCATAGCTTATTGAATTTTTCATGTAGGTGAAGGTATGCTATTTTCTTATCTTCAATTATTAATTCCTTGAATTCTAAAATATATGTATTTGGAAAATTTCCCATGTAAAATCCCTTTCCTCATTTTCCAAGAATATAAAACACCTTCAGTCGGGAGGAATATTCATTACCATTGCCAATTCCATATCCCATAACCATGCATATTTTTGACTAACATGTTTCTTCCAACCGACCAGTGTTGCTCTTTTATTAAAAGATGGGTTTGTTTTGGAAAAGATTCAAATTATGAGAAGATTATATGTATATGAATGGGTCTTCATTGTGAATTCATTTTCAAGTACTCTTTGGTGTATTAGGAAGAAGAATTAAAAAAACAAATGGTGTCACACAAGAACCAACACTCGAAATAGTTATGGTTTCCATGTAAGAACCAACCACAAAAGACTACCACTTAGATATCTTTCAGAAAAATAAGACGCAACAATAGCAAGATCTTGAGAAAAGAAATAATTGAAGAAAACTTTGCAAGTCTTGAAGAAATATCTAAAAGTCACAAAAATGACTTGTTGACAAATCTTGCACACCTCAAGACTATAAAAAGGAAACTACATAAAGCACGATGACTTCAATCCATGACATTCAATGCAAAGTTGCATGAGGACATGCAACATCTTCAGTTGGGGGGGATGTTGGGTCTCCAAAATGTCATCCATTTCACCCTATTTTCTTTCATTTTCCTTCAGTATTTACCATGTCTCGCAGCTCCATAACCATGCACTAATACCATCTTCATGATTAAATATCGGTTTAGACATATTATTTTCTAATACATTTATTTTGGTATTTTGAGTGAATTGATGGTTAAATATTAGAAAAATAACATGTATTCAATTATGTATAAAAGTTGGATGAGTTTTGTGATGTGTGTAGGCATATTTGAAGATTACAAAACAGTCATATTTTCCCTTTAATTCTCAAATTCGAATTTCCTCTTCAAACTCTCGAAGATTTGAGGAATATTTGGGATCATTGATTAAGAACATTTCATGGAGGAGAATCAAGGAAGAGGCTTCATAAGTGTCTCCTATCAAAGCTATGAGAGATTTGTGAGAGGATATGAGAGATGCTAGTTGGTAGATGTTAACACATGGTTGTAACCACATGAGATATTTTTGGATCTAGGAGAGACATGTGGATCTATGAGAGATTTTTGGATCTACATTTATGAATTAGTTATCTTAGTTTTTTGTATAGATAAGAGTTCCTTCTCCTCTGAAAATATGTGTTAAGTTTGGGAGCTATGATCATGATTAGATGTTAAGTTTTGGAATGCTAAGGATTGGTTATGCTTATGCTTGATGTTATGAATACTATTGATTTTAATACAATCCTTTGATATGGTTGTGCTTTCATGATGAGATTTGATGTTTGATCAATGAATTCTTGAACTTTCCACCTCCCATGCACTTCATGATGAACACTTGATGAGTATGAGTGTATTTTAGTGTTTCATTTATGAAATATAGATTAGTTTATTTTATGTTCATTTTTTGCAAAGTTTATTTCAAGTCCTTCGATTAGATGCTTCATTTTCTATGCACTTTATTTATGTTATTTTATGCTCATTTCATTTAAGTTGATTAGTTTCAAATTCATAGATGATTTGATAGTTATGATTGGCTCTATTTAGTGTGCAAACATTAATTACCTTAATAGACTTTATGTATTTTAATTTCAAGTCATTTTCTTTCAATAGATTAGGATTGATTTCAAGATCAATAGATTAGAATTGCTTTCAAGTTTGATAGATCAGATTCATTTCTGAGTCCAATAGAATTGGATCTACCTTTATGTTTGATAGAATATAATTTCAAAATTATTTCATAGCATAGAATTATACTAGCTTGCTTAAATTCAATGCTTTAATAGATATAGTCTTTGAAAAATAGCGTGTGGATGTGCGCTCATTTAGATATTTTCATTAATCAGTTTTATTTGAGTCTTGCAATCATTTCCATGGGTTAATTTCATTTTTGATTGACAGTTAATTGACTAGAATATATTAAGTGTAAGTGTATTTCACAAGTATACAAACCTTGATTGACATTTAATGCAAAAAATTAACTCACAATTAAATTACCCAACATGGGCCACTAAAAGAAAAAGGGGTTCAATTTTATTCGAGTGGATTTTGTTCCATATTAGAGAAGTAGTTGAGAGTTGATAGAGGGAAAATAGAAAGAATTTGTATTCTATGGTAGCCCATGGGCCACCTGTCTCACTATTTTGTATTTTCATAATTTCCATTCAAAGAAAGAGGGAGCTAAGCAACCTCACTTTCTAGTTGTGTTTTCTCCCGAAAGTATTTCCCAAGTCATATCTTGTGTTATTGTGGTATTTTGAGTGATTTAAATATTTGTTTTATAATTTTTTGCACTTTATATATTTCATGCATAAGAAAAAACAATAATTTAATAAATCCAAAAAGTCTAAGGAAAATTAACCTCCATAGTATATATTTTCTTATTTCGGTTGATATTTATTAGATATATTCTCACGAACTATCCAGTGGAATATCCAATGTATTTTATGGGTCAAACAACTATTTTTCAACACATAGTAGCATTAGCTTTTGTAGAAACAAAATTTTTAGTCAAATTCACTCTTGATTGAAGAAATTTATAACAAGACTTCTCGTTTTCCATCTTGAATCTCTTAAAAACTTTTGATGTATACCTAGGCTAACAATTTAATATACTATTATCCAATTGCATAAATTTGATGCCAAGATAGATATGTAGAAACCCCAAGTTTTCCATTTCAAATGTCTTGTTTCTCGCATGCTATAGACAAACAATCAACTCATTGCCTCTCATAATGACAATGATATCATTTATATATCAATCAATAATTAATACTTCATTATTATATGCAAAAGATGAAAATTGTGATTTGATTCATAAATTTTTATGAAAATACTAAGAAAAATCTTGTCAATGTTATCATATCACATCCTAGGGGTTTGTTTTGAACCATACAAGGACTTCTTCAGTTGACACACTTGAATAAATTTTTGTATAAATATCAATGGCATCGCCCTGTAGGAAGGCACTCTTCACATTCATCTGATATAATTCCCAACAAATACTATTATCATGAGAAAGTTTGACTCATATAGGATTATTTTAGCTACAAATAAAAGATTGTGATTTACTCGGTACCTCTTTTTTTGAGAAAACCCCTTTCACTAGCTATTAATCCTCATATTTATCAACAAGATTGTTTGTTTTTAAACATAATCTAGTAGATCCAAGTGCATTTAATAATATTATCTCCTTGTGGTTGTGGAACTAGGTTCCAAGTCCAATTCATCATTAGGGAACGATACTCTTCTATCATAATGTTTTCCCATTTTGGTCGATGGTGCAACATATGTCTTAGGGTTACATGCCTCTAACACACATGCCAATAGTGCAACATTCCCTTATTGTTACAAACCTCAAGTCTTCCTTGAGTTAAGTAATTGTAACACTCTCTCCCACCCACTTATACTATCTTGGGTCATGGAAGGTGTTAGTTGATATTTTACCCGACCTCCAAGGTTAGTTATAAAGATGGGGTCACAAAATTTCACTTCTTCCAATGTCCTTAAAACTCAAAAACAATGCCACCGTTGCATTCATATTGTCAAGAAATTTTTAGGTATATGAATTTTTTCTCAATTTGACTCCCAAAGTGACATTTATGCCCATCTGAATTTTAAACTATTATATAAGACAACATCAACATTGACCTACCACATGACTCTACCACATAAACATAATTCAAGTCCACATCATCATTGGGTTCCTAAATGGCCCCCAGGTGATCCCTGTCAGGACTATGTGGCACTAACACGTCAAATCTAGTGTGGGGTCCCACTAGAGCTTCTCCCTTCATGTTTTGCAGTGATTTCCTTTATTATCTAGTCAACGGAAAATCCAACTTGATATAATGTGCCCAATTTTCTATACTCCTGAACCTTACGATCCCCAAATCCATCTCTTCTCATCAACAATCTGGTTTGAACCCCATTCAAGCCTCCATAAGAGGTGCACTTATTTTAACCTCAAATCCTAGATTCCTAAAATCATTTTAGCATGTGAGGATAAAATCGCGCCATCCAGCCTTGTTGAATTCTATTCGCTTACTCCACCTTCGGATCTCTCGAATACCAAAATCAATCAAATATTACTCATTGTTGGCCTCATGTGTTGTAGTCGCCATGCAATAAGAAAAAGGTAATTATCTAGTCCATGCATAAGAGTGATCACTAAACCTCCGAATTATTGAATCTTAGGGTCATTTTAGCCACAAGGGGGGAATTTGGCTTTGGATAGATTTGGTTGTCCTCGAAGTAAAGGCTTCAATCAAACCCCCATCCATCCCCCCACCCCCCAAACTATTGTATTTTTGGATTTACATGAAATAAAGAAAAAAAGGAAATCTGGCCTCAAAAAGATCTCGGTCATTTTCAAAGTGGAAAAACTATTTCCAACACATATTTTTGGTTTCCCGAGTTTTCTCTAGGGAATGTAGAGGAAAAACAAACTAAGAATTAAGAAAAAAAATTACAACTTAGGGCATTAAACCAAACACCAAATTATGATATTGATGGCCAAGGCATAAACATAATCTCTTAGTAACACTATACCTTATCTAGAATGAATTATAGGGTACCAATGGACCCCAAATTGCACCAAATCCAGAGTAAGAGAAAGGCAGGGTTCCAAAGGCCAATTCACCCAAGTTCAGGCATTCGAGATCTATTGTCTATTACAAGTTATTTAATTTCATCATTAACATATGAATTCTTCATTAATTTTCAAGAAGACATACAAATTAGTGTGATTACACAAGAGAGTTACAAATCACATATCAAGCATTGAATCCTAGATTATTTGGCTAATTACAATTATTTGTGACAATAATGTGTAGGTTTTCATACCTCATGGAAACAACATGTTATTCATAGACTAAATTACTATAATCTCTAACCAAATACTCAATTTTTCCACTTAGGATATAAATTAAACTAGTAACATGTAAATTAGCTTGAAATCATGGTTATGGCGGTGAGCGGTGAGCTACCAAAATTCATAAACATATCAGATAACAAATAAATTATAAGACGATATCAAGTTAATTTTGAGTAATGTTCAAACCATTAGTCATGATCATATCAAGAAACCTGCAATTCATTGTGATGATAGTAACTACATAACTCAAGAATTCATTAGCACTATGGAAAAACATGATAACCAGTATGAATATACAATGATTTAAGCATTATTTCATGAAATATACATGACCTTACATCATCCAATCAACATAACAATCATATCCATCATCCATAAATCAAATATGCATAAATCATTATACTTATATGAGTAAGTTAAAACACCTATAAAATGGAGAAAGGACTTCTATTGTCCACCCAACCATAGGCTAGCTACACTGTAATCTTTCTTGCAGTTGACCACACCCAAGCCAGATCTAGAGTCTCAGGGGATGCTTGCACGGGGATAAATTCACACCAATGGGTTGGTAAAACATTTAGGAGATGAGATCCACTATGTGGTTTAATAGTTATACAAAAAGCACCATACTTGGACCACTTTCTTCCCAAGTTTAAAAAAATAGGGCCTCAGCCTAATTTCATAGGGGTGTGTTGGTTATGTTATTAGGATTTACTCCACTATGTAGGTGTTTTAGTAGTAGATTTAAGAGCATTAAGTGGCTTCACAAACATAAAGAACTTAGTGGTTCCACAACCAACAACAAGCATCTAATACTTTCACAGCCAACAACAAGCAACCATTAGGTAGGTGGTTTAATAACAAATTCACAAGAAATTAGTGGTTGAATTTCAATCCTTAAAAAATGCATTGGAAACATAGGATCACATAGGTTAGCTATAATGTAACCTTTCTTGCAGTTGACCACTCCCGAGCCATGTCCAGAGTCTGAGGGGATGCTTGCACATGGATAAATTCACACCAATGGGTGTGAAAAACATTTAGGAGATGGGATCCACTATCTGGTTTAATAGTTATACAACAAGCACCATACTTGGACCACTTTCTTACCAATTTTTAAAAAATAAGGCCTCACCCAAATTTCATAGGGGTGTGTTGGTTATCTCCTTAGGATTGATTCCACTATGTAGGTGTTTTAGTAGTAGATTGGAGAGCAATAAGTGGTTTCACAAACATCAAGAACTTAGTGGTTTCACTACCAACAAGAAGCACCTAGTAGTTTCACAGCAAAAAATAAGCACCCATTAGGTAGGTGGTTTAACAAAAAATTTGCAAGCACTTAGTAGTTGACTTTCAATCCTTAAACAACCCATTAGACACATAGGATCACATAAGGATTTCAGTGGCCTCAATCATAGTCATGAGAAAAAACACCAAAATACATAGAGCACCATCTCAAGTTTACAGGGCACAAACTTAGAGTCAACTCTAATGTTACTCATTCATTCATGTTATACTCCACAACTTCCATTTTGTCTAAAACTAATCAGGGGATTTCCAAACGAATATGAAATCCATCTTGAACCAACATAAGTGAGAGATAATGCATGATCTCCCTTGTCCTCTACTTTGAAGGTGTAGATCTCCTTCTCAACATTTATTTGTGGGTTACTGAGAGAGAGAGAGCATTGCCTCATTCCTCTTTTTTTGTTTCTATGGAGCACATATTATATCTTCAACATAATATTCTAGAGGGTTATCTCCTCACATAAGGAGGGGGGGAGGGGAATGGGCACCACTTCCCTAGTCAAATATTATCCACAATAGTAGGTAACTTTTCCAATTTCAGTCCAGTAATCGCATCTCATTAAACCTATAAGACAAATGACTATATGAGTATGCAAGAAACCTCAACATATTTAGACTGGGTATGGATTGTGGCTTTTTAAGCCATGCAAGCAAGCAAGTGGCTTCAGGAAAAAGAGGTGAGCAAGAAATATTCCCTCAAACCAAGGGTCCATAAGGTTGTCCCTTACTCAATTTTTTTAATTAATTAATTAATTTTAAATAATAATTAGCATGGGTTTAATCATAGGTCTAGCCAATTGTGGTTTTTCCACACTGGTGTTACAAGAATGATCATCATTATAATATGTAGTGGTATAACAAGGGGGTGTTAAACAACACCTCATAAAAGGAACATTGTACTTGGTGTTATACAAAAAATAAAATAAAAAATAATTTAGCATTTCACTGCAATGCTTTACATTAGCAACATTTTCTACGTCTCGAAATGTCATGTCCATCCACGTCATTCATTACCCTCAACATTTTCACAGGGAACAAATTCATCTCATTGCTTCTTGGGACACACCTAATGCATTTTTTATCCCAATGAGTATGCACATGACTCCTCGAAATTATTTCACTCTAGTTTCTTCTTATGTACAGTGACATGCCTTCCAATTTTAGGCATATCCTTATTTGCCTCCCCGGTCCCTTGGGTGATCCATTCCATGTTTTAAAATTATGAAACCTTGATCAAATTCCACTTTGGAAAAATTATTTGATGGAGATAATGATTTCATTGAATTCCTCTTTTTGAGAGGACCAAAATCGACCTAAATATCACTCAAATCAGATAAGAGAAAGTGTACTTAACAAAAGCCCACATATGCACATTTGGACAAGGTCGACCCTAAAGCAAAGTGGACACCCATGGAAGCCTATAAATACAAGTGACCTCAAGATTATTTTTAAATCACCAAGCCTATTCTTCTTCTATTTTCATTGATTGGTTGACATAGGTTCGAGGCAAGGTCAATAAAAGAAGTTCGCAAAGGATTGAGATTACAGGGTATGGAGCTTGCATATGATCTAGGGTTTCTAGGCTATAGTAACAGGATTGTCACATCTCAATTTTGGCTATAGTCATGGCACATAGGCATCAAGGGAGTGGTTGGGATTCTATAGTCACTCGCATAACCCCTCATGCATCATACTGGGGAGTTTGGCTGAAGTTGACCATTGACCGAAGTTGTCTACAACTAACCGAAGACTGGAGAAGTTGTCTCTAATATATTCTGACATTGGAAACTTGTTTATGAATTTTATTGGGTTGTATTTCTGGATGATATTATATTGGGCTCATTTTACTCTCTGCAGAACATTTTATGACAATCTAATAGAAGAAGAATTTCAAAGGGTTTTCTCCCTAGTGGGGTTTTTCCTTGGCATTTGACCAAATATGGTGTCTCTTGTTGATGTGTTGATTGTATCCTTTTTCATTGCATTTATTTTTTTATCTTCAAGTATTGTTGATTAATGGAAATACTAATTGTAATTGAAAATATTTCTAATTGAAGTATTGAATTGGGTTAAAGTAATTGATACAACATAAAACTATCTGAAAATTTAACACCTTGGTAAGGATTTATTGCACAGGGAGGTTCTTGATGGAGTCTCATAGCCAAGTCATCCCTCTGGCTTTCTCTTAAAACACAAAAACTTTGTAATAACATACCCAATGATGATCAATGCATATCATAGGGTTCTAGTGTCACCGCAATGGCCTATTCCCTAATGTATTTGACTCCACAAAGCCTCCATCGCGCCACTCTCATATAACCACACCGATATCGCTTCTGATTAGCATCATATATCTATGTTAGATAGTTCCATAGCTCATATATACCATAAGAATACAATTCTTATGAGATTAATCATAAATAAAATTAAAGAAAATTAAACAACAATTTCAACAACAAAATATTTAAACTAATACTTATCTTTATAGTTATTTTATGCTTCCTCAGTGTCTTCCTAATTAGGTAATAATTATAGATTTTCTTTTACTAGACAAGTCTAGCTCCATATTTAATCAATAATTCCAGCTTGCGCTCACATCCTAGTGAGTGTGGGGCATATTTCTTTTCCCATTAGATACTCACCATTCCAAGGCTAGGTAGCCCTCATTTTGAGTATTCTACCTATCCAAAGGTTTTCCTACATGGGATCCCATCATATTCTCACCTTTATGGTCCCAGGAAACCCCCATTCTAGGTATTCTACCTATCCAAACATTTTCATACATGGGCTCCCATTAACTACTCACCTTTACGAGCCTAGGAAAATACCATTTAGGGAAGTATATGTTTCTAAATGTTTTCCTACATTGTCCCCCTTTAGCTACTCACTCAGTAAATTCCCATTCTAGGTATTCTACCTATCCAAGGGATTTCCTCCATGGGATAATCATTATATTCTTACATCCAAGTTTCGTTCTGGCATGCTCTAATGTAATGTGCAGGGAGTCTTATGGCCAAGTGACATTCTGGTGTGTTTCAATGCACTGTTCATGGAGTCATGTAGTTGAGGTATCAATTATGACTTGTTCACATGAGGTAAAAAAAAAAGTGTCATAAGGCCAGCATGTCCCCATATAAGTCTTCTTCATGAGCTCCATGCTCCATCTTTTCACTTGTGTCACAACATTTAATTTCCATATATACTGAAAAATTTCAAATCAAAAATTTGAACTGCCTAACTTTTCTTCATTAAGAAGCTTGATCTCATAGGCATGAGATTTAGTCATGTCATTGGGATCGCTTATAGGTGGTATTATTTTTGTCATTGTGGCTTTTGTCTCACACTCCATTCCAACAATCTACCTACAATCTTATTTTTCAATCAATCAAACAATTGTCAATGTTGATATACACATTCTCTTCATAGAAAATATTCACAACATCCTAAAGTGACCTCAAATCTATTACACATATAAAAATTCCACTAGTCCATATAATTTCAATTAGATTAAAATGAAACTATCATAACATCAAATATTTTCATCACATTTATTCTAAGCATTTCATGATGCAATCAAACATTTATTCCAACAACCCAAAGATCAAAATCTGAGAGTTGTATCTCTTAAAATTCATGAGTAATTAGTTTCCACTTTGGTTTTGCATGCATTTCAAAATTCATTAAAATATTTTAGTTTCCACCTTGGTTTTTCTTGGTGTTGTATCTGCTACAACACTCTCCAAAATTTGTTCTCCATTCAAATTTTGGAGCCCCCTTATGATTATGTCATCTGTTGTTTCAAGCCATTAATGTCATTCTTAGTCATGTTTTCTAAGTGTTCAAGTATTCCCTTAGGAAGCCTACATTGTAGAAACTACTTATCTTCACGTGCCTAACTCTTGATGCCTTCATAATAGAACCCCTTCCAAGCAGGCCTTGCTCACTTCTTGGAGACAATGGAGCACACTTATTTCCACTAGGTAGAGTGAACTTCCTATTGACAACGAGTGCACACTCTTGGAACACAATAAAACACACCTCTTGCTGATAAACATAACATAGTTCCCAGCGACAGTCAACGTGTAGTTCCTGAATACAGTGATCGCATACTCCTTCTTGACAGTGATTGTGCACTCCTTGTGCACATTCAATGCAAAATTATTTTTTACAAAAGAGATTGCACCTCCTCAATTCAACTTTGTCACACTTCTAGAGGTAATCAAATCATCCTTAGCTCCTATTTTTCTGACATGCACTTAACACACTCACTAACCCTAACCTTAGTTGCATGTTTTCTTTCCTTATATAAAGAGACCAACCGATAACTCATTTCACATTGATATTTTTATTTTTATCTTTGCGCACTTTTGGAGCACAAGGAGCATTTTGTCACTCTTTGTTGCAAGTGCACCATCATCTGGGTAAGTTTTTAAACTGTCACTTTTTTCTGTGTCACTTTTTATTATTTTGGATCTTTCTTGTGTCAGTTTGGTCTTATATTTTCCTTTTTTATTTTCCTAAGTGTTTCCTTTTATTAGAATCAGCTTTGGCACACCTTCAAGAGGTAGCTCCAACACACTTTCATCATTAATTGATCCTATCTATCACAATAACATACACTGGACACACTTACATGACCTAGCGCACTTTTTGATTTCATTTGACACTTGTGTCGTAAAGACTTGGGCCCTAACTGTCGCACTTGAAGATAAGTGTCATTTTTTTTCCGCTTTAGTGTATACATTTTTTCTTTGGGTATTGCACATACTCTTTTCATAATAGTGATTGTATATATGTGCGAGATCATGTTCAGGACCTGTAATGCATTCTCTTTCTCTCTCATTTGTTCCACTGATATTGAACATATAGTCGATTTTGGGATTCTTTCATGTCCTCAAATCTTGCGCAAAAGCTATGGGCACATTCAACTCTTAGAAAAATTATGAGTGCATTATGCATTCTTAAGCCTTATTTCTGGGACTCTTATCTCTTGAACTTACACATAGTTCCCTTCCTAAGTTCATATATCTTCATTGCGCATTATACATCTCTAGTGCATAGTCACCCAATCCTTTATTCTTACACTGCGACACACTGTGCAAAGCCTTGATCAACCCTGCCTTCATGACCGAATTGCACACTCCCACTGGAAAGTGATTTCATCCCTTGACCCTTATAGCAATGAACTGCTCTCAATCTTGATACTCCATCTCAGTCCTTGCATAATGGGAAATTTCAATCCTCAAGCTTCTAACCACTACCTCTTGGACCTACACTTTGTGCCCAAGATTGTTCCCCTCTCCATTAGAGAAATTTTATGGAAAAAAATGGGCCTAAAAAAAAGGTACAACAAAAATCAACTTGATAAGAACCAATAGGATGCAATATGACGATGTTAACCATGGGGAATGATTGACCATTTTTGGAGTAAATGGTAAAAAGATAAAAATAAATAAATTAAAAACTATTTTTTTAACTCATATTTTCAACTTATCTCTCTACAATTTTACTAAAATTTTGAGTGACAACACTTTTTGGATGTGGAATTTAATCTTGTATCCAAGGAGTACCCATGTTGCATACTTTTTATGGACCCTACTACATGAAAAAATGTGATTGAAATCACTTTTTTTCATGTATTTCACATTTTCGTGTAATAGGGTCTATTGAATGTATGCAACATGGGTACTCCTTGGATGAAAAATTAAAGTTCTCTTCCAACGAGTGCTCCTGCTTGAAATTTGAGTAAAATTATAGGGAGATAAGTTGAAAAAGGAGTTTTTTCTTTTTTTCCCTCCAAAACTTGATGAGGTAATCTAATATTATTTTATTATTTCCACTATTATTTTATAATATTCCTTAGGAGGCCCATTTTAGACCTCAAAATTTTTCTAATGTCATTCCTTTCCATAGTGCACACTTCTAGTGCCTAGACCATCACCCCTTGACTCCTGAAACTGCACTTTATGCCCAAGAAAGCCTCACTCTCAGTCTTTGTGCATTGTCCCATCAAAGAAAACATATTGCATGAGAAAAAAAGGCATAATAGGTGATTTTGGGACTGATATTAAATTTCCATGAGTGAAATTTATTTGCAAGTACTATCATCCTAACATGGAAGATGATTTTCAAGGAGGTCATGAACGAGAGATGATAAGAAGACAGTTGTGGATATGAGACAAAAAGAGACCATCATGTAAGAAATAAAGGAATTTTAAACTACAACATATAGATAGAAACCCAAGATGACTTGAAAGGCTCTAATATCATATACAGACGCTTTGGAGGGTTGTTGGGAAGGTAAATCCCCTCTGCGGACAGAGGCGATCCCTACTAGCCCAGCAGGGGTCTAGCAACAAACAAACAATGCTATGACGCAGGCTCCTATTTACGAATGAAAGATTTGGGATAAGAACCTACCTGGATTCCAGCGCTCGATCTGAAAAAGAGATGTCCCCGTCCTTCAGTCCTGGCAGATCACAATCCTTCCACGATCTCGGTGGATGAACACCTGCACACAGAAAGAACAAACAGATACAAGCATAGGAACCAGCATACGTAACTAAACATCGGTCAGAAAAGACATTACTCGCATTAACATAATGGAAAAAAGAGTGGAACCATAATCATAGTCATCTATTAAAGTGGTAAACGAATAGAAGTTACAACCAAGTTCTGACGCTGCAGCCTCCTTCGCGCGGGTCTCCGGTCGTCCACGTCTCGCAAAGCTCGCCGGGGGAAAGGGAAACCTCTCCAGAGTCTCGTGACAATGGTCTCCTTGCTCGAATGGGCCTTAAGGGAAAGGAAGGATTCTTTTCAGCACAAAGGCACTTGGGAATAGGAGATGCAAAGCTTCAGCACTTCAAGACTCTCAGCCCTTCAAGACTAGCTTGCCATGGATTTGAGCAGGCTTTTATAGATGGGGAAGGAGGGAGTTGGGATCCCTATTATTATGGGATTGGCCCTATCAACAAGGAAGGTTCCATGAAAGGTGGCAAAACCACTTCCCTTCCATAGAACTCCCGCAGCCAAACCTCCCAACTCAAGATAGGCAATGGTTGTGAGTTTGTTTGAACTCAACTTCCGCCATCCATATTTAAAAAACAGTCCCTAAATTGGGTGGCGCGATTGCTGCTCTATGACAGAGCGCCAAGTGGCGCGACCTCTTTACAGGATTTCCCTGATTGGCGCGAGCACTGAACTGTCTACCCGCGCCAATGCAAAAAGAGCTTTTTTTCATGGATTTTGCAAGGAGATGTCTCAAGGGGAAATGAAGCTCATACTCAGAGGGATGCATTGATGATGTTTTCAAGGCATGACAGTGTTCACAGGTCACATAATGGGTCCTCCATTGTGCGGGACGGGGAATGGTGGGGACGGTGACAAATTACTGTGTAACAGATGCCCCCTAAAGCATGAGGCCCGAGAGAGAGAGGGGTGAAATGCTTTACGAGAACATGTCCAACTGAAGGCCCGCCGTCGGAAAACCTGCGCAGAAAGATACAACTGATATCTCAAGTACATGATGTATATATGTGGTATGGACGCAGCCATCCGAACAGAGTATGCTATAATCCGGATCCAGGGTATGGGCGCAGCCATCCAACTAAGATCAAACAAATAGACTCAGGTATGGTCGCAGCCATCCAATCAGTGAGTCATGTACATAATGATAATAATCCACAATCGCAGCCTGGATTACAACCGACACAATCCAGGGTCTTGCGCTCCATCTCGACCCAAACAAAGTACAAGTTCAAGCATGCGAATATGTGAGCTGAAGTCGAACATGCAAGAACATCGTCTGATTACCAGCCAATGATGGTTAACGGACGAGAGGAACCATAATAATGACAATGGTCCTCAAGGTCCTACAGGTACAATCTACGGCGTGTGAATAAATAAGCTGACGTCGAACACCCGCAGAATCATTCGATCGGAAGTCAATGATGTAAACTTCACGTCGAATGCGACGAACCTGCCATTGAGGCATGCAGGCTCCAAGGTACCATCGAGAGTCTCTAGACCAACTTCCTGGATAATAAGTTGAAGTCGACGAGGAAGTGATCTTCGAAGGTGAGCCGTAATGATTCCCACATCATCGACACGAAGAGCAGAGGAACATAATGTTTTACAGCGCGGATGGGATCATATGAGCGAGAGGAAAGGTTTGATATCCGCGGTAACTTCTTGAACATGTAAATGGCACGACAATGGACTTGGCAGTATTTGACATCAACAGATCAAAGGTCATGGCGACGAGGCAGTGAACAGATGAGAGGTCAAAAGAGATTACCCAAACCCATGGAAGCAAAGTGAAACAACGAGATGAGATGTCCCCAACCCGACACGAATGCAGACAAGTGCCATGTTCAAGAGCGACATACTGCCGACGATGGTTCCATTTTTCCCCCACCATTTCTGGCGAGTACCCCAATTATTTTTGATGACAAGCTTGAAGGGGATAGCATATGCTTGTAATATAAGTCCGCCCTTCGGGCGAATCCATCCTAGTGCATTTAACGAGTCCTGGGAAGGAGAAACTCGGAGAACGTCATTGCGACGGAATCCAATGTCATCAGGGTTTAACGAGTCTGACAAAGGAAGAACTCGGCGTCTTTTCATGTTTAGAGAGTTTGAAAAGACAGCGGAAAAGAAAACTCCACAGGTCCCTTTTCGTAAATAGTTCCCGAGATCCGAAAAGGTAGAAAACAATATCCGGGAAAACCTCCTAGTCGCGATAGGCTAGGGTATTCCTTTTTCGTAATCAATCCATCCCAGCCCGAAAAAGGGTTAAACTTATACTGGGTGGATGTCGATTCGTGTCCATTTTTACGAGATCGAAACGACAAGGGCCTCGGCGATCTTTTCATATTTAGAGAGTCAGAAAAGAGCTGAAAGATGACTCCAGAGTGACTTTTTCGTGTATTTACCGAGTCCGAAAAAGTATAAAATACAACTCGTTTCCACCTTTTAAGTCGCAAAAACCTGTCACTGCACATACCCAACAAGCGTAAAATCCATTTTTGACATAACACATGCAAATATTTGACAAGGAATAACTTTTAAAACACATTTTAACGTTGAAAAAGTTATAAATACGTCTAATGGTAAAAAATGAAATTACTTTTTACTATTTACCTTGTGGAGAGTAGCAGTGGTCCATTTGGAGCAGAAAAGATGTTTACACACCACACCATGTACACAAATGACAATCACACACCTATGTACACACACCACACCAAGAAATCAATTCAGGCATAGTATTTCTTAAGGTACAACCCATTCCTGGGTTGCGCCAATGGAACTCCTTCGTAGTCGATAAGCTCGTAGGCCCCATTTTTCAACACGCGTTTTACTATATAGGGACCGTGCCACATGGGCTGGAGTTTACCGGCACTAAGTTTATCATGTGCTTGATCATACAAGAGGACTAGGTCTCCTTCAATGAAAGAACGGGGAGAAACAGATTGATCAAAATGGGATTTGACCCTCTTCTTTTGTGCTTCGATGATCAAAGCAGCTAGACGACGGGTTTCATCCAACCGTTCAAGGTACAGAAGACGCTATTCTTCAGGAGAAGTATCCGGTAAGGAAACTCCTGATAGCAAGCGAAAGGGTTCACATTCAGCAAGCAAGTAGCTTCCGGACCGTGCACGGTTGAAATGGTGTGAATCCGGTGCACCCCGCGAGACGTTCGATGTGCCCGCCATTTGAGAAACGATTGGAGATGCCAAGCGGATTTATAGTCTGGACATCGGGTGACATAGTGACCAATCTCTTTGTTCCAACTTTGCTTCAACACCGACCGATCGCTTGGTAGTATGGCGTTGAGGCACAATAGTGACGCGAGCCCAGCAACGTTTATCGACTCGCCATGCGTGTAATCACGAAATAGTGCCATGATGGGTAGCGATAGCTTCGGGGACCCCGAATGCGTGCAATAACATGGTTGTGAATAAAAAAGACGATAGTTCTTCGTCGGAAGCACATGTGAGCATCGCCTCGGCCCATAGTGAAGTAGTCGACGGCGACAATGATGTACGCATGCCCCCCGACCGAGTGAGGGTTACACGTCATAAAATCTACGCCCCATTTCGCGAAAGGGCCGACGGTAATAACGGGATGCAAAGGCAACGGCGGCGCGCGCATCTTGCGCTGAAAAATCTGGCACGGATGACATTTCCGGACTGCAGTGATGCAATCCTTGAATATAGACGGCCAGAAGTAACCTGCCCTCAGAATCTTTTGGGCAGTGGCATATCCGGACATGTGTCCACCACGGGCGCCACTGTGGCAGTCATTCAAGACTTTCTCAGCCTCGTCCAAGGTGAGGCATCGTCGGAGCACCGAATCTACTCCAATACGATATAGGGTATCTCCTACTATGCGGTAGGGTTGGGACTGGTGCCGAATCCGACGGCGTGCAGCTTTATCCAACTCAGGCCGGAATGTTGCGGTCTGAAGATACACTATGATGTCCCCGTACCAAGGATCACGAGTATCAATAAGAAACAACGTTTCGTCCGGAATATGATCTTCAGTGTGTTCAGGAAGAGAGTCTGTCGGGAGAGAACAAATCAAATCCGCGAAGACCAGTGATTTAGTTGACTTGGTAGTGGTGAACTCCAAATCAAACTCCTGCAGGATGACAATCCATTTGGAGTACTTGCCCCCCAGCAATTGTCTGGAAAGAATATATGTCATGGGGTTGCAGTCTGAAACCACTGTGATCGTGCGCAAAAGGATGTAATGGCGGAAGCGCTGTACAGCGTGTACGGCTGCTAAGGCCAACTTCTCAACATGTGCGTAACGCGTTTCCGGGTCGAGAAGGTTCCGAGAGAGGTAATAAACAACGTGTTCATCACCGTTCTCGTCATCCTGCACCAAGACCCTGGCGATGGTGCTTAATGCGGCGGCTAGATACAAAGTAAAGTCGCGGTGGTAGTCGGGAGGACGAAGCAACGGAGCATTGACTAGCAATGTCTTCAGCTTCTCAAAGGATTCTTGAGCGATTTCGTCCCAATGAAAGGGAACATTCTGCTTTAACAAACGAGTGAATCCTTTGGCCACCTCGGCATAATTCGGGATGAAGCGCCTAAGAAAATTCGCTTTCCCTTGCAGACTCTGCAACTGATAAAGGGAGGAGGGTGACGGGAGATTTATAATGGCCTCAACCTTCAGAGGGTCGAGGCGAATTCCGTCTTTTGAGACTATAAAGCCTAAAAGACGGCCAGAGTCGACGCAGAAGACGCACTTGTGAGGGTTCGACTGTGTTATCGCGTCTGCCGGCGAAGAAATATCGACGAAGATATTCACAGATGATCATCGCTTACCCCGAAATGAGCGACCGTCGTCCGGACGGGGCACGGAACAATATGGCGAATATGCGCGAAAACGCCAATGACATAGCACGTTGGCGTGGCGCCGGCGTTCTTTAAGCCGAACGGGGGTTTTATATGCAAGAAGTGCCCCACGGACGGATAGTGTTGGTCTTATGTTGAGCCTCGGTGCAATGTTAATCGGCGGGTTGACCCAAAGCCGTCCGATGAGAGTGAGTCTCGCCGAGAAACAATGGTACGATAATCTGATCGATAAACGGGTGGGATAATTGTACTTAGGACAGGCGCGATTGATGTCGCGATAATCTACGCAGACTCGAATGGTACCCTGTTTTTTATCGACAGGGACGATATTGGACACCCATTCTGTAAGGGGGATAGGGTAAATAAACCCCGCGTTCAGAAGTTTTTCAACCTCTGCCTTGATAGCGGCGGCTTTCCGAGGATGCATGGGACGCAAGCGTTGGCGCACGGGTTTCGCGCCTGGATAGGTTGGAATTTCGTGCACGACAATACTAGGATCAATTCCCGGCATTTCCTCGTAGGACCACGCAAAGACATCTCTGAACTCTTTAAAAAGTTCCGTATAGACCTGGATTTCTTCAGGAGAACAGGTCACACCCACATGAATGTTCTCAACAATCCCCGGTTTGACAGAGATATTGATAGGAACCGTTTGAGTAATGTTACTCAGATTGCCTTCCGAAAAGACCTCATGTGTCAAAATCGGTGTTTGAAGAGGCGGGGAAGGAACCTGAGTAGCATAGCGCTCGAGACAATCCGTCATTGCCCCCAAGCTAGGCATAAACGAGGAACGATGATGCCCATCACCCCAAGGTAGCTCCTCCAGAGACATAGTTTCAATTATAGCCTCATCTGAGGGAAAAGTCTCTCTAAGAGGATCAGGCGAATCAGCCTGACCAAGCCAGGGGGATTGTGAGTAGACGTCAAGAGCCATGCTCATCGGAGCATGTTGAGGAGGTGGAGGGTCCGATGCAGCAACAATCTCACAGTAGCTGATCTCTACTGGCGTTAAAGGCATGGACTCTCCAAACTCATATACCTGCTCAGGTGTAGGAATCAGCCAGGGGTCATCAGTCCTGGACAACATGTTGACTTGAGCGGTATTCGGTGGCGGCGCAGGGAAAAAACCCATGAGGACTGGGTCTTTGAAAAGACCAGGTCCTATGTTGTCTGGTGGATTCGGAATTTGATCCACATACGGCACGTTGTTCTCGGAGCTCGAGGTAAAAAATGACAACTGGTCTACTGTGACAATTTTGCCCTCGTGAGGGAACTTGATGAATCGAAAGACAGTAGACGGCACGCAGAGCATGGCATGGGTCCAGCTGCGGCCAAGAAGTATGTTGTAGTTGAGTTTAGCGTCAACTACTTCTACTTCCAGGTTGACGGTTTTTCCCTGTAATGTAATCGCCAGACTCTCGAGAACTCCCAGGGGTTTAGATTCCCGGCCATCAAATGCCTCAAGGGCATTGGGAGATGACGATAAAGTTGGGGAACCGATGGCTCTCCAACAAGCGGAGGACATAACACAAGTAGATGCACCCTCATCTATGACGGCTCTATGAACGTCCAGGCCGTTAATCCTGACTTGAATAATCAAAGCGATTTGATGTGGAAGCCGGGGAGTAAAATTCTCCAGATCAAAGGTGAGAAGGCTCGAATCGGCGGGGTCAATACCACCGATGGCAGACAGCAAAGCCTTCCGTTGTGAAGGACAACTTTGAAGAGCCTCAAGTGCAGACATGGCACATGGCGCCTGGGCCAGATCCTCAACAATACTGTAATGTTGAGCGGCGCGGGCGTTTGGATTATAAGAGGATCTCCGAAGAACACCCTTGGGAGGTGGTTTCACAACGGGTTCGAGAGTCGGCTTCTCCATTTCCAATGAACCAGAAGCAGATGCGGGAGGCGGTCCATCCGCCACAGCCTTCCCGGGTGCCTGCTGCTGATTATTGTAATCCTTGGACCTCGTAGCGATAGTGATAGGTGCATTAGTCTTCATCATGAAAACTTGAGACCCAAACGGTGCGGATGATGAACTTTGTTCGACCATCTGGGTCTGCTGAGATGGAAACGGCTCCTTTAAAACAGCCGGAGTTCCCTTTGAGCCTTTAAGAAGTTGACTGACTTCGGATCGTCTTGGACAATCTTTAGTGTAATGGTCACCTTCACAGATGAGGCAAGGAAATTTCGGCTTACGTTGTGAGCCATCCTCAAACTTGGATTTAGATTACGGTTTTGGGGCATCAGATCTGGATTTGCCTTTGCCCTTTTTCTTCCCCTTGGAGGATTTTTACGCGAAGTTGTTTGAAACGGCATTAAGTCACCGAAGGTTTTACAGTCTAGATGAGGCGGGTTTGGCAGAAGAGATCGTTGGAAAAATTAGCCTTGCTTCCCATTAAAGAACTAACCAGTTACAGCCAAGGCCAATGACACCATCCACGGAAGGGTGGGTTGGGTCTTTGGCTGCGAACCGTGATGCATCGAGGGCGAGGATGTCATAAAGCGTGCCCAGTTGTGAATAAACAAGATCAATCTTTTGAGCACGCGCGATAGCTTGTTTATAAATCACACACGCTTCATTGCGATATCACAGCGATTTTGTTCTGAGAGGTGGTGAACCGGACGGGTCAAAGTACGGTCGGTATGTGAGAAACAGTCGATCGACGACGGCGCGCCACTCATGGATGTGATGTTAAAAATGTGGTCGGCGGGGTCTCTTCGAGAGAAGCGGTGCGTCCCAGTCTCATACCGGACTGGTAACTGGAAATGCGTGAGGAAAGCCATAGCTAACGAGGTGAAATCCTGAAAAATACCACGGGACAGCTCTATGTACCACTTAGCAGCAGCTCCTGTTAACGTACGCTGGAAAAGACGCAAACGAACTGAATCGTCTGTCCAAGAGTTAGACGAACACCAGAGGTGATACGTCATCACATGCGCCTGGGGGTCTTCTCCGGATTTGCCCTCAAACTTGGGACAATCTCCTGGTATCTTGGTTGGAACCGGAGGCCAATGTGGATTGTGAGAAATCGGATCATTGGTCAACTTTGAAACGTCCGGCAAGTCCAAGGTAGCCAGGAACGGCAATGGAGGGTTAATTCCCGTGCCAGTCCCAGAATAAGGTCCGGTACCCATGCTCCACGATGGTTGTGAATACCCTTGCCCCCAGGGGTTCTGTCCCGTAGGATTCTGACCGTGAGGGGCATAATTCGTATAGCCAGACTGATTTGATTGCTGGTAACCATGGTGTGGGGCCTGATAACCAGGGTTCGAGCCCTGATTAGGCGTTTGCCCTGTATAAGCAGCATTTGGATTTGGCTGCTGAGCATAGTTAGAACCGTGAGGAGGAGGATACTGAGAGCCCCCAGAGTGGTTATATTTCGGTTGAGATTGACCATGAGGATATGCTTGCTACCGAGATGAGTGGTACAACGATAAGTGGAACCTCGCGAACTTTGGTACGTAAAGCGCGGTGATTTGGGTGAAAGCATTGAGTGAAACGGTTTGATGAGCGGTAAAAACGAAATGAGCGCTGAATGAACGAGTTGACCGAATAGGTGCTCTGAATGAACGGGTTGAGCGAATGAGGGTGGCGGCCGATTGCGCGGTGACCGGTTGTAGAAGTGAGCCCCAAGTTGCCAGAATAGCCGGTTGGCACGGAGGCGGGACACCGGAAGGTTGTCTTAGGATGATTTCGGTTGGCCAGGTGGTGGAAACGAGACCGGTGTGCACAGGGGAAACCGGTTTGACCGACGAACGTAAGGGTCCTTGCTGATATGCAACGTTAGAGACAACAGGATACTGCGGTTGCATCGGTAAGGAAGGCTGGATTTGCCCCCCAGGTCCATAGGTCGGTCCCTGTTGATACCCCGGCTGAGGCTGAGCAGGTTGACCAGCAGGGTTATAATATAGTCCTTGCGGATTATAGAATGGCCCTTGCTGGCCCGCAGAGTAGCCTTGATTGGGCTGTCCCTGTGGGTCGTACTGATAGCCAGGTTGTCCTGCAGGTTGACCTTGGAAAGGTTGTGCCTGCAAGTTCTGAGCCTGGTTGTACGGTAAACCTTGAACATAAAGATAGGCCTCAGGAGCAGGGAGACGCTAAATGTCCCCATGCTCGTCAAGCTGACCCGGAAAACCATACACGGGGGTGCCGTCTTGTGCATAATGCGAAAAGAAAGACCGATAAGGATCTTGGGGGAGTTGTCCAGCTCCGGCGTTCGGCTGTGCCAACAACGAAATGTCTCTGGGAAGATATTCTAGAAATGTAACGGTAGCTGAATACGTGTCCTCTGAGTTGGCCCGGATCTAGGGGCAGATGCGCGAAACGCGCGGCGAGAAAAGGCGACACACGAACGAGTGGGTCGCACGGGAGGAGCCGAGAAGTGACGGGCGTCGAAGGAGATACCCCGTGTGGTAGCGGTGCAGCCTCGACGGAGAATGATATTCCCCGCAGAGCGACAACCGTCGGCCCGGCCCGGGATGCCACAGCACCCGTGGCAAGGACCGGTGCACGACGATGTGTGCTTGGAAAGCTGGGACTCGTCTCCCTCAAACAATCTACGAGGGATGCGCTGATAGTCATCAGACCCGGGAATTTCCTCACCAGAATCACTCATGGTTGATCCTGCCGTTAAATCACGCAGAAAACGGCGAGGACTAGGAGGAAAAACAACAGCAATAAACGGTGAACCCGATGTAAGAGAAAGGAAATCGACTCCCAGTCTCAATTAGGACGGAGGGTCGAAAGGACGTTGAAATCAATTTGGCTCTCCAAAGGGGTTGCTCGGCGAGACCGGATAAAATGGGGGGCACAAAAACAACGGGGACTGACAGTTCAACGAAGGCTGGAAGCCTACGAAGAATCGTCGTGTAAGGACTGCCAGTAGACGAAACTGAGGGTTCCGCCACCGTGACAAAAGACTGAAGAAGAGAGCACACACACACACGGGCTGAAAATGAATTAAGACACACGATCAAACAGTCACAAGCAATATCTAACTGGGTGTGTAATCGTGGGAGATTGATTTTACGACATTGGAAAATAAACAAATCCTACCGTTTCATGTTTTAAGAGTCAAGAAACGATAAAAAGATGACTCTATCTCTTTCGGAGTTGACACAAGCGTGAAAGGACAAGCGCTTGACGGTCTTTTCAAGTTTAGGGAGTCAGAAAAGACCAAATGACTGCTCAGGAAAAACTAGGCACAAAGGGTGTACCAAATATCCGTGAACTCCAATATACACCTTGGTTTCAATAATGAAACAGAAATCGACCAAGGACTTTCCGTACGTGCAGGTAGTCTCCCCGAATGCTGTGTTCGGTGTATCACGGGTATAGGGCGGCAGACTCGGCTTCCTGTGGATAAAGGATTGCAAACCTATAGGGGTCTCCCTTTATATACTCGACGGTACGGGGAGCGCAAGTCCGTACTACTGCTGTCTAAAGCCAATAGGCGAACGACAGCTGCTAGGTTTAACGACGCCGGAACACGTCTCTAGCCTAGACCTTCTAAATATGTTGCGTTAAGTTCCAATGTTGCCTTGGGTTAATTGAATGAATTTTACAGTTGATCTTCAATTAAGTTTCAATTTCCAGGCCTTATCGTATGTAGTGTCTCCTAAATGCAAGCTATATGCCACGATGCAACATTTCGTTCGATGAAAACTAGTTAAATGAGAGTTGAGAGCTTTAATACAAACGAAATGAACGGAATACAAACAAGAATGTCTCTAATGCAACTAATGCAATTGCACATTTTTCATTCAAGCACTAATCACTAGTGATACGGAAAAGATGACAATTTGCACTAATTAAAAAAACAAAAGAGATTATATTTTTTTTTTTTTTTAAAATTTTCAATGTCTAATGGCTAATGTGCACTGAAAACAAAAGGAACAATTAGAGAAATGATAACTAAGAGAGCAAAGCAAACAACATTCACTCACCAAGCAAGCAACCAAATCTCTAAATCGACCCAAAGTCTCTCAAATCGAAGAAAGACTCAAAAACACCCCAATGGACCGTGTGATCTGGGTCCAAAGCAAGGGCAAACGATTCCTGAATGAAAGAACGAACAAACACTCAAAAGACGCAACAAAACAATCAAAGACTGCTAAGAGGGCATGGAGGGTTAAGCAACAAGTCGACAGGACAATCAAGACACCAAAGCTCCCAAGGAGGGCTCGATTCACTATGCCACTAGATGCCCTGGGGCTCAAATCGTGAAACCGATAGATAGAGGCAAACAACCAAAGGATAGCGGTGAATTCCAGTCAAACCAGGCTCCAATGCACTCAAACAATCAGGAAATCAAGAAGAAAAGTATTGGTCAAGCTCAGAAAGCCAAAAATTGAAGAAATTCAAAAAAGTCACGGGGGTGGCGCGACTGTGGCCTTGAAACTAGCGCCAGAGGCCGAGTGGCGCGAGACAGACAAATGCAACACGCGCCAAGTGGCGCGACTGTCAGGTAAAAACCCGCGCCAGTCGAATTCTTCAATGAAAACTAAAAAACAAGCTAATCTGAGACAAAGACCAACACAAGCTAAGCAAACCACAAGGCTAAAATAATGAAAGAACCCAACCCAGAAGGTTCATCAAGCAAGGAGAAACAATCAAAGCGAACCAATCATAAACGAGACAAGGAAAACCGGACGATCCCCAGTATGGTCGCCAATTTGTTGGGAAGGTAAATCCCCTCTGCGGACAGAGGCGATCCCTACTAGCCCAGCAGGGGTCTAGCAACAAACAAACAATGCTATGACGCAGGCTCCTGGTTACGAATGAAAGATTTGGGATAAGAACCTACCTGGATTCCAGCGCTCGATCTGAAAAAGAGATGCCCCCGTCCTTCAGTCCTGGCAGATCACAATCCTTCCACGATCTCCCGAGTAGATGAACTTTTCGCACCACGGAAAAACAAACGAGATACGAACGCAGGAACGACCAAGCTGACAAGCTTGTCGGTCGGAAAAGACATTGCTAACGCATTTAACATAATGGAAAAAGAGTGGAACCATAATCGCAGTTAGTCATCTGTTAAAGTGGTAAACGAATAAGTACAACCAGAGATTACGGCAATGACTGCGCGACCTCATGTGGCCGGGTCTCCCAGTGCAGCCATAGAAAGCTAAGCAAGAAGGTAACCTCTCCAGAGTCTCGTGACAATGGTCTCCTTGCTCGAATGGGCCTTAAGGGAAAGGACGGATTCTTTTCAGCACAAAGGCACTTGTGAATAGGAGATGCAAAGCTTCAGCACTTCAAGACTAGCTTGCCATGGATCTGAGCAAGCTTATATAGATGGGGAAGGAGGGAGTTGGGATCCCTATTATTATGGGATTGGCCCTATCAACAAGGAAGGTTCCATAGAAGGTGGCAAAACTACTTCCCTTCAATGGAACTCCCGTAGCCAAACCTCCCAACTCAAGATAGGCAGTGGTTGTGAGTTTGTTTGAACTCAACTTCCGCCATCCATATATAAAAAACAGTCCCTAAAATGGGTGGCGCGATTGCTGCTCTATGACAGAGCGCCAAGTGGCGCGACCTCTTTACGGGATTTCCCTGAGTGGCGCGAGTACTGAACTGTCTACCCGCGCCAATGCAAAAAGAGCTGTTTTTCATGGATTTTGCAAGGAGATGTCTCAAGGGGAAATGAAGCTCATACTCAGAGGGATGCAATGATGATGTTTTCAGTGCATGACAGTGTTCACAGGTCACGTTATGGGTCCTCCATTGTGCGGGACGGGGAATGGTAGGGACGGTGACAAATTACTGTGTAACAAGGGTGAAGATGAAGTACATTTTAGATATATTATTAATTTTTGAAGATATAGAATCAAAGAAAAGAACTTGGCATTTACACATTATAGTGAAGTATCATGTCACAGTCGCCAAATTATAACTTCTAAAAGTGTGAACACAATAGGGTTAGTTTGTTCTATGTATTTTTGCCACATTATTGGTGGAAAGCAATTCTAATTTCAAAAATTAATGGAAAATTTAAAATGTGTGGAAGCCCAAGGGTCACACGTGGAATGTGAAGGATAACTAGGAAGTCCAAGAGTTATGTAGGAGCTCAAAATTTATATGGGAGATCAAGATTCATGAGGTAAGTCAAGATTCCCATGGGAGGTGAAAGGTCACCCCATTTGTTATAAATAGGCCCTCATGCCTGAAGTAAATTAATTTTATCATTGGCTTCTCAAGCTTGGCATAGGAGATAAGATCATTCTTTTGAGGAGCAAGTGGTGGCTTCAGGTTCCATTATTGGGGTTAATGTTGCATCATTGTAGTTTTGTATCTTATAACTTTCACTTAAAATATTGAAGCTCTTTGAGCTTGCACACTTTCATGCATGTATCCTAGATGTTGTAAGACTATTCTTTTAATGTTTACAATATATGTTTGTGTTCACATGTATTAATGATAATGAACTATTTTGTTATATTCAATACACATATTGTTGATTGGTGTGTCATACTTGTGTTCATGATCATTGTTACTTAGAAAACTATTTTGCAGATTAATTAACGATCTCTTATATGTATGCGCATGTCGTTATTAGGATGGTACTATTACTTTTCTTCTAAAGTATCACTCTCTCTACTTCATCCATGAAAGTCCCCGATATACATTACAATTTTATGTTTCACAATGCTAACTTACTTGATCATGTCAAAGTATATGTGTGCTATCTTATGTTGTTAATTATAGCCAAAGAAAATATCTAAGAATAAACAGTAGTCGAGCCTTTTTTCTGAATAACGGCTCCTATCACAGACGGTGCCAAATTCTAATTGGGAATTCATATCAGGGATACCCCCTACTGTTGGCGGCATCCAACACTATCAAAACTTGGGCATCAATGCAAGACATGCATTAAATTTGAAACAAAAGATATCAATTTTACCTTAAATTGTTACCCAATTCCCTTCCTTTACCTTTTTACTTTTTCTTACTTTTTACCTCACTGATTTGGTTACCATTACCAGCATTTTTAGTTGAACCATTTTTAAGGGTATTATTGTGATCCCCTCTAGAATTCCAAATTTTTGAATTTCCACACAATGAAACAAAGTGAAACCTAGCATCGAAAATATTCGAGCCATTTCCAAAGTGGAAAAACTACTGCCAATGTGATTTTCAAATTCTTCGATTTTCTCTAGGGCATGGAGGGGAAAAACAAATTGAATATTAAGAAAAAAAATTACCACTTGGGGAATTATCCCAAACAAAAAATTACAATATTGATTGCCAAGGCCTGAACATAATCTCTTAGAAACATTATACCTTTTCTAGAATGAATAATAGGGTACTTATGGGACCCAAACTACACCAAATCTAGAGTGAAAAAGGTAGGGTTCCAAAGGCCAATTCACCCAAGTTTAGGCATTCCATCTCTACTATCTATTGTAGGTTATTTAATTGCATTATTAATATAATACATCTTCATTAATTTTCAAGAATACATACAAATTAGTGTGACTACAAAAAATAGTTTCAGACCATGTATATAAGCATTGAATCACGGGTTATTCAATTGATTACAATTATTTGTTACAATAATACTTAAGTGTGCATATTGTTAGTGTCAGTACTTTCCTCCTTCCATCAGTGATAAAAATCCTCTTTTCATATCATTTTAGGAGTCCCACTCAGAATTTTTTTATTATCATTCCATTAGGTCATGCAAAAAATTTACTCACTGATGGTAGCCCTAGTTAAAAAATTTCATTCTTCCTCAAAAATTCATACTTGCTGGCCCACCTTCATGTCTTTCTGAGCATACTTCAGTCATGAAAGCCTATTTCATCATGTCATTATGTTAGTCAGTTCACCATGAAGTCTGGTCATTCAAGGTCTTCATTAGGTCTCTAGGTTTTCATTCTTCAAGGTCCAAATAAAACAAAATTTCATTGCATAAAGCCAGAAAAAGTATGGGAGTGATTGAATAATATATATTTACCATCTAAAGAGGATTTGCAAGTATGTAAATATGATTTCCAAAGTAGTAATTTTGATTTCAAGTGTGACTTTCATTCCAAAATGTAATTTTATTCCAAAAAATAGAGATGTGATTTTATTTTATTTTATTTATGTAATTTTATGCCCATTATATGTAATAAGTACTCAGTTTCCCAAAGCTTCCAACTCAGTTCCATATGCTAAACACATCAAACTTCCAAGTATGGAGAGTTTCTACTCTAGCATGATCAATCTGCAAAGCAAACAAGACAAAGTTAAAGGGTATTTTGCAAGGTTTTAAAAATGAAATTGAACATTGAAAAAATGGGTTTTAAAGTCATCAAAATCAAATCCCACAAAGTATTTAAACCCAAAGGACATAAAAAAAAATCTCATTTTCTCTTTCCATCATCGAGCAACCTCAACAAAAGCACGAAAATCCAAGAAAGAGGGTGAAATTTGCAAAACAGAGCCAACGTTGCGCTCCTGGCAGAAGGAGGGCGCTCCTATGCATTATGCTGCACGCCTGCATTGTATGTCGTGCTCCTAGAAAATAGAGGGAATGCCTTCATTGTACGATGCGCTCTTGGCAAAGAGAGGGTGCAAATTCGTTGTGCATTACGCCCCTGCCCGAAATTGTTTAGAACGCCCCAAATTGATTTCCATCGCCTTTAACCTTCAGGAAATGTTGCATTTGACCTCCAACAAGAAAGCAAGGCATAAAAAACCATCCTTCTCCTTTTCAATTACATTTTCAATGGTTTTTGAAGTGTTATTACAAAATATGGTGTCTTCTTCATTCTAAACCCTAGTACCACTATAAAATCCCCAATTACATTTTAATTTCACTCCCTAACACTTCCATTCCCTTCCCATATGATAATTTACCTTTCCCAAAACTCCTATATCATAATCCCCTTTCCCTAAGCCATTTTCCCCTGAAACCCTAAGACCTAGGTGCTTCATTTGCATATGCTCCCAAATCCCTAACTTGTAATCAAATTCCCTATCCCAAATCCCTCATCATTACTACTCCTTGTCACCTCCCTCATTTCATAAACCCCTTCCCCTATATCCCTAAATTTTCCCATCCCATTCCCACTTCCCAAAAATCATTTTTCGTTATCATTCTATCTCCCTAGGGTTTTCACACTAAGACACCCATGGAAGAAGAACAGAACATAAACTACAGTGAGGGAGAAGAAAGAAAGGAGAGGAGTCCAAACAAAGGAGGGAGAATCCTTAGATTTGAGCCAACAAATACTAGGGAACTCATGGAATCTCCCATGACTGTGACATGTTTTAAGCATGTAGGATGTTTTGAATTGTGTGAGAAAATACAAAGGGTCCAACACCATCTTATGTTGAGTAGACTATTCATCTCCAATATCCATGAAAACTAGGTAAACCTTGATGGTGTCACTTTCACTATGTTTATTGCCATCATATCAGCTGCCACTGGAATCCCAAATGTTGGGGAAAAATGGTTCAAGCAGAAAATACTTGGAGGAGCATTACTATGAGCCATACATAAAACCTAGGTACAAGAATTAAAGAAAGAGGGGTTTTCCTTTCTCTTACCTCCTAGAGAGATATGCCCCCATGATGAAAATCATAATGAAATACTTTTCTTGCAAATGTAGGTTCTCTAAACTTTAAACCTATCATATCTAGCTACTCATGCACTTACAAGCATCAAGATTCTCAACATACCTTATTACCTCATCCGGAGCATTGACAAGATGGCATATATTGTCCAAGAGAGAGAATATGAGAACCAAATGAATAGTATTTTTCACCACTCCCTCATCAAGATCATAGTCCTCCATCACCTCAAACAACTGAACATTTCATGGAGTACTTTCATAGCTAATGACATATTCACTGCTCCACTTGTTCAACATGGCCAAGATGTGCCTTCATCATCTCATCCTTCCACATCCATTCCTCCATCTCAGCCCACAGTCCATGCATCATCATCAGATCAGTCTCCTTCACCCATTTCACCATCATCATCTCCATTTCACATTAATACTGGGTCACCTAACATAGCTAAGATCAGTGCCTCAAAAGACTAAGCAGGCTAAGATAGAGATATTGGTAAAAACATACCAGAGAGGTGACATTCATGTGTTTGCTCCACACATAGTGGAAGGGGCCCTGCTTTCTACATCCACAAATCAAGTAGACAAAGGGAATAAAATATGATAGAGGCAGAGATTTAGACAGAGATCAGACATGAGGAGGAGGACCTCCATGAGACAGAACAAGATTTTTACCATGTTGACCTAGATGGGCATGATGATGATGACATCACTATCACAATCATCAAGGAGAAAGAAACCAAGATTAAGGAGCTAAAAACAAATCTTGAGAGATCTAAATTTTTCATTAGCTTTCTTGAGTAGGAGAACCAGTAGATGAAAACAAAGCACTTCATTGATGAGGTGAAGTTCATCACAACTCAAAGAGAGGCAAAAAAAGCCAAAGTTTTTCTTGAAGAGACACTAGATAAGTATGGTGTGACATATGAAACAGAAGAACAAGTTCCAAGGAGAAGGCCTAGGACTAGAGGGCTGAAAAGAGCTCTAGAAATAGAGAGGCAAAAGGAGGTTGAGCTTGCTAATTAGCTCACTTTGAATGAACAATTTTCATTGGTAATTTAATGAGAACTGGGAGCAATGGCTTGACAAGGCTAAATAGCACCTAGAGAAGCTTCTGGAGAAGGAAAACATGGATAATGACATATTGAGAAAGAGGGCCAAGCACTATGCTAAGAAAAATAAAATTGCAAGGTCAAAAATTAAACAAGCCAATGCAAAAATTGAAGCCTTGACCTTGCAAGAAGAAGAAAGGAGGCTTGAAATACTACCTGAAGCCTCACTTCATGCCTAAACCAGATCATCAACAGCCAATTAGCAAAATTTGAAAATTTTTTGGGTTAATTTTTGAAAATTTTAATTTTTTGTGTATTCCTAGACAATCTTGTGACAGTTGGATTGTCAAGCACACAATGCCCTAGGTGTTGCGCTCTTGTTTGAAGCACTTTTTGGCCAAATGAAGACCAATAGAAGATGCAAAATGATGAATAAATTCTAGAAAAACACTTTTCTAGGCCTATTTTGGAGAAATAGCAGGTGAAAAGGTGAAAAAACACACAAAAAATCAATGTTCTGCCTCCTTTTTAGCCTTGGCGCTGTGCGCCTGATTAGCTGTAGGAGAATCACTTTTTTTACAGGGAAAATCAACTCCATTCTACAGAATAAAGACATATCTAGAAAGTAGAATGGATAGGCTTTCCAATAAGCCATCCTGAGCCCAATTTGGACACCTGAAACCCATCCAAAATCAAGCTACAACATGGAGGGCGCTATTGGAAAAGAGAGGGCGTGCCTCACACAAAAATGGCGCACTTGACAAATGTTTGATATTTTGCAATTTTCACTACATTTTTTACTTTTATCTTGGGAAATGATGATTTTACCTATGTAATTGATGAAGGTAAATTTAAATATCATATGGATGAGTTACATAGGGGTAAATTCATTGTTTAAATGTTATCATTAAGTCAAATGAATCAATTTCATTGTAAATAGGTAGGAGTCACTTGGACCTCCCTACACTCCAGCTATCAGTTCAGATTTTTGTGGATATCTTCCTCAACTCAGGTATTCAACCCCTGAGGATGAGATAAAGTGGTTTTTATGTCTATATCATTCCCTTATTCACTTTTGGAAAAGGTTGGATGTTGTTGTATTGATCAAGGACTATAGTATAATGAGTTTGGCCATAAATTAATGAAGAGTTGCAATCATTTCTTTGGGATACCTGTGGTATGGATGTTTAGCATTGTTTCTTCTCTTGTTTCATTTGTATGAATTTTTTGTAAGATTGTAAACCATTTCATGTCTATTATATGATTATTTTCAAGTTGATAGGCAGAATACATGTTCTTTCATGCTTTGTTTTGGGAAAGTATTCATAATTTGTCCATTTTCTTCAGTTTAGGAAGAATACATCTCTTATGCTCTTCATAGCTCCTCATCAGTCTGAAACCATCTCACAAAATCACCTTAAGTGATAATATTTCTACCTACCTTGCCACATTGAATGGACTGAAATTCCCATCTTATTTGCCCTGACCTAGCCTCTTTGACCTAATCCTCATCCAGAAAACCCAATAAAAAAAAATCAAACCCCTGTACTTATACGTAGCCTAAAACCCTAATTTATCCAGCTCTCTTGGCTATGAAATTATGGAGAGATCCCTCTCCGGTTTGGTAGTGCTAGATACCAAGCCAAAAGATTGGTCTGTGGTTACCTCTATTGGGATTTCTTCTTCAGCCTTAGAGATTTGGCAGAGTGATAACACATACCTCATGGAAAAATCATCTTATTCATATAATAAATGGCCATCATCTCTAACCAAATACTTATTTTAACACATAGGATATAAATTAAACTCATAACTTATAAATTAGCTTGCAACATGGTTATGGTAGTGAATTGCCAAATTTTATAAACATATCATATAACAAAGAACTTATAAGAAGATAAAAGGTTAATCTTGAGGAAATTTCAAACCATTAGTTATGAGCATATCATGCAACCTGAAATTCACTAATATGGAAGTAACCACATAACTCAAGCATTCATTAGCACCATGGAAAAATAGGATAACTAGTCAACCATGAATATACAGTGATTTAGGAATTATTTCATGAATGATAGAGGACCTTACATCATTAGATCAACATAACAAGCATAACCATAATCCATAAATCAAATATGCATAAAACATTATACTTATATGAATAAGTTAAATCATTTGGAAACTATAGAATGGACTTACAATCTCCACCTAACCATAAGCCCCCTACAATATATCCTTTCGCATAGATGACCAACCCCGAGCCAGATCTAGATTCTAAGGGGATGCTTGCACAAGGGTAAATTCACACCAATGGATTGGTCAAACACTCAGGAAATGGGATGCATTGTCCAAGTGGTTTAATATTTATACAACGAGCACCATAATGAAACACTTGCTTCCCGAGTTTCAAAAAATAGGGTCTCAACCAAATTTTCAAGGGGTGTGTTGCTCAAATTCTTATGATTGATGCTACCATGTAGGTGATTTAACAACATATTGGCAAGCACTAAGTGATTTCAAAAACAACAAAAAGAACTTAGTAATTTCACAACCAAAATCAAGCACCTAGTAGTTTTAAAACCAACATCAAACCCCCATTAGGAAGGTAGTTTAACAACAAATTTGCAAGCAATAAGTGGTTCCAAAGACAACAACAAGTACTCAATAGTTTCAAAACAAACATCAAGCACCCATTAAGTAGTTGATTTAACAAAAGATTGGTCAACATTAAGTGGTTTCACATACAACAAAAATCACTTAGTGGTTGAATTTCAATCCTTAAACAACACATTGGAAACACAGGTTCACACATGGAATTAAGTTCAATCATAGTCACAGGAATAAACACTAAAAGCCACAAATAAGTTGCCCAACATTACAGGGCACAATCTTAGAGTTAGTTCCAACTTTTCTCAGTTATTCACATTATGCTCAACAACTTCCATTCTTTCTAGAACTAATTATAAGCCTTCCAAATGCATATGAAATCTTGCTTGAACCAACATAATTGAGAAATAGTTCATGAGCTCCATTTTAATCCATTATTAGGATGTATATCTCATTGTCAACGTATTTTCATGATTTCTAGAGAGAGAGAGAAAACCACACCATTCCTCTCTACGTATTTATATAGAGCACATCTTGAATCTTTGACACCATATTTTGGAGGGTTGTATCCTCAATTTATGAGGGGTGGAAGGGGAATAGTCACCGCCTTCCCTTCCACTATCCCAATCCAATCTCATCCAGATTGTTAGTAAACTTTTCCAACTTCAATCTAGCCCCAATCACATCTCGCTAAACCTTTGAGAAAAATTACTCTTAGAACATGCCAACAACCTAAACATTTAATTTGGTTGGGTAGGGATTTTGGCTTTTCAAGCCATGCTGGTAAGCAAGTGGCTTCAATTAAAACAAGTGAGAAAGTAATCATCCCTCAGACCAAAGATTCATAGTGTTGTCCCTTCCTTAATTGTGTTAATTAATTAATTAGTTTTAGATAATAATTAACATTTCTTTAACCATAGGTCCAACTAGTCATGGTTATTCCACACTTAGAGCATTATAGTCACAATTATCATTACAAGAAGCAAGGGTAGAATAAGGGGATGTTATAGTAATTTCCCACACCAACACCACAAATCCAATTATTTGAGTAACCCACTTAAGATAACGAGCTTCCTTTATAAGAGAAGTGCTAATGTCACTTTCACCACTATCAGTGGAGTTATTTCCAAGTTTTTCATGACTAATAATCAATTATGCAATGAAACATCACTAGAAGTCTTTTAATAATAAACCAGTTGACTTATTATAGGTTGAAAATGTCAAAATTCCCTGAGATTTCTATTGCTTTATATTCATGGTACTCAAAGTAAATTCTAATAGAATATTACTTTAGGTTTTCTCATCAAACATGACATCATTTTTACAAAACACTTCTTGTTTGATTAGATCAAACAATATATTAGTCTCCATGCTCATTTATGTGTCATTTTTGTACCTATTAAAGAATGCATTCCATACTAATACTTGATATTTTTCTCATATCAAGGACATCATTAACATCCCCTTCCAATATCTAACATCACCCTTACATCCTTATAATGGAATTTCCTTTTAAATTTCAAGCATCTATAAGACCTTGTTACTGTCCCAATGGAAATCCACATAAGCACTCTCACCAAGAGGTCTTCTTCTTCCATGAGAGAGCTTAATATACATCAATAGTCTCATTGAAATTCCAAGTGAGCACTTACACTAGCATATCCTAGGAGATCCTTATCTCCATTAGGCATAAATCTTTATTAGGGTTAGCATTCCATAACTTAACCTTGCTAGCAGTAAATATTCCTGCTACTCCTTATTAACATTAGCATGTATACCATTCCATGTATTCATTCTATGCATCATATAACACACCCAAGCATACCTTTAGCTATTCCCTATATATCTTTATGAGTGCATACACACATATCCATGTGCATGAATTACACGTGATCTTTTTCACTCAAATTTCAATGCTAATTTGACCTATGGGATTTTATCTTCATTTTAATTCTCTCAACAATATTCATCCATTATATTCAACAACATGGCTCAATTTTACCCTCTCACACCCTTGCTTATATGGCATCATATAGAAGAAATAAAGTAGCGTCAAATCTATCCAAAACATAACAATAAATCCCGATGCTTGATTCCTAACTTAGCTAATCTATGCATATACCCCCATCCAATTTAGTCATGGAAAATAAAAACAAAATTGTTCATCAAATTCATGTTCCATGCTCTATGTCATCCCTTATACTTTTTATTCAAGACACCATCCCTTAGCTATCTAGGTAACCTATCTCGGAAATAGAAGTAATACTTTTTAAATTATGCATTTCCATTTTTGTACATACGTTGTAAAGAGAATTCCTTATTCCCAACATAAACATACTAGCTTCAACCATTTAGGCCTTTTTACCATTAATCAAACTTCTCACCCTCGAGGGAACATTTATTATAGCTACATCATCCATCCAAGGATGAAAGCTTTGAAGGTTTTTTAGATATTACCAATGCCACACAACCCTCTTATTGGGAGCTATTTATTAACCCTTCTAAAATATTAACAACCTTTAAAACAAGATTAGTAGGCAATATCAACATTGCCCATGATTCCTGCCAATTATAATAATTCTTATCCCTTCAACCAAGCTCATAAGAATCCCAAATGAGATTTTCTCATGCACAACTATATCTCAACAATGCATTTCATCATTTCCTTAAATCATTCCAACAAATCATAGTATTATACAAACAATTTTACCAAGTTAACAAGAACTTTATCGAGTTCTTGTTTTTTTTGAAGTCACATCAAATTACGATTTTCATGTTGATTTTGAAAAGTTGCAATGAAACATCACCCTTTTTTCATTTCATGGTTAAAATTCAAACATTTTATAACAATTACATTAAAAGAAAAATATTATGATTACAAAAGACATGAAAAGTCTCGCTGAAATGAAAAAGTGGTGAAGCATCACTTTTTTTTTTCAAGGTGAAAGTTCTAACATTTTTCAGTCATGTCATTAAAAGTGAAATATCATGATTATGAAAGATATGGAAAACATGTTGAAATGCGAAAGTGGTAATGCAACATCACCCATTTTTTTTGGGTTAAAATTTAAACATTTTTCAATCGTGGCATTAAGTACCAAATATCATGACTATGAAAAACCATAAAACTCAGGAATTTGTGTACCTTTCTATTTTTTTAAATGTTTATATTTTAAGTGATTTTCAATTTTTTCTAACTTTTTTATTATTTTTGGGGTTAAAATTCCCAATTAATTGACATTACTACCTTGACCATTGATACCATTAAAAAAAAAGTCTTAATTGTGAATTTAAAAATGGCATTACATAAATCTTGTTTATTTATTAATTATTTACATTTAAAAATTTTGAATATATATATATGACCTTTAAAAAAAAAAAAAAAAACAAAACTACAAAAGGAACACACACAAAATACAAAATACAAAGTAATTAAAAAAATATTAAAAATAAAATAGGATTTTTTTTTTTAACTTAAAATTTATGAAACAAAAAATTTTAATACAAAATTATAAAATAAAAATGCAATTTTAAAACTTCAAAAAAAAAAAAAAACATTTGAAAAAAAATTTAAAAGTATATATAAAAAAATTTAATTTAATTAAAAAATTATAAAAAATGAAAAAAAATTAATTTAAACAAAATTTTATGGGGAGGATGATGCCCAACATCACCCTTTCTCCCATGGGGGTTATCGTTCAACCAACAACATAGCATGTTGTTGGTTGTGTCATCAGCTACCTAGCAACAACTCATTGCCCTGGCGACCCCGTGGGTGGAGGGGCGATGCAAGTGAGGGGGGGTTGCGCCATTGACTACCTAACAGTCGCCATGGGAAGAGGGGTGATTTTGGGATTTTCCCTCCTACACATAGCACATGACAAACTGTGTTTTTGCATACTATGTATGAGCGAAATTCCTAGCATCTCCCCTTTGCCAAGGGGTGCTGCTAGGTGGCCAATGAAAATTTATCACCAACCACCACCAATCACAAACAATATATTGAGAATTTAGAATACTCGATGTTGGAGTTGCTCAAAATTGTAGAGAAAATGTATGTCTCAAAATTCATCATGTTGCATCACCTTGTTTAAGTTGAAACTACATTAATGATTATGGTGGTGGGTTCAATGTGGGATGAGTGGAGAGAGACAAATCCAGAGAAGGGAAGTATGGTGAGGAGGGTGTTTATTTTTGAAGATCGGTGGAGCAATATTGTTTTCTTGCTCAAGTTCACATTACCTACATTTTATCTTCTCCAAAATGCAAACATAAAGAAACCTTTCTAAGGAGAGGCTTATGATGGCATGGATAACATGGTTAAGAAAATTTTGGAATTATTACACAATAGGCTCCCACTCTTCCTTTTGTAAATTTTTATTTTGTTGAGAAAGTGAGGTCCATCATTGTTACGAGGTGGAATGGCTTCAACGCTCCATTTTATACTTTGGAACATGCTTTGAATCAAAATTTTTATGATGAATAATTAATTATTGAATGAGATGGGCAGAGGAAAGCCCCACATGAGGACAAGGAGGTGGCCAATGGAGTAAAGAAATCCTTTCATAGGTTGTTTCCACCTTCTTTACAAAATGATGTGAGGGAGGAATTTACCTATTTGTTGTTGGATTAGAGTATTTTACATACATATCAACTTTGGATGAGAGGAGGATCATGAACTCGTTTAAGTGGTGGACTTGTCATGGGGAAAATGGTGTTTATTTGAAAATTCTTGTCACTCGTATTCTATCACAAGTAGAAATATCTTCATCAACATAATGCAATTGGAACACTTATAGTTTCATTCACTTTGTGAAGTGCAATAGGTTTGGATCATAGAAGTTTGAGGATATTGTATATTTTCATTCAAGCCTATGCATTGTGTCTCGTAGGGGTGAATAATATAGAAGTGGACCTCATAAATATTGTGATGTGGGAGCGAAATGTCCATACATAGAGCTATCTAGTAGAGTTACATCTTCTGCTAAACAAAAATGTTGTTCTATTTTTGTTGACAAGGATGAGTATTACTGTAATTAATGATATGCTAACGTATTCATTAATTTTATTTAGTTCATGTTTTATTTCAGTTTTTCCACATATAGCCTCATGTATAAAGGTTGATTTTGGATCTTTCAATGTAAAGCCTCATCTATAAAGGCTGATTTTTAATTTTTGCATCATGTAATCATCTATGAGAGTTCATATAGACTTCATTTTTCTTCCGAAAGGTCATTTGTGTGTCTAATTATTTCTTTCCTTACAATATATTGTGTTATTAACTCATGTGTGTGTGTGTGTGTATTGGTAACCACCTTACATGTTTTCCAAAACAAGAAGAGTCTTACACTGCATGGCTTGCGAATGGAATTTTATAAAGCCTACTTTGAATTCATAAAGTAGGACCTTCAACAAGTGGTGGAATATTCTAGGAAAAATGGTCATATTTTGGCTCCCTTTAACATCACCTTCATTGCTCCAATCTCAAGACAATCCCACATGTTCTGATCATTTTCACCCCACCTCTCTCTATCATCTTGTATATAAAATTATTTCAAAGATCTATTGAAATGGCACCCCAAAGGGGGTGTTAGTGTCAGTCTAGTCATAACTACCATCAGTGATCAAAACTGCTCTTTTTGCATTTGCATATTAGGTGTCTCATACCGAATAAATTTCACCATTCCGTTAGGTCATGGATTCATTGATGGTAGTAATTCTTCATCAGTTTTCCCTCATGTGAAACTTGTTGATTTTCCTCTCTATGGTCTTTATTCATTAGTCACTATCATTCTTAAAATCATATCAGTAGGTCATAGGATGGGTCTCATTAGTTTCTAGGGTCTCACCATGGTCAAATTAATGAGTCAAATGTCAATAATATCAACAAGGCCATGAGGAAGCCAATAAGTCAAAGTCATAGCACCAGGAAGAATCAGAGAGACATTTTATTCATCTTGATGTAATTTTTACCTCAAAACTATGTTTTAAGGTGAAAACATGATATTTTTCCTTTATTGTCATTCATTTTGTAATTCTATATCATCATGTGTAATAAATCACAATTCAGAAGTTGTTATCTCCACAAAGTGATGTCCCTGCCTTCAGAGAAGTTTTCCGTAGCATGTTCAGAACCAAATCATCTTCCAAGCAAATCCATCAGAAGGAGCCCGGAAAGAGCTTTCCAACGGTGTACTACACTCTCAAAATTGACTTCTGGATTGAAATTTATGCTTAAGTGAAGTAAAAGTCCCTATATCCTCATATACCCCCTATTTTCCATTTTTCCCTTTAAAATTTGTATTATTAAAGTTTAATATTCCTTTAAATAATCCCTTTTCCTCTTTCCGATTATAAAATCGCATTATAAATACATATGATATTATGCCAAACCACTTCCCCTCCATGCCATAGGACTTTATAGTAAAAAACTTATTTTATAAAGTCCCATCGTATATAACCACTTCCCCTTTTCCATCACCCGTAAACTTTATAACAAATTTTATGTTATATATATAAACCCCACCATTCCCAACCACTTCCCCACCACACTTTATAGTAAAAATTGATATTAAAGTTTTATATTATAAACCTCCCATCGCAATCACAAATCTTTTCGCATCGCAACGTTTATTTGTGCCCTTCGATCACCCCAATCGCAACAAACTATGATGCGATTGATCGCACCATCCCCTGATCCATCAATCGCAGCACATCTTCTGATCACTCCAATCGCACGAAACTCCGATGCAATTAATCGCATCCCCTCCTTTGACCTCCCGATCGCAAGTCCCTCCTTCGATTGCCCGATCGCAACATTCCCCGATTGAAACCTCCAATCGCTCCTCAACCGCCGATCTTCCCCGCCGATTGGACGGCCCACAATCAAATCGCGCCATCGCAATCGACATTTCCATATATGTTACACTTCGCTCCGATTCCAATTTCCGATTTCGATTAATCCCTGGGCCCACCATTAGTACTTCTGCCCAATTCACATATAAAAGGCCCTGCCCTTTGAAACTTTGGTTATATTTATCACATGCAAAGGGGACCTCCCCCAAATCGCATCGGTGGTTTTTATATGTATCACTCTGCCCATCTCCCGATTCCGATCCCTGATTGCGATTGTAACCCCTAGTCCCACCATTTAATTCCTCTGCCGTTCATTACCAAAATGCCCCGCTCCTTTGTAAAATTTAAATTTATCCATTTTGTTATATTACAAAGGGCCAGTTCCCAATCGCATCAGAACTTTCATTCTCCGTGCAAATAATATCCCTCCCGACTCCGATTCCAATTGCAATGGCGCCATACTACAGTCTGTTTATCTCTCTGCCCGTCCATTGCGATTGTGATTATAACATGGGTCCCACCCCCTCTCCCTTCCTTGCTATTCATTATTTTCCCTTCACTAAAGGCAAAGTTTCATTTCAAAGGAATGTTTATTAAAAAAAAAATTGGTTTTATTCAAACAGCAAATGGAAAGTGAATAGTCAAAGGGCGGAGAGCTTAAATAAAATAAAGATATCTATAGCAAGCAGAAAAAATAGGAAATTTGTTCATCGGTTTACCTATTTTCTTTCATACAGCCTAACAGCAAAATCTCCAAGTGGTCAAATGCAATGATGTCCCTTATTTTCAGGGGCAGATTGTTGTATTTCTTTACTATGATTGTATTTCAGTTCTTCAGCTGTTAAAATAGCGCCCTTCTCTTGTGGATCTATGTTCCCACACTTCAGCCTATTTAATGTAATTATAAATCATTTGTAAAGCAGTTAGAGTTTGAGAGCCTGAATAGTCCGTAACTCAGAAAGTAGGGGAGTAGTGTGGAAGAACATCTTTGTGCTACATTGTACAGTTTGATAGGAATTAATAAGAGATGCAGCTCTGAATTGTGGGATCCATGTGGTATGAGATTTAGCATTTTTTTTTCTCCTTTGTTTCATATGTGAATTGTTATGTGTTCCATTCATCCATAAACATTTCCTTTTGAATGCTTTCAAGATAGAAAGGTAGAATCCATCCCTATATGCTCTACCTTGGGAAATCATTCATACTCTGTATTTTTCTTCTGTTTGAAAAGGATACATTTATTGTGCCCTTTTCAGCTCCTCACCAGTCTATTCATCCCATCCTCATTAAATTTTAATTGCTAATTTTCCTGCTTATCTTGCCCCATGAAATACCCCGTGTCCTGAATTAATTCCCGGTTTCAATTGTCCCTTTATATCCCACACATCCCTGAAATTCATTCATTCATTTATTTTATTAAAACCTTTTTCCCATCATTTTATCTAGCCAAATATCAGTCCATTTATTGTGTTCCTTTGAATATTCTTTTACGGAGAGAGCCCCCTCCTATCCTTGTAGGGCTAGCTACAAGGCTAAGTGTGGTTTAGTTGTTACCCTGATTTGCCTTTTGCAGCCTGGGGTCCAATTCAGGTGCTAACATCTCTAGTGACCATACTGGGGAATACAAAGATCATATCTAAATCCCCGGTAAAGGATGACAAAGTTTAGATCTGATTGTTGATGGTGAACAACAATCAGATGCATATAAAGGCTGAAAACATTCACCTGGCGACTCCATTCACTGAAAGATCCAAAAAATCAAATCCTTCATGGTGACTCCACTGTAGGAAGATCAGTAGCTTTAAGATTTTTGTTTTAATATGGAACGTATTGCAAGAATATATGCTCCCATGAGCTGAGATCATATTCCAAGTTTCCCAAATAAAATGCCCAAGGTGGATTGGCTTCAAAATTTGCCTATGTTCAGAAATGTGGAAGGTAATGATGCTGCTCTTCATCTGGTAAAATTTCACATTCATGTGCATAAATTAAAGATCGATTTTCCTGAAGACTGTTTGATGAAAATGTTTATGGCTACTCTGGAAGATGAAGCTCGATCTTGGTATGAAAGTTTTCCACTTGGTTGTATTTATGGTTTAAAATATTTTCATACCATATTCTTTGAAAGGTACAGAGAATCTTGTCCGTCTTTAATGTTAGTTCAGAACTGTTGCAAACATGTAAATAGTTTCATTGAAAATCTTGAGAATTTTTATGGAGACGATGAATTCATGAAGCTAGTGTTGAAAGACAAGCTCAGAAAGATCAAGAAGGAGAAGGGTGACATGATCCAAAAATACTTGATGAAGTTCAATTAATGTCAAGATGTGCTTGGAAGTGTTGGGTAACAGTTTCCTAGGATGATTTATTGATCCTAGCACTTCTAGGCCTTCACAAGAGATGGCATAGCTACCAAGACTCTATTAATGGGAGGGAGAATCTACCATTGTGGGAGCTATTTTGGTATGACATGGTACAATAAGAGATTTGGTGGAGCACCAGAAATGGATCCTCGTCAAAGGATAATGATGAGGAGAACTATGCTTTGGATGGAAAGGTGAAGAAAGGGAAAGGGTAGGCATCCCATTCCAAATCGAAGTCTGAAAAGGTAGGTAAGAAGCGAGACTTATCAAAGGTAATAAAATTTCACTATCATGAGCTTGGACACTATGCTACAAATTATCCACACAATAAGACTAATAAGAAGGCCTTAGGAGGAGTAGCAGGTGAAGCACTTTATTCACAGTTCAAGTTGGAATTCACTCTCATCGCATGCATGATTTCATCGGTGATGGGTTCTATGTGGTACTTAGATAGTGGAGCTTCGTTCCATATGACTGACAACAAATAATTCTTCAGTATCTCGGAGGAGAAGGATCTCCTTATGCACATCCAGATGGGAGATGATTGGAGGTATAGCGCTACCAGTGTCAGTACAGTTACATTTCAGAGGGATTCATGTAATCCACTCACATTAAACGATGTCATGTATGTTCCTAGTTTAAAGAAGAATTTGGTTTATGTTGCGATGCTAGAAGACTGTTGCTACATTGGAAGACTATTTCTATGTTGTGATATCCATTGAAGGAAAGGTGTTCCTTCGTCACAAATCCATGGGATAGGTGAAAAATCTTGGGGTTCGTGTAAAGAACCTCTACAAATTAGATGTAGAAGATTGTATTTCCCTCAACATGAAAGTAGAGAAGGTGGAGAGTATAGACATTAGTGAGTTATGGCATAGGAGTTTGGGCCATCTACACTATGACGCTTTGAAAATCATGCAACAGATTTCTACAGGACTTCCAAAGGGCGCACTTGTGCAACGAGACACATGAAAAGGGTGTACATTGGGGAAATATACCTAATCCACCTTTCACGATAAGGAAAAATGAGTAAAGGCAATCCTTGAGAGAGTTCAATAAGACACATGTGGATTGTCCTCGATAACTTCCATAGAAAAACAATAGGTATTATGTGATTTGTGTAGATTTTTTTTCACGAAAGTGTTGGATTTTCTTCATGTAGAAGAAAGATTAGATTCTCTCCAAGTTTTTTGAGTTCAAAGTACTTGTTGATAAATATAGTGGGAAGAAGGTGAAGGCCTTGAGGAGCGACAATGGTGGAGAATATGTCTCTAACTAATTCAAAAAATTTTGTGCTTCAGAAGGAATTCGAAGGGATTTGATAACACCTCATAACCCATAGCAGAATGGGGTTGTAGAAATAAATAACATAACTATTATGGGAGTAACACGAGCTATGTTGCATGATCAGGTCCTACCTTTGCATCTATGGGAAGAAGCATGTGACACAAGAGTATTTGTTCAGAATAGAAGTCCTCATCAGATACTTGGGGTGATTACACCAGAGGAAGCTTTTTCAGGTAAGTGACCAGATGTGTAGCATTTTAAAATTTTTGGTTCATAAGTTTATTTCCATGTGACCAAAGATTCTAGGAAGAAGTTAGAGCCAATAGATGAGTTGGGGATATTTTTTGGGTACACTCATACACCTCACAACTATCAAATATAATTTCTAGCACACAGGATGACAGTGGTCAAAAGATATGTGAAATTCGATGAAGAAAAGGCCATGCGAATTTCCCTTGAAAGGGAGGTGAGAGGGAGCTTCAGTTGCATATAGTTCAGGAGCTCTTGGCTCCAAAAGAAGAACCTCGGGTGGGGAGCAACCACAAGTAGAGGAACAGAGAGTGGCAGAACCCACTCATGTAGGGCCATCCACGAGAGATGGAAGGAAGAGCAGCAAAGAGGCTGATAGATTGTTGCTAGATGCGAGAGAGAATGTGGGAGCACCCACATCACTACACAGAAAAGAAAGGTCCCCAGAGTGGTACATTGGATACGTGGATCTTATGAGCGAATGTATAGAGATAGAACCATCCTCTTTTGAGGAAGAAGTCCAGTAGCCAGTTTGAGTTGATTTCATGGTTGAGGGTATGACTCCATTATCAGAAACAATGCATGTGAAGTTGTCCCAATACTAGAGAGGAAGTCAGTTGTAGGATCCAGGTGGATCTACAAGGTGAAGTAGGAAGAATATGGGAGTGTGGAGAAGCATAAGGTTAGGTTCATGGCCAGATGGTTCTCTTAGGTGGAGGTGATTGATTATGATGAGACTTTTGCACCAGTTACAAGGTACTCATCAATAAGATTCATCCTTGCACTCTCAGCGCATATGGGATGGGAGATACATCAGATGGATGTAAAGACAACCTTCCTCAATGGGGTGATTGAGGAATATGTGTACATTGAGCAGCAGAAAGGTTTGATACCTTCGACAAGGAGTTTCATTTGTGCAGACTCAAGAGAGAATTGTATGGGTTGAATCAAGCACCTTGTGCTTGGTACACCAGTATCGACAGTTATTTCACTGGCTTGGGCTTCACCAAGAGTGAAGAAGATGCAAACCTTTATCATATTGTGGTAGATGGTAAGCTTTTGATTATTGTATTTTATGTCGATGATATGATACTAACAGGTGATGAGAAACTCATAAAGTCTTGGAAAGATGATCTTGCAAGAGAATGAGATGAAGGAAATGCGGCTCTTGCACTATTTCCTGGGATTATAAATATGGCAAAGAGATGGGGAGAAATTTGTATCTCGGAGAAAATGTGCCAACGATATCCTCGGGAAATTCCACATGGAGGGAATAAAACCCATGGAGACTCCTCTAGGAGGAAACTGGAGGAAGGAGGATGCTACTTCAAGTGAAGTAGTAGATGCTACCATTTACAAGAAACTTGTGGGTTCACTCATTTATTTGGTGAACACAAAACTAGAACTATGCCATGTGGTTAACCAGCTTAGTCAAGCTATGTTTAATCCTACCAATATATTTTTGAAGGAAGGAAAGCATCTGTTGAGATACCTTAGAGGCACTAAAGAGTATGGGATATGGTACATACAAATAGAGGGAGTGAAGCTTCAAGGCTTCACCGATGCAGATAGGGCAGGGAGTCCATCTGATAGGAAGAGCACATTAGGGGGCATCTTCAACATCAGATCAGCAACAGTTTCCTGGTACAACAGGAAATAGAGATAAATTGCACTTAGTTCAGCAGAGGTAGAGTACATGGCAACCATTCAAGAAGCATGTGAGGCCATCTGGAGGAGGAAGATACTTGCTGGTTTGTTTGGTCGACAGATGGAACTGATAGTGATATATTGTGATAACCAGAGTTGCAACAAAATATTAGTTAATCTAGCTTTTCATGACATGTCCAAGCATATAGATATATGGTATTACCATCTCAGATATTGTGTGAATAGGCAGATTATGTAATTAGAGTACATTCCCATGGAGGAGCAGGATGCAGACATATTGACAAAGGCACTCGTAAGAAGAAATTTTGAGTTCTATAGAGACATGTTGGGAAAGCATATAACCCTTTTCTTGTTGAGAGGGAGTGTTGAAATGGCACCCCAAAGGGGGCTTCTGATTTAATTTCCCCTTAATTAAATTTGAAGTAAAATTGTAATTCCATCACATGACATCTTGTAAGTGTTAACTAAGTCAGGAAGGCTTAGTTAGCTCAGTTAATTCGATTTGAGAGTCAAACTAGAGGCATGTAGAGTTCTTCCTAAGTTTTAGGGGGTCCAGTTACAATTATTTGTGAGCTGTAATTAGTTAACTCAATTGTTTGAGTTAAAATCAGTTTAACTAGTTCTAAGTGAGAGATGAGCTAGTGAAAGGTCCAGTGAATTAAATATTTTTTAATTCACGAGTAGTGATAAATTAGTTAACTGATAATTAAGTATAAATATTTTTTGCATGTGAGTCCTAAGAAATGCCCAATTGAGATTGGGGTTAAATAGAAGATAACTATCAATTGTATAATTAGAAAATTGTATAGGTCATGCATGAGGTCATCATATTTACTTGAAGGAATTTCACAATCAATTATTGGGAATTTCCTTATTAATAGGGCCACAATTCCTCCAAGAGTGCATAAGAAAGGCTAGTTAGATAAAGGTTGATAATTGGTTAATTATTGGACTGATTTTTCCTAGATTATAGTGAGACAGTCAATAGAGTGCATAGGTTTCTCAGTGAGGGAAATAGCATTGTATTGTTTCATGATCTTGACTTTATGCAATATACATATAGTGGGGTTTTCAACATTTGCTTTCCCCATATAAATATTGTATTAGATGATTGATAATTTCTTTCTCTTACTTATGTGATTGTGCGATCGAAATTGGTTTCTGCAATTTGTAGAAGTGATTTAGTATTTTGTTTTAGTACTGTTGAGCCCCAAAGATGTCCTTTTCTTTCACCAAATTTCGCTTTATTTCCTTTTTACTTTATCAGTTATAAGCTTAAAAGATCAATATGATTGATTAAAGTTGCTTTAAGAATGCATACAAAGACTGACTTGCTATACTTTTATGGTTATGTTGTTGTAGTAATTTTTGACTAGACTCAGTTACAGAATGCAGCCATTTTGTAGCTAGTCGCCTATTCCGCAGCTATCTTCATGTTCACACAGGTTACATGTGTCACTTAAAGGAAAAACGCATATGGTTGAATTCCAAAACACTCCTACATCATTTCTTTCCCTCTACGAAGTCTGAGCAAAAATTTACAGGTGGTTATGCACGTGGAGGAAACCAAAACTAAGAAGTGGATTCCTACCAGGACAAGGACTCTACAGATGTCTTCAGCAAAGTATGAGGCCTCCACAAGAGTTCTAATTTGATTTTAATTGAAAAAGACACTTATCCATAATTCTTCTCCAGGAGAGTTATGAATTTCTCTTATAATAATAACTCGGGAGACCGAGAGACAGTTAGCTAGATTGATGTTTTATTGTTAAGATTGTCCAAGACCATAATACTCTGTTTTTGAAGCATTTTATTTTAATCAAAGAAGAGAAAAATTAATATATGATCTGAAGCAATCTTGAGGATATTTGTGTGCTAATCTGGTGGTAGAGGGCCCCTACTACCCGAGAGGCTCTGTGCATATTGTTTAGATAAGTAACTTTAGCTCTGTTTCATTCCTAATTTAGGCAGTTTTCTGAACTTTATGTTTTATCCTCACTTACCTCGAATGGTACAACCAGTCTTGTTCTTATGAATTTTTCCAAAATATCACTAACACTGAATGAGATAGAGCTATAGTATTTCAGAGATTAATTTCATTTTAGTTCAACTATAGTATTTCAGAGTTTAATTGCATAATTAGTTCAGTTCTGTTTAATGTATTTTAAGTTTTATTAGCTAGTTGTATTCTAGTTCTGTTACATTAGACTTAAGGCCTTCATTATTTACAAACTAATCTTGTTCTTAATCTCTGCTAATACATAATTGTCCTAGGAACGAGAATTGGTAATGTTATTTTGAATTCTTGACTGTTCTGCAATTTCTCATAGTTTTACAAACTTGCCTTTTTTCCAAAACTATTTCAAAAGATTTCTAACCCTTGAATGAGGCTTAATAGTGACATTTTGAGTTGCAGAATGGATTAATTTTAGTGTCATAAGTTAATTTAGAGTAGGGTTCCTTACTAGGTTACAGATAATCTTTTCCAAATGTGTTCCAACAAATTTCTAACCATGGATGATATTTTCTCTGTAATAATTGTAAGTTGTTGTTTACTTAGAAGAACCTCATTGCATTAAACTTATCCTTTTCTCAAGTTGTTCCAACATACTTCTAGTGAAATAAATTAGATTGAGTTCATGTTATGAGTTATTTTTCTTGTCAAGTTTTGAAATCTGTGAATTAGCATTTTCTGTTTCTTAGGTGCCATACCTAGTTTAGAATAGATTTTGCTTTGTTTTAGTGTGACTAATAACTTCTCTTTGTCAAACACTTAGTTCTTTTCCTCTTAGCATAAAAACACAAAACCAAAAACATTAGAAAAACACTAAACACAACGAAGTAGGAAGCAGATACCTAGGCACATATAGTGCACTTCACTTCAACAGTTTACTAGCCCTGGTTGACAATTTATGACATCAATTTAGGAACACTAAGTTGAGCAGACATTTTTGGTGTCGTTGCCGGGGAAGTGTAACTAGGTAGCCTTTTTTCTTACCTCCCAAAAACAATGATATGCATAGAGAAAGAGACTCAAGGGGTAGATTCATATAAAGCAGAAGCTTGATTCCTAGATCACCACTTTTTCCACCAAGACCAAGAGGCAACACACCTCCAACTCAAACCCACATCCCATACTATACTGATCATAGAATTCTAGAAGGCTTAAGATCAGATATTCCATCAGAGAAACCTTCCACTTCAGCCACTGAACTTGTCCTAGAAGAAGATTCAAGGACCCCTGCCAGAGACCTAAACTTTTCCACTTCCACAAGAGAATCAACCATGGCAGAAGAAGGAGGAGGAGGAGTCTTTAATGGAGAACATACACTATTTGGAGGGGGTAGAGGTAGAGGTAGAGGAGAAGGAGAAGGAGGTAGAGGTGAAGAAGGAGGCAGAGGAAGAGGTAGAAGGGAAATGGGAAGCTCTTTTGGGTTTCTTATAGTAGATGAAGAAACCAATGCAATTATGAAAAAAATTTCACCCTCTGTCCTTCCAAACTTTTATGGACTCAAAACTGAAGATCCTGAAACCTCCTATTTGAATTTGAAGTCCTATGTAGAACCTATGATTACTTACAAGATGCTCACAAACTTAAACTATTCCCTTCAACATTTAAAGGAGTAGCATTAAAATGGTTTATGAGTTTGATCAACAGTTCTATTAGGACATGGGAAGACATGAAACAGGCATTTTTAGAGAGGTATTTGGATTACTATATGCCAGTCAAACATAAGGAGGAAGTGTTTAAAATGCTACAAAAAGAGGATGAAAACCTAGAAGATTTGTTGGAGAGGTTTAGCTACAATATCAAAAGAGAAAAAATGGAAAACTTAGACCAAGATACTTTGAAATCTCTCTTTTTAAAGACGATCAGGGATGAATGGTTAGATATCCTCAACATGATGGGAAAAGGGGATATATCTCAGCTCACATTACCTGAAATAGCTTAATTATGTATCAACCTTTCAAGGGGAAATCTAAAACTGTAAAAGGACCAAGAGACCCTGCTCTTGCAAGGGCAAGTAAGTCTGCTTCTAGGACAGTAAGTAGGGTAGAAATAGGACAGATGATTGATGAATTCAAATATAATATTTTAGGGAGTCTTAGTGAAAAAATAGACACCCTTAAATTACAAAACAAGCAAAATGTTGAATATGATGCCTTAGCAATTTTTTGTCCCAAATGTAGAAAGAAGCATGCCTTGAGAGAGTTCCCTTTGGATGAAAAATTAGTAGAGACTTGTGTAATTTGTTTAGAAAAACATGAGACCAAGAGTTGTCCTTCACTTCCTGGTCTTAAAGTTGTATTTCAAGAAGAAACCCCTACAAATTCCACAGAATCTCTCAATTTTGTCTCTAGGAGACCTTGGCAAGGACCTCAAACACAAGGATTCCATGATCATATGTATAATCAACCCCCACCAAATTTGAATTCTTGGCAGCAACCTTGGCCCCAATTTCAAAATCAATCTCAAACTTGGGCACAAGGAGCACAAAATCCCTATGGAAGATACTCTCAGTACTATCAATATCCACCATCCTATCCACCATATCCACATTTTCCTCCTCAACAAAATCTTCAACAAAACCCTCAACAGAATCCTCAAAATCCACAACATCAAAATTCACCACTTCCATTACCATTTCCTCAAAAAACAAATCAGTTGCCTGCCCAACCCATGCCAAATCCCAACAATAAAAATCCTCAAAACACATACATGATAGAAGGCCAACAGTTTCCAACCTATTTGATCACTCCTTTAGACCTTAATGATTTTCAAATTAGGTCTGGAAGAATACTCGAAAAGAAGAAACCTTCTATAATCATACAAGAAAAAAACAACTCTGAGGAAGATTCTCTATGGGTAAAGAGAATTCTTGAAGAAGACATATCTTTTCAAGACCCAAACATTGAAAAATCAAAACAAAAAGAACCAATAATTTCAACTCCTATATTAGAGCAGCCATCAACATCCACCTCTACACCTCCCTTTCCAGAAAGATTACAAATTGATAGGGGTGTAGAAAAACAAATTATGGTGCCTAATTATGATTTCCTTGATGAGCCGAGAAATGTTTATATTAAGATCCAATTATTACAAGCAATCAAGGAAATTCCAATTTTAGCAAAAACAATAAAGGAGTTGAGCATGAAAAAAAAAGGAAAAAGAATCAAAGAGACAAAGAAAATTCAACTGGCAGGAAAAATAATAGATATCATGATGGGTAAGATTGCCATTCCAAAGTATCTAGACCCAGGAAATCCAGTTGTTAGAATACACATCAATGGAATTGAGATCCAAAACACACTTATTGATTTAGGAGCAGCAATCAATATCATGAGTAGACAAATCATGGATAAACTGAAACTTCCTAATCTTCTTTTTACACCCACATTATTACAATTAGCAGACAGATCTGTGATCAAACTTGATGGGGTAATAGAAGACATTCCAGTGTCCCTAGATTCTTGGGAGTATCCTGTGGATTTTATGATCCTAACTCCTAAGAATAATCTAGGAGGACATCCTATTATATTAGGAAGACCTTGGTTAGCTACAACTGATGCTTTCATTAGCTGTAGATCCGGTGATATGTACATCTCTGATGGTAGTTCAACCAAGAAATTTACCTTGTATCCTCTAGCAAAAACAATTACAGAATTAGATGATACTCAATGGATTGAGGATGAAGAAGACATACAACCTCTCTTCACAATTTCAGAAATTAGTGAAGATAGCCAGATTCTAAATACCTTAGAAAATTTTGAATCCTCTTCGGAATACAAACATGAACAATTTCAAGAAGAATCCAAAATTGAGTTTTTATCATCAAGACAGATGTCTCTTTACTCCATGGATAAATTTAGCAGCTCTACAATTGAGATATTTCCAGGCAAAACTTTAAACATAAACAAGAACCTAGAGAAATCTGAACAAGAAAAGCTAGTCAAGATATTATAGAGAAATTATTCTGCATATGCATGGGAGTACACTGATATGAAAGGGATAAGCCCTAAGACTTGCACTCATCACATCTACATAGAGGAAAATTGTAAACCAATTAGAAACCTCAGAGACGGATGAATCCAAATCTTAGGGAGATTGTCAAAGAAGAATTGCAGAAATTGTTAAATGTCAACTTTATCTATCCCATTTCAGATAGTCAGTGGGTTTCTCCTTTGGTAATTGTGCCAAAGAAAAATGGTAAATGAAGGGTATGTATTGACTACCGGGAATTAAAAAAAGCTACTCTTAAAGATCATTTTCCCCTATCTTTCATAGATCAGGTGTTAGATACATTAGCTGGAAAAAAGTACTTCTCATTTTTAGATGGGTTTAGTGGTTATAACCAAATTCAAGTAGCACTTGAAGATCAAGACAAAACCACATTTACCTGTCCTTGGGGTACCTATGCTTATCGAGTATTTCCATTTGGACTATGCAATGCACCTGCAAAATTTCAAAGGGCAGTACTAGGAATCTTTTTAGATCTAATACATGATTGTGTAGAGGTATATATGGATGATTTCACAGTCTATGGAAACACATTTGAATAAGCCTTAGCAAACTTGGAAAAAGTTTTAAAGAGATGTAAAGAAGAAAATCTTTCACTGAGTCATGAGAAGTGCTTTATGATGTTTACTGAAGGAATTTTTTTGGGGCATCACATTTCAGGGGATGGGATTAGAGTTGATGAGTCAAAAGTTGAAGTCATCTCTGACTTATCTATTCCAAGTTGTCAAAAATATGTTAGGAGTTTTCTAGGAATTATAGGATATAATTGAAGGTTTATAGAAAACTTCACCAAGATATCATCTCCTCTTTTCAAATTACTTACCAAGGACTGTGAATTCAAGTGGAACCCTGATTTCCAGTTAGCCTTTGAGACCCTGAAAACAAAAATCTTTGAAGCACCTATTTTAAGGGGACCTAACTGGAAGTTACCTTTTCATATTTCAACAGATGCCTTAGATACAACTTTAGGAGCAGTATTGGGACAAAAAGACTTGATTCCTTATGCCATCTACTATACCAGTAAAAATTTGACTCCTTCAGAGTTAAACTATACTGTAACTGAAAAAGAGTTCTTAGTTGTTTTTCATGCCATAAATAAATTCAGACACTATATAACAGGCTATGAAACTTTTGTTCACACAGATCACTCTGCAATTAAATATCTAATGAACAAATCAATTACTAATGGCAGAGTCATAAGATGGTTATTGCTTTTATAGGAATTCAACATTACCATTCTAGATAGGCCTGGAAAACAAAACACAGTAGCTGATTTCCTATCTAGACTCCAAAACATCAAAGACAATACTCCAGTTGAAGATCAATTCCCTGATGAATATCTTTTTGCAATTTCTACTCAAACTCCTTGGTTTGCTGACATTGCTAATTATTTAGTTTCAAGGAAATTTCCTTCAATAATGAATGCAAGAGACAAAAGAAAGATCATTTATGACAATGCAAAATATTCATGGGTTGCTAATGAGTTATACAAAACAGGTCCAAACTTTATCATTAGGAGATGTGTTCAAGAAGATGAGATGCCTAAGATTCTCAAGGCATGTCATGATGAACCTTGTGGCGGACATTTTGATGATAAAAGGACAGCTTATAAGGTCCTTCATTTAGGATACTATTGGCCATCCCTTTTTAAAGATGCTAAAGAGTATGTCAAAAGGTGTGACAGTTGCCAAAGGGTAGGGAAACATTCTCCTTCAGGTGAGATGCCATTGCAGCCTCAGGTACATATTGAACCTTTTGAAAAATGGGCTTTAGATTTTGTAGGACCTATTAGTCCTCCATCAAGACAAAAGAAATATATATTAGTTTGCAATGATTATGTTACCAAATGGGTAGAGGCCAAGCCATTACTTTCTGCTACTGAAGCATCTGTAGTTAATTTTCTTTTTGAGGATATTTTTACTCGTTTTGGTGTCCCAAGGGAAATTGTTACAGATCAAGGAGCTCAATTCACATCAAGGCTAGTGGAACAAATGATGGAGAGGTACAAAATCAAACACAGAAAATCTACTCCCTATCATCCACAAGCAAATGGTCAAGTGGAATCTACTAATAAGGTCATTGAAGGGATCCTAACAAAGACTGTTCATTTACATAGAAGAGATTGGGCAGACAGGCTTCCTGAAGCCTTGTGGGCCTATAGAACTACATGGAGAAGCACAATAGGTCATACTCCTTATGAACTTGTTTATGGAAAACAAGTCTTGTTTCCCATAGAGTTTCAGATTCAAACTTTTAAAATGGCAGTTCAGCTAGGACTTGATCTAACAGAGGCACAAAAGCACAGATTGGAGAAAATTAATGAATTGGATGAGATCAGACAAGATGCAGTCCAGAAAACAAGTATATCCCAGTGACAAAGGACTAGATGGCATGATAAGTACATCAAGGAAAAGAAATTCAAAGAAGGTGACTGGGCCCTCTTATTTGATTCAAAGGTCAAATATTTTCAAGGTAAATTCCAAACACATTGGCTTGGGCCATATGAAATTATGAAATTTTTTGACAATGGAGCAATAAAAATCAGGACAACAGATGAAGAGAAGGTCACTTTTCTTGTAAATGGTCATAGATTGAAGCTGTATCATAAGCCACTTTCAAGAGAATAATTTATCAAGAGATTCCGGGAAAACAGTGATGTGAAGTTAATGAAGAAGAATTCTTCTTCTTCATCAACTTAATTGAATTGTCTGAATTCAAAAGCATGAAAAAAAAAGAAAAAAGGTATAAACATGAAAACTAATCACTGATTAGCATGTTTATACAGAAAGATAAAGTGAAAATCAGAATCCTTCTGACACTTTAGCTTTTCAAATTTGTTCTTTTCCTGCAAGCAGCTATCACAAAATCATAAGTGCAGACCCATTTTATATATCATATTCCACTTATGATCCATTTCACTCCATTATGTCTCACTTCATTCATATTTCATTCACTCCATTCATCCATACTTCATTCACTCCATTCCATGGTCCACTTCATTTTCATTTCAGACTTTTAAATTTGATCTCTTCATGAAATTGAGTATTACAAATCATAAGTTGCAGGCCACTTTTCATATTTCATTCCACTTTACACCTATGATCCATTTCATTCCATTTTACTTCACTCATGCTCCATTCCACCATATTTCATGATCCAGTTTATTTCATTTCATACTACACTCCATCCATGTTTCAAATCATTTCATTTCATGTTTCAAAGCTCCTACAGGTATATTCTGCAGCCAGATATTCTGCAGTCAGACATTCTGCAGCCAGCTAGACATTCTGCAGCCATCCAGACATTCTGTAGCTAGATACCCTGCAGGAAAATATCCAGCAACCATTTGTTCAGCAGCAAATTGACCCTGCACACCTATGTCAACAAGAAAAATCAAAGGGATTATGAAGACTGAAGGATCAATGATTTTCAAAGGAAGATAAAGCATATTAAAACCATAAAAATCAAAGGAAGGGCTAAGGTAAAGTTGTGAAATTATTATAACAGATTATGAAAGTTATAGTATGGTTAAGTTATATGTGTGTTTCATAAAGTCATTTTAATTATTCATATTGATCGAGCTTATCATAAAAACCTTGGACAAAATCCCTTCCATTCCACCATACCAAACCATCATTTATTAAAAATTAATGGTTAGTACTGAAGTGACCTATTAGGTCATGTCACTAATCTGAAGTATTCAGTGATGATTTTGAAATTCACACGAAATTTTTCCGCGGTCTTTTCCTCCATGACAGCTCTCAAACTCATTAATTCGTGTGAATCACCCTCACCGTATTTCACTCATCCCATAACCAATTCATGTCATTTTTTCCATAGCCAATTCCTACTGCATAAACAGAGAAGTCATATTTGGGGTGAAAACAACTCTCTACAACCATTTTTACCGTGAATAGAAGAGCAGTAACGGAGCAGTAAATTGAAGGTTGAGAAAAGAAGCCATGGGTCTCATTGTAAGGTCTGAACCAGTCGGAACCAAATACTTAGAGGGTTACCCACAGATTAGAGAGATGCTACAGAAGGTTGGGTGGTTATAGTTTTTGGAAAAGTTCAATGGTTTTCATAAGGAGATAACTAAGACATTTGCACGGTCCTTCAACGGATCAAAAGTTGAAATAGGAGATGTCAAGTTCACTATTACAAAATCCTTCATTGCAGAAGCAACAGAATTACCAAGGCAAGGTGAACGATGGTTCAAAAACAAGGAATTTCACAATGAGGCATGGAGGTAGATGCTCAAAACACCAGGTATGGATATTTCAGTTTTCAAGAAGGGCATTCCTAGCTCAGCACTGAAGAATAGATGGCGAAATATGTTGCTCATTTTGCAAAAAATTATAACTTGTGAGGGAAGGTTTGATACCCTATATGTTTATCACATTCGACTTATGATGCATTTTCTAGATGAAGAAATCAATTTACCCTTTTTCTTACTTCATAACCTAAAGAGAATGGCTTCTAATGTCCAAAAGAGGGTTCAATTCTTGGAAATCACCTTGTATCATCATGGCCTAGTTAAAATCCTAATTGAGCATCATTTGAAAAAGGTGGGAGACAATTGGGATGAGTTCCTCTTGAGGAATCACTTTGAAGAACCCAAGGAATCTCCATCTGAAGGAAAACTTGCAAGAAGAAGCAGGAGAGGGAAAATTTCCAAATCTGTTGAACTTAAAACTGGTAAGTCCATACAAGAGGACAGTGAGGAGATTATCTCTGAGAAATTAGCTAAAATCAAGAAACAGCTTAAAAATGAGAAGATAATAAGAAAATATGCTAAGGAGAGAGGTGAGGGACCATCTAAACTAAGACGAAGCCGTAGGCTTAGAGGCATGTTGAAGAATACAACAGTTAGGAAAACAGGCATCATAGACATTGAAGATGAAGAGACACCAACTGATAGATCTCTGGAGTACTAGTACGAAGAGGATCTTGATGAAGAAGCTCCGGAGATAGACCTAGCACAACAACAAATATATAATTATGTTGAGTCATTAGAAAAGAGAGCCTCAGAAAGCAGAGGAAGAACTCCTAGTCCACCAGGATCTGCAATTGAAGTACTAAGAAGAGACAAATATGAATTAGAAGTACTCAATAGGCATATAAAGAATGAAAATGAAATTTTAAATGAACAAGTCAAACTGAAGAATAACATGAACACAACTCTCTTTCTCTGCAAATGGAAAAATTGTACAAGGCTAGTGAAAAGCTGAAGAAGAAAAACAAAAAGTTGAGCAGGGCACTTATAAAAATGAGATTCAAGTTGGTTATAAGGAAACCTAGGATGCCATTGAACACCAAGAAAAGCAGAAAAAGGAGGCTAGATGTCCTAGCAGAAGTTTCAGAATACATGGATTGATTGCATGAGGACATGCAAAAGTTCTGCAGTGGGGGTATGTTGAGCCCCAAAGATGTCCTTTTCTTTCACCAAATTTCACTTCATTTCCTTTGTCCTTTATCAGTTATAAGCTTAAAAGATCAATAGGATTGATTAAAATTACTTTAAGAACGCATACAAATACTGACTTGCTATAATTTTATGGTTATGTTGTTGTAGTAATTTTTGACTAGATTCAGCTACAGAATGCAGCCATTCTGTAGCTAGTCACCTATTCCGCAACTATCTTCATGTTCACACAGGTTACAGGTGTCACTTAAAGGAAAAACACATATGGTTGAATTCCACAACACTCCTACATCATTTCTTTCCCTCTACGAAGTCTGAGCAAAAATCTACAGGTGGTTATGCACGTGGAGGAAACCAAAACTAAGAAGTGGATTCCTACTAGGACAAGGACTCTACAGATGTCTTCAGCAAAGTACAAGGCCTCCACAAGAGTTATAATTTGATTTTAATTGAAAAAGACACTTATCACTACTTATTCTCTAGGACAATTATGAATTTCTCTTATAAGAATAACTCGAGAGACCGAGAGACAGTTAGCTAGATTGATGTTTTATTGTTAAGATTTTCCAACACCGTAATACTCTGTTTTTGAAGCATGTTACTTTAATGAAAGAAGAGAAACTTTAATACATGATCTGAAGCAATATTTAGGAGATTCGTGTGCTAATCTGGTGGTAGAAGGCCCCTACTTCTCGAGAGGCTCTGTGCATATTTTTTAGATAAGTAACTTTAGCTCTGTTTCATTCCTAATTTAGGCAGTTTTCTGAACTTTATGTTTTATGCTCACTTACCTCGAATGGTACAGCCAGTCTTGTTCTTATGAATTGTTCCAAAATATCACTAACACTGAATGAGATAGAGTTGTAGTATTTCAGAGATTAATTTCATTTTAGTTCAGCTGTAGTATTTCGGAGTTTAATTGCATAATTAGTTCGGTTCTGTTTAATGTATTTTAAGTTTTATTAGCTAGTTGTATTCTAGTTCTGTTACATTAGAATTAAGGCCTTCATTATTTACAAACTAATCTTGTTCTTAATCTTTTCTAAAACATCATTGTCCTAGGAACGAGAATTGGTAATGTTATTTTGAAGTCTTAACTGTTCTGCAATTTCTCATAGTTTTACAAACTTTCCTTTTTTCCAAAACTATTCCAAAATATTTCTAACCCTTGAATGAGGCTTAATAGTGACATTTTGAGTTGCAGAATGGATTAATTTTAGTGTCATAAGTTAATTTAGAGTAGGGTTCCTTACTAGGTTACAGATAATCTTTTCCAAATGTGTTCCAACAAATTTCTAACCATGGATGAGATTTTCTCTGTGATAATTGTAAGTTGTTGTTTACTTAGAAGAACCTCATTGCATGAAACTTATCCTTTTCTCAAGTTGTTCCAACATACTTCTAGTGAAATGAATTGGAGTGAGTTCATGTTGAGTTATTTTTCTTGTCAAGTTTTGAAATCTGTGAATTAGCATTTTATGTTTCTTAGGTGCCATCCCTAGTTTAGAATAGATTTTGCTTTGTTTTAGTGTGACTAATAACTTCTCTTTGTCAAACACTTAGTTCTTTTCCTCTTAGCATAAAAACACAAAACCAAAAACATTAGAAAAACACTAAACACAACGAAGTAGGAAGCAAATGCCTAGGCACATATAGTGCACTTCACTTCAATAGTTTACTAGCCCTGGTTGACAATTTATGACATCAATTTAGGAACACTAAGTTGAGCAGACAAATACATTAAAATATCAATTGAATCCATTTATATTTTTATACAAGATCGTCGCTTCTCGTATCAAGACGATTCTTTCTAACCATGTTTCTCATAAACAATTTGGTTTTATACATGGCTAGAAAATTCATGACATCGTTGGTCTTGCTCATGAAAGTATGGCATACAATTCTCTAGCAAAAAAAATAGGTCATGGTGTACAAAGTAGACCTCTCAAAATCCTTTGATCGTGTAAATTGGTTGTTCTTTCAGAAACTCCTTCTTCACCTTAGGTTTAATCATGATTTTGTTTCCTAGATCTACAACTGTATCAATTCCTTGTCTATTGATTAATGGAAAATATTTAGATTTATTTCATGGAGGGTAGGGTTTGAGGAAAGTATTCCCTCAATGCACCTATTTTTTCTCTTGGTTGTTAAAAGCCTTAGTAGGTTTATTTCTTCGACCTATTCTGAGAGAAACTTCGAAGGAATTTATATAGGTGCAAACCTTTGCATATCTCAACCTCTTTTGTGGATGAAATTCTTATTCAATGTGAAGCAAAAATACACTATTTCAAATTTTAAAGATTATCCTAAATGATTTTTGTAAGGCCATAGGGATGCTCATTAATATGGATAGGTCCTCTCTATTCTGTTGGGGTATATCAGACCAGGTCAAGAAATAATTGTTCAGTATTATGAAGAAAAATTAGATGACATTTCTAATGGTTTCAAATTTTAGGGTTCATGCTCAAGCCAAATAATTACAAAAAAATATGTTTGGCTATGGATTGTTGCTAAAATTGAAAAAATAATTTGGGTTGGGTGCAACAAATGACACTCATAAAAAATATTATTGAATTTATCCCAATTTTTTTGGCCACTCTAGCCTAGATTTTGAAGGGGATTATTAATAAAATTAGGTAGACATCCATTTGTTTTCTTTGGGAATTGAAAGAGCATACGAGGTAGTTTTCTCTAGCCTCCTGAAATTCAATCAATCTCCCAAAACAACTGGGGGGTTTGGGCTTGAAGAATTTTTTTTTCATCAACTTTAGTGGCTAAGAGTTCTTGGAGATTTATTTTGGGTTAGTGGATCTGGGAAAAAAGCATATATAATAAGTATGTTTCTCCTCATCCATTATATGATTAGATTCATTTAGCTACCACTTCTCATTTAGGAGGATTGATCATATGGAAGGTTATCATTGTTTCCTTCACTCTTATCAGATTTGGTCTTTGCTGGAAAATTGGAAATGGGGATAATGTCCTTGTTGGTAGAGATACCTAGGTTTTTTGTAGCTAGCACTCCCTTCTGCCTGAAGATTTAATTATGTTCTTAAATTGTTACAAAATATTCCATCAAAGGGATATTGCATCGCATATGGAATGGGGTGCCTCAAGTGTGGGCATCCAGTTAGGAATTGGATATTGCAGACCATTGGGAAACTCCCTTAGAAAATGTCACTTGATCTCTTCTAGCGAGCCATATCTCACCATATTAGTCACTGGAAAGTCTAGTTTGGACTTTCCATATAGCTGGTCGATATACCTCCATGGCTAGTTACCTCACGATTACATTTTATTCACTTCATACGGCTTAGCCTTGGTGGGGAAAAAAGATCTGGAAGGTAAAGTGCTCTATGAAAGAAAAGTTATTCATGTGTCTTATGATAAAGAATAAGGCCTCTACTTGGGACAACCTTCAAAATTATTCTTTTCAGGGGCCTAGTAGATGTGCTATTTTTTGTTTGGAGGCTAAATATGTTTATCACATCTTTGTCATTTGTCCCTTTTCCAAGTCTTTTTGGGTACAGCTGTGCCGAATTTCGCATAAAAAAATTCTTTGGGAAGGTGATACAATTGAATATTCCTTACACATTGGTTTTTTGCACATGTTCAAAGGAAATTTTGGGATCTCCCCTTCATTTATGATTTGGGTATATGGCTTGAGTGAAATCATGCAATTTTTAAAGATAAACCTCTAGTTGATAATAAGGTAGCTTCTCAAAGCATTGCAATATTAATTTCATTTGCTTTTGTTCATCTTCCCCCCTCTACTCCTCGCATAGAAATTCCCATTCAAATGGACCTCCCATGGGAATTTTTTGATGGGGAAGCACAAAAAACTCCACCAAAGGGTGAACATCATATTCCTCACTAGGGAAATTTTGAGGTCTAAAATGGGCCTCCTAAGGAAATTATAAAATAATAGTGGAAATAATAAAATGAGATTAGATTACATCATCAAATTTTAGAGGGAAAAAAGAAAAAACTACTTTTTCAATTCGTATTTTCAACTTATCTCCCTACGGGTTTACTCAAATTTCAAGCGAGAACACTCATTGGATGCAAAATTTGATTCCCCATCCAAGGAGTACCCATGTTGCATACTTTGTATGGACCCTCCTACACGAAAAATGAGAAATACATGAAAAACATTATCATTTCTCATTTTTCATTTAGCAGGTTCCATTAAAAGTATGCAACATGGGTACTCCTTCAATGAGGAATCAAATTATGCATCCAACGAGTACTCACCCTCAAAATTTGAGTAAAAACTTAGGGAGATAAGTTGAAAAAGTAGTTTTATCATTTTATTATTTTATTATTTTTTAATTTTCTACCCCAAAAATCGTGAATCATCCCCCATGGTTGAAATCATCACCTTGAATCCTATTGGTTCTTCTAAAGCTTATTTTGGTCGTGCATTTTTCTTAGGAGGACCATTTTAGACCTAAAAATTTCTCTAATGTATAAAAACATCATTGTTTCTCCTTCAAGGTGAGATTGGGTCCAACTATAAATAATTTCGCTGAGATGATGGCTCTAAAACTGCTTTTACATATTGCTATTGAACATAATATTTGACAGTTGCATGTTTACGGGGATTCCAAGCTTGAGATTAATTGGATTAGAGGCATTAGGATCAACAAATTTTCTCTCTTTCCTCTCTTAAAAATATTTAGTGTATGATTTCCCTCTTTTCTCACATTACTTTTGACCATGTCTTCAGGCACATGAACATTATCACGAACTCTCTCTCTAAGAAAGTCATGGAATTGGACTTTGGGGTCTGGTTGGTCACCAAATCAAAATATCATCATCAATAAGAATCCATCAATGGTCACTAGGTGAATGATGGGCTTATATAATCATAGTCATTGTCATCACTTTGAGTGATATTTTTTAACTATGAAAATGTAATATGGTCAGTAGTTATATGTATATGTCTAGACAATGTTATGAATAAAATAATCGATATATATATATATATATATATATATATATATATATATATTACCTAATTATTGATTAATAAAATCATTAATTATGAAGGGTTGAAGTCAAAATACAAGACCATTAATCTTTCGTGGCCTATCAATGCCTATATAGGCAAACCGCCATAAGGTAATGTCATTACCATTCAATTAAATATAATAAAAAATACATTTTACATTACAAAAATAATACATTTATCATTATAGGTTCTAAGTTGATCTCTAACAGTGGTATCAGAGCCATCAATTCTCATCCTGCAACCACATTGTTATGTTGTTGTTCATTATTGTCCTTCACATGCTCTTTATGGTCAATCCCCTCTTTCTCCCACTGCACCATTTTGTTATGAATATAATATAGATGAATAATATAAATAATATAAATAAACAATAATCATAATAATCGTTAATTAAACAATAAATATTTACTAAATAGGCATGCCTCTAAGGACATGACCGCTCATGAAAGGGTACCTACCTAGGTAGATAAGCGACCCCTCATTTGTAACATCTCATATCTCATTTGTAATATATATATATGTGTGTGTGTGTGTGTGTGTGTGTGTGTGTGTCTATATATTCTAAGAATCATATTTCATATATGAACTTTGTTTGTTCTATTGGTATTAGAGGCATGTTCTGCGATCTCAACCTGTGTCCATTAATATTTGTTAACCTTGATTTCTTTGAAGCGTTTCGCTACAAAATTTTGGAGCTTCTCCATTTTTCCAGTTGCATTTTGGCCATAAAGGGAATATATATATATATATGAAAAAACAAATCTTTGTCCATATTAAAAAAACAATAATAATAAATAAAAAAGAGTAAGAAAATAAAACAAAAAAAAAAGAGGAAAACGAAGTATAGAAAAAAATGTGAAATATATATTATTAAAAATAATAAAAATGATATAGAAAAAAATAAAAAAAAAGAGAGAATATATATTTATAAAATAATAATAATAATAATAATAAATATATCCCCTAATGGGGGTGACCTACCAGATACACACTTGTCACATGCGCGACCATTGGGGCTCATCCCGCCTCCACGCGCTCATTAAACACCTTATCATTTGTCAACCCAGCATTCAATACATGTGAGTGTTGAGCTCGCTTGCACATTCCATAGTTAAATACATGGTAAAGTGAGTGTTGTGCTCTAGTATGGATGTTTGGGTGATGAATTTTGTTTTGGAGGAGAACATAGGTGCGCGAGACAGGTTCCATGGCGACTCACTGGGGTCACGACCTTGGTTGAGCAACAGAGTGGATGTTTGGATTAGTTTGGTTTAGGTTGGGGTTGTATTGTCAACTTGTCCTCGGGATTCAAGAACTCGAGCGGTCGGAGCGTCATATCGTCTTCACGCCATTCTTCGGCCTAACCTCAAACCCTTAACGAGGATATAAAAGCTCCAACATTTCCCTCTTGTTGTGTGGGGTAAGGTATCTGTGTCTGCAACTTCCTTTGCTTGTTGTAATAGAAGGGGGGGTATGTCTTTGTTAGTATGGGATCGCTCCGTCGTTGGTTGACCATTGGGAATTACCTTTGGTTCTTTTTTGTGGGGGCACTGCTACCCCAGTCTTTGGTCAACTCTATTGGTGGTATGGGTGCCCATTAGGGATAGGTGTCATAGTTTTTTATTTCATCGTGCTCTTAGGGTTGTGCTTCTGGTTTCAGTGGGTCAATTTGTTGGTGGAAGGCGTCTACCCTCCACAACTCCTTGGTCTGGGTCGATGTTGGCTCTCCCTGTGTTAACACTTGTGGTTTTTGGATGCTAGTATGCACCCACCTGGGGCATCAAGTTCTCGGTTTCGACTATTGGTTTTTTTATTGCAGGTTTTGTGAATACTCTTCTTTAGACCTCCCTTTCTGTCGGTGGTTCTTTCGTGTTAATCATAGTATGCCCCAAAAACAGGATCGGGCTTACCGAGGGGGGGCGGGGAGGGAAACTTTCGTGTAGGGCATCTCGAGCCAAGACATATATTTTCCTCGAATAATTAACCCAGTTGGGAAACAGAGGATGTTGCAACTATCTCTCTATCTCAGTCTCCAGGTCAAATAGTGGCTCCTACTACCATGGATTCGATCGCTGAGTAGATTTGAAATATTCAAGTCAACATGGACATTCTCAGGGATCACAGGTATGAAGATCACAACAAAATTGCGGCCTATATCAACGATATCCAATACAGTGAAAGTGAAATTCTCGAACAATTGGACAACCTTCATTGCAGCGACTATCACACAAATGACCACCTACGCAGCCTAGAAGCATGGGTGGAACACATAGATTTCCATATGCATGATCATGTTGGCCATTTTACAACTCCCATGTAATGCTCCCCAATCCACCTCCTTGATATGTAGCTATCATTTATGGTCCTCCTTTTTTTTTTTCCTAGTATGCTAAGGCTACAATGCCTCCCAGAAATAATTTTTTTCAAATTTTTTCTATGATATCCTCTAGTCCCTAATCTCATCAAGTCTATTTAGAATGAGCGAAAGGGGATTATTGAGATGGTATTTGTAAACAATGCTTTCCTGAAAATATAATGAAAATTTTTTGAACGAAAAAAAATAATAATAATAAATAATATATATATATATATATATATATATATATATATATATATATATATATATATATATATATATATATATATATATATATATATATATATGTAAAAATATTAGAAAAAATAAATATTTAAAAAATAAATTTTTAAGAAAGAAGAAGTTATATATAAAAATAAAAATAAAATAATAAAAATTAAGAACCTATCAGCATACTTTCATTCGTCGTACAAAACTCGAATACTTTCTCGCCGTCCTAAAAATTTTCCACCAGCTTTCGTACTTTCCACACAACCATTGTTGCCAGCCTTAGACCTCCATATGTCATCCACTGCCAATCGAACATTCTTCCAATTTTTTTCAATAGACAAACCTCATCGTTGATGATCCTCTCACTAGTCTCATGCTTTGTGCTCCCCATGGTCATTGTAAGTTTTCATTAACTTGTTGGTTTGTCGTTGACCCTACAACCTACAACACACTCTTGTATTATGTACGATAGTTGTGCATAAAATAATCTAAATATGGGAAAAAGAGTTTTGTTGTGCTAGCTCCCTCATTAGTATTATAATTGTGTTCTTAAGGATCGTCTCAAATTAGCAAGTTAAGAGAGGGTTTATGTGTCTTTTATGAGAAATTTATTAAGTGAATTAGCTTTAAAAAACTCATTAAAACAAATAAATTTCAGAGAATGTAATACATAGAAAAAGCATTACACAGTAGATGATAATAGAGTTCACCCCTCCTGGGCTACATCTCCATGGACCTGCTTCAATGGCTTGTCCCTCTTTGGATTAATGGTCAATTATCTGATTACATGCACCTACAGTGCTCCAATGGCTTTGCAACCTACTCCATTGGATTTATAAGACTAAAAAACCTCTAGGTAGCCTCTTCTGGCTCTGCAAATGGTCTTCAGGTGATCTAGACATGGCCTCCTTTCCTAGTGGCCCGGGGCTTCTTTAATCTTCAAAGTGAAAAAAAACAACACTTACAGAAGTGCTCCCCTGCCTCTGAAACCTATACCATCATTCTCATAGCATCCAAATCATCTATGATTGACTCTTTCTAAGCCTAATTTGGTCGAAATATGTTCCAGTTATGGATTTTTCAGTATTTCCTAGAAAAACTCCACTAAAACTAGAACAACTCCAGTTAGCCCTGAAAAAATTGGAGGTTCTCTGAAATTAGAGGACTCTGCCAAAATAGCCACCAAGTTAAGCTATGGTTTAATTAGTGGATAAATATGGTTTGATTGAGGTTTAGCGCGTTCAGAACGATTAACAAATCCGCGTTAACAAAATAGATTAACGTTATTTAAAATGTAGTTAAGGTTAATTAAAACATGTTTAAATGCTAAACCCGCTAGATTAAGCCATGGCCTCCCGCCCTGGTCATAGCCAAAGGTTATATGAAACTGAGGGCTGGCCCTTTTAACATCTGTTATATACCATTTCAAACTTTAAATCTATGTGGTTGGAATAATGTCTTAAGACTGAATGTCGTGGTATAGTGGTATTGTTGGCGCGTTGTGTAGGGGAGGTCGCGGAGTCAAGACCCGACCTACTCCCGTCCACCACTATAAAATTTTGCACCATATACTATATGAAATTCGACCTACCAACATAATTTAAATTCGGCCTTTGAGGGGGGGCACGTGGCGGCCTTCGGGCTTGCCACGTGTCCTCTTCCCATTGGCTCATCCTCAAACCAATAAAAACATGGCAAGACACCTAACTCAGCCACCAACCACGAAGTGACACTTGGGATAGTGTCATTGGGAAAAATGAAGGAATATTCCCAGAATCTTCTTTTCTCTGACTAGGTTGCCATGTCACCATTCTGTCCTTTCTGCAAAATTTGTAGCTGTTTAGGAAAATGAACAACAGGCTCTATCTTCCTCATATGGAGTTGGTTTTCGATGAAACGAATTGCACCAGATTCCTCGAGACGAGACCTATCCGTTTGTTCTAGTTTGGAGTGATTATGAGCACTGTGAATTTTTAGCAAATTTTTGCCCCCAATTCAGTTTATGATGACTCCTTCCCAATTACAAGCTTTTGGACCCACAAAATATGGTTATCTGATGAGAGATGAATACTCTTATCTTTCCCAAGTTATATCAACTTGATTCTACTTGGAAAAATATCCATGAAGTGACCACTTGGGTTCACTGACATGCCTTGCCTTGCAAATGGCTTGGCACTTCAAAAAATGTGCTCCTTTCACTGCTGACCCAATCCAACACTTGTTGGCTACTTGTTGACTGATTAAACACCTTTTTGTACCAATCGATCCCTCAGTTCTTGGAAAGCTGACTGATGGCCTTCCCACTGAGAATCATGTTCCTCCTTTGCACACACATGCATTCGATGCAAGCTTCTCCTTGGAAACTACTTTTTGAAGTTAAGACCATATGAGTGAACTACAACAATGAGTTCCAATATCAGTTATCGCAAGAAAATAAATGACCGTTCCTCTTACCTCCATGGTTACAAATTCCACATTTGGAAGAATGCATTTTCCATCTCTTTCACTTCTTGGTGTCAACACATCAAATGGTCTACAATGGTTTTTGCTTTTGCTGCAATATTTTTGGCATCTTGTACACTTTCCGCTTCTTGATTCCATCATCCTCTAGTATTTACATGTTTCTCATGCCATGATTTGAGAATGATGTCTAATCTTGAGCCTCTCGCTCAAGAGTGGACCTTTCAAAATCGCGAGACATCTTATCACAAGCACAACCATTAATCTTGAAAAAAACATCATGCAAGAAACATAACTTGATGACCTATTCCTTTTGCTCCTTCAAAGCAACAAATTTCACATCCTGTGAACATCTCCATTCATTCTTACATATTGGTGTACAAACTCATCAACAAAACACGTGTCGAAAAAACATGCCTCTTAAAACAATTGACTCTCAAGTCAAACAAAAGCATGTACAACAACTTGACGATTCTTTTCCAAAAACAATCACAAGTACAAGAATCCCATTGGCATGTACAAGTACTTAAAAATATGAAATGACTAATTTTTCCGCAATAATAGTGATTCAACATACTCCACTTTCAAACACCTTCCTAGCGTAAACATGCAACATGCATTCTAGAGAAAAATAAATGCATTCACATGCAAATTGCAACTACAATTTTTCATCTTTGTTGCATCTAAGTGAGTCAACATAACTCTACTTTTCCAACATCTTGCTTCATGCAATATGAAGCAGAATTTCAAGAGAAAATAAATGCATCAATAAGGAAATATTTACATCAATCATCAAAAGAAATGCAAGGCCTTATTTGGTTAAGAAATCTAACCATCTCTTTCCAAACCATTTCAATGGTGCTTCTTTTAGCTACACTTCATCATGTGAATCATCTTGACCCACATCATTTATGGAATCCTCTTTTCCATTCTTTTCAAGATCTCTCTCCGCCTTGTTTAAATGTCGTGGATGACTTGTTGGATATAAAGTCCAACACTTGTCTACAGGATGATCCTGCTTATGGAAATGAGTGAAAAATAATTGCATCTTCTTTTCAACATGGTTTGCATTATCCAATGGAACTCTGAATTTCTATCTCCTTTGTTTTAAAAGTTTCTTGTGCATGGCTATCTTCTTCCAACATCTTGAAATAGTATGGTTATTCAAACCACAAAAGGAACATGTAAACTTTCTCTAAATCTTATGTGAATATTTTCCATGTTTATCATAATCAAAAGAAACTTGATTAAAGGTAGATTTATACCTTGTGCATTCACCTTTTTCGCCTTCTTGAGGAGGTGAATTTTATGAGGTAGTGGCTCTCTTCAGAATACCAACAATGGCTTCAATGACTTTAGAGCTTTCAACATCTTCTTGTTTTCCATTTCCATTAGTTGCATGCTTATGAGCATCTTCTTGCAAAGTGGGTGTAAAATTTTTGCATTCCTCATGAACAAAAAATGCACAAGTTTGAGGTAATGAACATGTAATGAAATTCCTTCTTGGAACACCTTCATGTGCCTCCTTGGCTTTGGAGCATTCTCCATGATTCTGTCCATAACCAAGACCCAAATACCTAGGCCTTTCCTTAACAACAATTGGTTCAACTATGCCTTGTGCATGTTTGCCCAATCCTTTACCTTCATATCCCATATTCATCAATAATTTAGACCCTATTGCTCTAGTGTGTCTTTCAAAGACACCACAACATTCATGTTGAGAGGAAATTGAAGATAAACTTGATTTGCATACCTCATTTTCATGCACATACTTGGCTAGGGTTTCTTTTGCAATATGGAGCTGAGTCTCCATCTCATGCATCTTTTCAAGAAGCTCTTGCTTCTCCTCCTTCATGGAAATCAACTGCTCTTTAAGTATAGTTCTCTCCTTCCTATCTTCATTCATATCTTGCACCATATCTCTCATGATGTAGAGCTTCTACAACATCTCTTTATCAAAGATTCTTGCTAAGGAAGATTGACTAGAGACATCACTTGATGAAGTTGCCATCACACTTGTAATGCATAAAAAGCTTCTTTGTTGTGATTTGAGAGCCGAGTCCTCAATTTTGAACTTCTCTTCTCTTCAAATTACACACATAAACTTGCGCACAGTTAAATTCTCCTTGCACAAATACAAAACCAATAGCTAATTCTCTAGCTAACCTTGGAAAACCATCTCAGGGCTAAAATGAGCTAAATTGTGCTCTAATACCAACTTGATTTGAATATGGCCAAACTAGTTTTGTTGTGCTAGCTCCCTCAACATTATTATAAATGTGTGCTTAAGTATTGTCTCAAATTAGCAAGTTAATAGAGGGTTTATGTGTCAAGTTTGTGTGTCTATTATGAGAAATTTATTAAGTAAATTATCTTTAAAAAACTTATAAAAACAAGTAAATTGCAGAGAATTTAATACAAATAAAACACATTACACAGTAGTTGATAACGAAATTCACCCCTCCTGGGCTACATCTCCATGGAATTGCTTCAATGGCTTGGCCCTCTTTGGATTAATGATAAATTCTCTGATTACATGCACCTAAAATGCTCCAATGGATTTTCAAATAGTGCCATTGGATTCGTAAGACTCAAAAACCTCTAGGTAGCCTCTTATGGCTCTGAAAATGGTCTTCAGGTGATCTAGATATGGCCTCCTCTCCTAGTGGCCCTAGGCTTCTTTAATCTTAAAAGTGAAAAAAAAAACTTACAACAGTGCTCCTCTGCCTCTACAACCTGCACCATCTTGCTCAGAGCATCCAAATCATCTAGGATTGACTCTTTCTGAGCCTAATTTGGTGAAAATATGCTCCAGTTATGGATTCTTTAGTATTTCCTAGAAAAAATCCACTAAAAATGGAACAACTCCAGTTAACCTTGAAAAAACTGGAGGTTCTCCGAAATTAGCAGATTCCACCAAACTGGCTGCCAAGTTAAGCGCTATTTTAATTAGTGGATAACTTCAGTTTAATTGAGGCTTATCGCGTTAAGAGAGATTAACAAATCCTTGTTAACAAAAATGATTAGTGTTATTTAAAATGTCGTTAAGGTTAATTAAAACTGTTTTAAATGCTAAACCAACTAGATTAAGTCTTGGACTCCCGTTGTGGTCATAGCCAAAGGTTATATGCGACTGAGGACTCTCCCTTTTAACCTCCGCTATATACCATTTCAAACTTTAAATCTACGTGTTTGGCATAATATGTTAAGACCGAATGTCGTGGTATAGTGGTATTGTTGGTGCGTTGTGTGGGGGAGGTCGCGAGATCGAGCCCTAACCTTCACCCGTCCACCACTATAAAATTTTGCACCATATACTATATGAAATTCAACCTACCAACATAATTTAAATTCGAACTTTGAGGGGGGTCACGTGGTGGCCTCAAGGCTTGCCATGTGTCATCTTCCCATTGGCTCATCCCCAAACTAGTAAAAATGTGACAAATCACCCAAATCAGACACCAACCACGAAGTGACACTTGGCATAGTGTCATTGGGCGAAATGAAGGAATATTCCCAAAATATTTTTTTTTTGCTGACTAGGCTGCCATGTCACCATTTTGTCTTTTCTGCAAAAGTTTTAGCCGTTTAGGAAAATGAACAACAAGCTCTATCTTCTTCATATCGAATTGGTTTTCGATGAAACAAAGTGCACCGGATTCCTGGTGACGAGGCCTATCCGGTTGTTCTATTTTGGAGTGATTTTGGGCACATTGATTTTTTAGCAAATTTTTGCCCCTAATTTAGTTTCAAATCATAAAATAAGGGTTTCGTAATACTCATACAATCTTCTCTACATTGTAATTTTATGCCACCCTCATTTCTTTTTGTAGTGACGACCTTATCATCATACAATTTGATGAGTAATACATCTGCATTCATACAATCAATGGTCGTATAGCCGACGAGATAATTAATTGAATTAAAATAAGGGAAACTCAAATTATTAGGGAGTGAGATGTTAGTTTCGGGTGGGATGTTATATGTGGACATCTAATCAAGAGGGGAAAAGCTCCTTTTCACTAGGGTGAATTACAACCGTTATTTCTTGTTATCACCTATTATCGAGGTTTGATTCCATCAAAATAAAATTTATTTTCATATTTTAATTAATCCACAACTAGTTTAAATGAAGGTAAAAAGAAACATAATTAACATTAAATAGTTTGTGATTGAGGATATTCTTGAATTTAATTGTATTAACCAAGGGAATATTAATTATAATATATATTAGTTATACAAGTGAAAAAAATCAAGAAAAGGAAAAAAGATGCATGCCGGAAAGAACCATGATTTATTTTCAAGATGTCCTTCTTGTTTAGAGGCATATCCTACTTGTCCAGAATCACTTACAAATCAAAATGTTTTCTGGAAACAATGTTACAAAAATTTTACTTTAGTTGAATATCAAAGTGATACACAAAAACAATCATCAGAAATAGATATGAAGATTTGTGAAATGAAGAAATTGTTAATCACAACACCTAAGCAACAACATGCAAATTTTAATAAATAAATGAAGAAAATTGAATCCAAATTTCAAGTTGAACACCCATCATCGCTCCTACAAAACTATGTAACCTAGTGTACTGAGAAATTGTAGTTAGAAGATCAAGAGAATTTTCATATTAAAAAGTTAGAAGAGAAAATAGCCAAACTTCAACAAAATAAGAAAGCGTCATGCTAGAAATATAAAGATTGTGAGTATATGCATCATAAAGAAGTAATGAAAAGGACAAGGAAATTTCATGGCTCGGATATCACTGTGAAAAATTACTCAAACAGGTCAAGAAAGCTAAGATTACAAAGAAGGAACTCATGAAGCACCTATCCAAACAAGAAGAGGAAAATTTATGCTTAAAAAACCTTATTAAAAGGTTATTAGAACAACTCAAAAGTTTAAAAGATGAGGAGGATAATAATAATAAATTCAACAATCCAGAAAGCAAAGAATCATAATACAAATAATCAAAACCTTCCTACATAAATAGAGAAGCTTAAAAGTAACAAGAAGTCGCTAAATGACAATTTAGAACAACTTACACAAGAAGTATTGAAGTCTCCAGTCGTAATAGTCCAAGTTGAAGATAAAGGAACAAATATTGATCTAGTCAATATCACAACTCAAGAATATGAGAAATCAATAGAAGTAAAAACATATTTAGATGTTGTAGTTCAAACAATGGAAATTTAAAATGAGGATCCAATGATTAACCACGTAACTTCCATACATGAAAGATATCAGATCACAAGAACTCATTATTTGAACCCAAATCATAAAAGCAGACATCTCAACTGATCTTCAAATTCATATCATTCATACTAGAAACAAGTGGCTTATGTTCCAAAGAATATTGAAGTCACACAATACAACTTATGATAAAAATTTATCTGAAGTTTCTGGTAATTACACTACAAGGAAAAGACCCTCTAGCAGAGGTTATAAAGGAGGTTTTTAGTGTTATAAAATTGGCGAAAATTGTCAAAACAACATTTGCTACAACATTTGTTTATGGTTACGGAGGTTTTGGTAGAGCTTTTAACGGAAATTCAACACAAATAAAAAAAAAGGGTGGTCGGAGGTTATTACGGATGTTTTTTTATCAGTGTGCTACTCTTGCTTGAACGCACCAGTGCGTACATATAGAAGGCGCCCCGGGGTGGTCGAAGGAAAATTCACTGGGCCGTTAAGGTATAAAACCGCACCGGGCATAGTGTTGGTGATATAACGCATAGGGCCGTTGTAATTGTTCTTGGGATTTGTGCAGTGCCCATAGGTCGTATCAACGCACCAGTGCGTAGACGTATAGAAACGCACTAGTGCGCAGTATCACAGAAAGGCACCGAGATTTATAATTAGTATCAGTATTCATGCAGTGCCCATAGGTAGTACAAATGCACCGGTGCTTATAGACACATAAACACCCTGGTGTGCACTATCACACAAACGCATCAAGATTTATAATTGGTATCGGTATTCGTGCGGTGCCCATAGATAGAACAACAACGCCGCTGTGTATAGACACATAAACACACCGGTGCATCATACTGCACAAAAGAACCAATATTTTAATTGGTTTTGGTGCTTTTTCGGTGCTCATAGGTCGTAGAAATGCACTAGTGTACAATTATTGACATGCATCGATTTTCATTTTGTATTTTTTAGAAAAATCGATCTGTGACAGTGCAATTATTGTGATTGTTTTGAATTAATTATTCATCAAAAGTCGACACATATTATAAAAATATTCATATTAATTAGATTCTTATTAATGCATATGAATGTGATGTTTGGATTAATTTTTATATCATATCATAATTATTGTGGTTTTTTAAAATTCATTATTCATCAAAAGTTGACACATATATATCTCATAACAATATTCATATGAATAAAATTTTTATTAGTGCATTTGAGAATGACAATGGAGAACGCAATAGAATAAATTAAAACATATTTTATGATATATAATATATATGAATAAGACATTCTTTATCATACAAAATGGGATAGTTATTGGTATCCCTTTGTCTTTCAATTGGGACACTATGTCCATTACATTAAACAAAATGTTTGATTTCACTGACATATTTCAAAAAATACAACACCTTTCTTTGATATCCAAACATAGTGATCATCATTCTTCGCTTGAACTGTTGTCACTGCTAGAGCTACTTCCATGACTTGGGTTATTTTCAGGAATGTTTTGTTCGCGGTGTTGATTGTTTTCTTCTTCTTCACCTTCCATCTACAAACATAAAAGTAAACTGAAATGAGTGTGTATACATTGGTGAGAATAATGAAAATTGAAATATTAAATAATATACATCAATGTAAATTGAAAAGAAAAATGACATACCATAGTAACATTTGACTCATAAACTATACACATTCTTCAAAACCATGTACCATGCCATCTTTCAAAATTTCATTTGTTGGTGTAGTTCCATACTTTGTTTTTTGCAAGTATTATACCCTATAACAAATCATATATTTAATATAAAAGATGTTTTTGTTCTATTAATTATAGACGGAGCTAAGTAAAACAAGATCGATAAATGCTTACAAATTCCATAATTAATTTATGATATGCCAACATATACTCACAACCCATATTTAACCCAATTTCAATCAATTCGTCTGATGGTTCTTCTTTGTATGTTAGCACCTGTTTAAAGACATTCAATGATGATTTTTGTAAAACAACTTAAAAAATAAAAAAATTAACTCTAGTTAGTTGTTATAAGGAATTAACAATTACTCACAAACTTAGATATCAACCATTTTCTTCCTTGTCGTCTTGTTTTATGTGTTGAATGGGTTCCATTTTCTTTTCTTTTCTGCAAGAAAATTCTTGAGAATTAATATTTAATGCTAAATTGTTTATTTATTGTACCTAATGATTGAAAAAATCAATGATTACATATTACATTTGAAGCACGTTGTTGTTGAGATGGCTCCTCCTGCGATGCAATTTTGTCCATTTCTTTGACCATCTCCTTGTAAACCTTTTTGGGCATTTCTACTGGCATATTTATGATATCAACTCTTTCATCTTTTGAGATTTTCATAATCTTCCTGAAAATGTAACATGACAATAAAATATTTAATTTTTATATTGATATCTGAAAAGTAAATATAACAAAAGTGATATTTATAAATAATTCTAGACAAACATTTAAAGGAATAATAATTTTTCACTCCTTTTTTATTATTTTACGTTTTTGCTATTGAAAGTCTGACATGTCTTATTGACCAATTCTCAAGAAACTCTTCCTGTAGTTTAGATAAAATTTGGTTTGGATTGATTTTTGTATTGTAAGTGGAAAGAAAACCTATACATTCATTCCACTAGATCCCTTAAACTTTTGTAAAAGTTTTTCCCCCTTTCGTTAACTTCCAGCACCACTCCAGATGAGCTAAGGAGTAATTCATTTTCATTTGCATGTTTTATTTTTTTTCTTTTCTTAGAACAACATTCCTTTTCTAATTTGTTGGTCCTTGTATAACAATAAACATATGTGAATTAATAGACTGTTTGACACATGTTATCTAAAAATTTTAAGTATATTATTAATGATAATTAAAAAAAGAAACTCATATTGGATCGATAGTATATTTTCATTCACCTGATTCATCTTTTTGCAATTTTTCCATCGATATTTTACGTTCTTCTGGTCCTAGATCAGAAATAATCTTATCAAGCTTCATCATTTTGTGGCTCTACATGATACACAGTAAACAATACATATTAGTTAAAGTTACATATAGTTCAAAATTAATATTTTTTATAAAGAATTTACAAAGAACTTGCCTTTTTTTCTTTTCTTGATGTGTTATCAGTATTTTTGTTACTTGATATCTCGTCAGTCATTTCTTTATTAATCTGAATCCTGTACCATATCATTCATTAATATATTTATAAATAAATTGTCAAATTTTCAGGTAAAAATTAAATCTCAAGACACCGGTGCGCATTTCTTGTTGTACACACCGCAAAACAGTATAATAGACTATACAATGCGTGGGGTATTATAAATGCACTGCAAAAATAGTGTTATAGACAGTACGGTGCGTGGGGTATTATAAACGCACTGCAAAAATAGTGTTATAGACTATACGGTGCTATCCTCGTAACATGGAGCACCTGTGCCCTATTTCAGATATGGCGCATTGATTTAAAAAAAAATTGTTTTCAAATTTTTTATTACACAGTACTTGCGTGGTGTGATTTATAATAAAGTGCACCGAGGCACTAGGTTACGCCGGGTGCACCGATAAACAAAAATCCATTTTTTCCAAAAATTCACGCAATGGCCGAATGGATTGGGATCCGACTATGCAAGTCATCCCATAGGTTGGATGTTAATATAAAATGAAAATCCATAATTCTGAAATCATAGAAACAGGGATAAGAAAGGGAAAAAACAAAAAAATGAAGGGTTTAGGGGAAAAATGGATAAAACAACAGAAAAAGTAAAAAAAAAAATCGAATTTAATCACGAGATGGTTTGAAATTCTATGATATAGTGTTTGAATCACCAGAGGTTTAATTTCTGATTGTCTGAATACTTATGTTCGAATGTATTTCGCTGCTCCATAATGCCCTCGTGCTCTTTTGCTCCAGGTATGTCTCCTGCAAATATCTAGCTGAAAGTTTTAGCAAAAATAGTGAAATAATAAAAAGTCTTTAGTATTTAAAGAATTATTTTATGAAATTAGATTTTCGAAAATATTTTTCCGCCCATTTTTCAATTTGCCGTTTTTTTTTCACTTAAAGAAAATAGGGTTGTTCTTTTTTTATTTGCATTTATTCATCACCGGTACATCACTTAATAGCACCGCACCGGTGTGTCATTTTGTAACACTGGCACCGGTGCGGTTATATGTACACTAGCACCGATTTACGGTTAAGGCACCAAAATGAATTCTAGGTGTGTACACCAAAATTTGGTGAACTCCAACCATAGAAATTGAGAATTATAATTTTGTTTATTCTTGAGAATTATAATTAGAATTAAAATTGAGAATTGGAATTGGATAAATTCTTGATGGAAATAACTATTCTTCCAATGCATTTTGTTTATTGCAGGAGGTCCCCACTGATTATGTGGAGAGAATGCAATGTGGGGCGTGTGAAGATGCAATACTGCAAGGCTCAAGTGGGAAATTGTGGCATGTGAACCTGTTATAATTGAAATTTAACTATTTGCAACCAATATGTTTTAGAATTATATAATTTGCAGGTAGACATATGACCTACCAACAATTAGTACATATAATATGCAGAAGGGTAATGTTTTGGGAGCAATGACAATGAGTCCTTCATTCTGCATTTGTTAGCAGAAGAAGATCGATTTTCGACTAGATGATGCAGTTATTACATGTGAAGGCAATGGTTTCCCATAGAAAATGAGTATAGGGTTGAGTAGAGGAAACACATTGCAAAATAGGCTATTACATTAGTTTTTCTAATGGGAAACCGATTTGCAGGTGGAAATATGGTAGCTACAGGTATCTATGCTTTTATTCCCACATAAATGGTCATTGGATTTCCTTTTATAATACAAGTAGACTTTTCAATGGTTTCATCCACAGGACTATAGCTCAGACAAGTTAGAGATGCCATTCAGGTTCAATTGAAAGTCGAAGATGTGAATTTATGCGATGTCATCTTTGCTGGTAAAAGTTTATGTAAGCCAACCGAAGCTCGGACAATACTCCTAGCTGATTTTAAACGCATTCTGGAGAATCTCTCTTTTCAAACCCTCGTCTTTTTGAACTCTCGTATTTTCAAACCCTCATCTCCTCAGGAAAATTCTTGCCCACGAATCAAACCCTTTGCTGCTCCAATGCTGCACTTTATAGAATAACCCTGTTCCGGTGCGCACTATTTTATAGGCACACTGGGGAAGTTTGTAAGATCAAAGTTTTTGTTTTGGCGTGGTGTTTTATGACGCACCGGTGCAGAAGTGTTTTGAAGCACCGGTGCGTGTTATGATGAGAAGCGCACTGGAATAGATAAAGTTTTTTTTTTTAATGTATGATCATAATGAAATAATGATAATTCTAAAGTATATTATTCTAGATTTATTATTTTACAATTATTTACAAATTTACAAATTTAAATATTTTAATAAAATCATTTCACATTAATACAATTAAAATTTTCACATTAATACAATTAAAATTTTACAAATATTTTACATACAATTACAATTAAAATTAGAATTAGAATTACAATTTTACAATTTCACATACAATTACAATTACAATTTTAATTTTACATATAATTACATTTAGAATTTTACATACAATTAGAATTAGAATTAGAATTTTACAATTTTTCATATATACAATTACAATTAAAATTACAAAATTAAATATTACAATTACAGTTAAAATTTTACATTAAATATTTTACATACAATTACAGTTAAAATTACAATTAAAATTAGAATTAGAATTACAATTTTACAATTTCACATACAATTACGATCAGAATTAGAATTTTAATTTTACATACAATTACATTTACAATTAAAATTTTACAATTAAAATCATTTCATAGTAATACAATTAAAATTTTACAAGTATTTTAGAATTAGAATTACATTTACAATTACAATTACAATTACAATTTTACAAATATTTTACATGGAATTACAATTAAAATTACAATTACAAATATAATTACAATTTTAGAATTTTACATACAATTAGAATTACAGTTACAATTTTACAATTTTTCATATATACAATTACAATTAAAATTACAATTACAATAATTTCACAATAAATTAAGTATTACAATTACAATTAAAATTTTATATTAAATATTTTACCTACAGTTACAGTTAAAATTACAATTATAAATACAAATACAATTTTACAATTTTACATACAATTAAAATTTCAATTTCAATTACAATCACGACATAATATTTGATAAATATCATGGTCATTTAATATTAAATTAATTAATAAACATCATCACGATCATGATAACCATCGTACAAACATCATATTCAACCAAAAAAACAGATTCAAACATCAAATTAACATTATATATTAACATCATCACAACACAAACATCAAATATATATCTCATGTCAAATAACTCATGTTATCACATATACACATCTATCTACAAGCTAAACATTAAATGAACATATCTAACATGACCTAACAATATGCACATCATAATGATCACCAAAATGTAAATTAAGTACAACTGAAACATGAACATAAAAAACATGGACAATATATATATATATATATATATATATATATATATATATATATATATATATATATATATATAACTGAATAATGTTAAAAATACACAACTGTAATATAAATGTCATGGATCAGTTGGTGGCAGTACAACATCAATAAGCGTAGTATTAGTGGAGGCCTGCTCAGTCAATGGTGCAGCCTCGATGCTTGATGGTCCAGCCTGCTCATGATCATGACTAGTACTAATGGATGGATCAGCTGGTGGTAGTACAACATCAATATAAGCAGTACTAATGGAGGCATTCTTAGTCAATGGTACAACCTCGATGCTCGATGGTCTAGCCTACTCATGATCATGACTAGTACTGATGGATGCTGCAGGCTACTGATGACTAGACGTGGTCAATGGTCCAGCCTCATCTCCATGATGACTGCTAGATGCTAGTGGAGCCTCATTCTCATCAGGTGTGGCGCAAGTTGAACAATCATGAGATGAGTCACTGCTCGCGGACTGTCGATCACATGTCGTGGCTCGACCATGCCTATAACGTGCAACATTTCTCCTCAGTCACGTAACATATTTCGTAGCTCCTACGCCATACCACATTAGGTTGTACATGTCACGCGACATGCCTCTCCACATCCGTATTAGCCTATCATTGTCCTGTATGTCTCTAAAATGAGCGGGCTTGATGCCCACCTAAAAAATCAATGCACTGAGTTGGTCGCCCAACTCCATCCTATATTGAGTATCAGGTCGACCGCGCCTAGCAAAAGGCGGTACCGGCGCACTAGCATGACGAGCATTTCTCTCTCCACCGGCCTCCTAATCATGATCCTCGGCATCTGCCATTTCTTGATCATCATCAGGATCCACACCTGGATCATGTGGTGGTTCCGGCATCTCCTCGCCATCAAAAGAGCTAATGTCTGCAAAATATATACAAGTACACAACAATAATTAGACAATTTGATTACACAATTTAATAAAAACAAGTTAAAGAACATGTTAGAATAAATATAAATAAAACAGTAATATTACCTCTATCATTTGGCAGCTCATCATCTATGAATAGGATGTTGGCACACCCTTGCCAATCCAATCCAGCATAAGGATAGGGGACCATAATGAAGGGATGCAGCCCATCAACACTGGCTAGTAAGTCCAGTGCATCATGCGATATCCTAGCTGGAAACATAGTCTCTCCCCTCTTGGGCATCATCTGTCCCCACATGTGCAGCCAGGCCTCCAACATTGGCCTACGAGGTTGCCGAACAAAAATAGGCCTCATCTCTGGAAACCTCTCAAAAAAAAAAAACAAAATAGCTCTAAAGAAAAATGGAAGTTGACCCTCCCTTGTGCATGAGCATGACATCTATCTAAGGCCGTATAAAATTGCCGCAAAAAAATGGCAAACCACCTGACAAGTCATCACTCCTATACTAAAGAATCAACATAATATAGAATCAAGAAACCAATGTGTTTCCCTTCACCGGTGTTGTGTGAAATGGTAGAAATGAGAAGTGAGAGGCACTGCACGTTACTGTCTACCAAATGCACCAATACATAGCTGATCTCCAGGGACCTGAAACTCTGAAGGAGATAGTAAATCTGCTCCAATGTATCTTTGGGAGTAAAATAAATGACTCCCTGCTACAGAACCAACTGGAACCTTTGGGAACGAGGGAAAATCCACCCCTCTCCTCGATAGCCCTATAATGAAATAAATATCCTCCTCAGCAGGTGTGTACCACTGGTCATGACCAACTTGGAAAGCCTGTCAGTGGGCATTCCACTTGCGGATAAAATATCTCAAAAAGACACTATGGGCCTTTAGGGAAGTAGCCTCCTCATAGAACTTGAGGAGGCCTAACTGCCTTAAGAGCCCCTGGGTATCTGCTGTAATAGGGTGAGGGTACACATCTCTCTCCCTCTCTCGTGCCTCCCACTGGTGAAGCATGTCATACTACTCTGCCTATTGTTGATGTTGTTCCTCCTCTTCTCTCTGAATCATTAACATATTAAATAATTTTTTTTTATTAAATCATAAATGTATTTAGGAATATATATATATATTATTTTTTGGAAAAAAAAAATAGACCATTCAGTGTGCCACAAAAATAGTCATGCATTGGTATCGGTGCTGCTGTTGTTTATAGAGCATCGGAGGCGGTGCCCCAGATGACATAAAATTCACCGTATGCAGTGTACCTAAAATTTTTTCAAGCCCTGTTGACTATATATGGTGTCAAAAGAGAGGTGCGCTAACTAAAATATATGCCCCGACGTGTATAGTCATGTCAGTGCACCAACTTCCTGACAAATTATATAGTCAATGGTGCGGTCTTTTACCCGGCCGCGCCGTTCACCCTGTCGGAATGTCGAATGCAGTGCGCTGATAGAAATTGGGGTGGATATATCTGTCAACGCACCACGTTGTTATTCCCATGGCCAACGGTGCGCCTCACTAAATGAGTGCACCACAATTTTTTTTTAATTTTAAAATAATGCGGGGCACCTTTCGGTACTGCCCTAGAAACGGTGTGGATATCATTAGCACCGGTTGTGGTGTGACCTATAAATTTTACAAGTAGCACCGCTTACCGGTGTGAGCTGAACAGCTCATGCACACCGTGTGACAATTTATTTTTATTTTTTAATGGTTAATTTTAAGGTTATTTCAAATTCTAATCCACTAGAAAGTTTAATTATGGAAAAAATAGAAAAATACCTGTACATTTCGCCGTCGAGGAGGCATATTGGCTGTAGAATTTTCAAAAGAAAATTTGCCAACTATTTTGCAAAATGCAACTGGATATTGGTGGCCAATGCACAGCAGCAGTGCGTGCAATGGGTGCAATGGGAGCACCGATGTCAGGGCAGCTCAGGGAAGGAGAAATTGCACCACTGCTTGAGAGCTCTAGAGTAATAAAAAAAGTGAAAATTTGGTTTTTTGGCAGTAATTTTTTTTTTATTTAACCATGTTCCAGTGCATGGGGTTTTATAGGCGCACCGGTGTGGTTTCTGCAGTATGCACGGGAAGTTTCGGATTTGCATTATTTTATGATGCAGAGGCGGTTACATATCTTTGCAGAGCTATTTGGGTTTTTGGTTCGGTGTTTTATGATGCACCAGGGCAGAATAGTCTTGAAGCACCGGTGTTTTACAGTAATAGGATGCACTGGGCATGTTTGTATGGAGTGCACGGTGTTCGGTGTGCCAATGTTTTGTGCGATCGGTGCTTTTTCTTGTAGAGCGCACAGGTGATTGAGAGTAGAAAAGTGAAAAATGCGTTTTCATTAGGGGAATTTTGAGGTCTAAAATGGGCCTCCTAATGAAATAATAAAATAATAGCTAAACTGATAAAATAATATTTATGAATTTTCAATTCACTTTTTGCACCACAATCCATGTAACCATAGTTAAATTCAATTCAAAAGTTGTACCAAAATAAAATTAATAATTTTTTTTATTGATGTGACTATAAATAAGAATGAGTTTTTCAAGAAAAATCATTATCATTGAACAACTAATGCATTTGTACTTTGTACTTAAATAACTTAAAACAAAATAGAAATATAAATTTATAAATTCTTAATTATATTATATGTTATTAATTAAAATTTATATTATTTAAATTGTATAATAACATGTAATTAATATACTATATAAAAATAATATAATATAATATAATAAATATATAGCAATATGCATTATTTCTTTCAAGAAATATGAAATGACAATAATATATTTTTTATTCAAAGTGTGAAATGACATTTATTATGAGTAATTTACTTTGACTTTAAAAAGTACTTAGAGCACTACCATAGTTAACTATGAGTTTTTATCCACCATTGAGAATGTAATGATAGTAGGATGGGGGGGATGTCAAAATGTGATTGGTTCTCATAAAGTGAATTTTGATTGTACATTTTCTTTAGGAGGCCCATTTTAGACCTCAAAATTCCCCTAATGTTTGGCTGTAATTTTTTTTTATATTTAACCCTTTTTCGGTGCGCGTTTTTTATAGGCGCACCGGTGCTGTTTTATACGAACACACCAGACCGATTCTATTTTGGCATGGTGTTTTATGATGCACTGGCCCGGAAGATTTTGTGCACACTGGTGCATTCTCTTGTAGAGCACATCGGTAATTGAGAGTTCTAGAGCACTGAAAAAATTAAAAAATCTGGTTTTTTTGCCGTAATTTTTTTTTGTTAACCCTTTTCCAGTGCACGTGCTTTATAGGTGCACTGGTGCATTTTCTTACAAACGAACTGGTCAGTTTGTGTTTTGGCGTGTTGTTTTATGATGCACCGGTGCGGGTTCTTCATACTGCACCGGGCGTTTTCAGTTTTGGCGCGGTGTTTTATGACGCACCGGCATGGAAGAGTTGTGATGTACCGGTGCTCTATAGTAATATGACGCACTGGGCGGGTGTGTACGGAGCGCACAGTGTTCGGTGTACCAATTTTTTGTGTGCACCGGTGCTTTCTCTTGTAAGGAGCATCGGTGTGATGTTGAATGATAAGCGCACTGAGCAGAAAACATCTTCAAAACCCTCTACCCACCAACCTCCTCTAGTAACCTCTGCTAGAAATGGATGTATGGGGTATTTTTATAAGGGGTTCCTCAAAAACATCCACTAGAGGGTTTTTTCCTTGTAGTGTTATAAGATTCCACAGATGATTGATTTAGGATGGCCATATACCTTCTCAGTTTGACAATTTTATCTATCACTAAGAGGATCCTATCATCTTGTATCAACAAAGATCACAAGTCCAAGAATTTGCAAGGATGAGAACATATTATAAGACTAGGAAACATATGATACACTTTCCCATCAATAAGCTCTGAGGACAAAGATTTTCTAAAGTGGAAGTAAATATTATGAATATAATATATATGTATAATATAAATAATATAAATAAATAATAATCATAATAATAGTTAATTAAACAATAACTATTTACTGAAGAGGCATGTCTCTAAGGGCATCACCACTCATGAAAGGGTACCTGCCTAAGTATATAAGCGGGCCCTCTTTTGTAACATAAAACATCTCATATCTCATTTATAATCAAACAATATATATATATATATATATATATATATATATATATATATATATATTTGTGTGTGTGTGTGTGTGTTGGATAATTATATCTTAAAGAGCAATGGAACACATAAACTATGCGAAAACACAAACAGAGAAAACATATAAAAACAAGAGAGACACAAATATACGTGGTTCACCCAATTTGTTCTACATCCATGGAGAAACAACCAATACTTCCTTTTATATTATCCAACAAAATGAAGAGATAAAACCTACAACATATCTGTTGTAATTTCCTCTTCTCTCTCACACGGTATCCTCTCTCTTTCTCACTCAGAATACACATAATACACAACCACAATACAATTCCCTCATATAAACTGAGGGGTTTCCTTCTTGGGTAAAAACCCATAAATTAAACATAACTTCTTTCATCAAATCACTCGCCTAATGAACGACCCATATTGACTACGAAATTACAATATTTTACAAGGCAATTTTACATCTATTTTTAGCTTCAGGGGCACTGCCCCCGAACCCCCACTAGGGCCTGTGGGGTTTACAATATTCCTAGGGTATACATCAGATTGAAACAAATACCTCTAAATCAGGAAGATAATCAAGCTCCACACCTATGTATATGTATATTATCCTACTACAGATACTTTTATATTATAGATATTCTAAGAATCCTATTGCATATAAGAACTTTGATAGTTCTACATTTCTCCCCATCTACACACTATTGAGTACACCATCCATTGCTTCCATCGTTCCTTCCTACCACATTTCCATTTTTCATTATATGTTTTCCTTTTTGGTCAACATTCATTCCAACAATCTCTTGTCGTTGTCACCCATCCCCTCGCTTCCATCATCTCCCTACCATATCGACTATTTGCTTGTCCATTCTTAGTCTCCATGTTCCTCGACCAACCAACATTTGTTATGTTGATTGCGGTTAGCGAGTTCGACACCTTTTTACTTAATCAACATGACTTATCCAATTGTCGTATCGTGTTCTTTTCCCATACCATTTCATTTGGTTAATAAACTATAGTTTGATATATATTAAATAATAAATATTTAAAAAAGAAGAAGAAAGTGGTTTCTGCCAAGAAAAAAAACAAATCTAAGATGGGGAATAATGATGAAGCCAACATAAATAAATATCAAGTAGAAATTGATAGAGAACATCATTACCTCGACAATTTTTAAAAGAAGAAAATAATGTTAGGAGAAGGATAGAGGAAGATAATTGAAAATCAAGATAGATTAGCGACAAATATCAACAAAATAGACAATATTGAAAAAATGTTGCAAGGAATGTAGAACCAAGAAAAAATATATTTTGATTATTGTTGGTAATCCTTGATCTTAAAATTAAGAGAGGAAGACAAACGTGAAGTAGTTATTAGGTTTAAATAACAAGAGGAAAGAATGGACCATCTAGTAGGAAGGATGAATTCAATTTTTGTAAATCCCTCAACTGCTCAAGAACAAACACAAAGTCCCAAATCTCAAGATATCAAAGATCCACCAAATCATGAGGTTTTGCAAATACACTTCTTGGGTAGCGAATACTATACAAAAATTCTAGAAAAATACTATTAGTGGATTAAAAAGGAACTAAAAAGGTATGATGATAAATACCATATAGGCACTATTGTTTGGGGTAATAAAATGGAAGCCATTTTCGAATCAAACCCACCATTAGGTGAACGTGAGAAAATCATGACAACATCTAACAATTTGGAAGCACAAGCATATGATTGGTTCCCATGGTGGTATGGAAAATGTGATGATCGTTCTTTTCATTAGAATAATCTCCTGGATGCCTTGATAAGAAGATTATTTGATGAAGAAGAATATGATATCTAAAACAAATTTATTCATTTCAAGAAGAAGGGGTCTATAAGTGAATATAGCCATGAATGGGAAGTATTGCCTACACAAAAAAGAGGATTTAATAATGAAAAACTACTTAAATTTATAGATGTGGACTTAAAGATTATATTCATGTAGAATTGAAATTGTACAAAAAAACAAAATATTGAAGAATTTAGGCATGCAACAAAGCTTATTGAGCAAAATAATAAGTTCAACATGTTATCATGCAAGGTAGATGAAAACCAACAACAATAATCAAGTAAAAAAAAGACAAAACAATGTAGATAATGTGGATACAAATGGATGTTAGCACACATATGCCTTAACAAGAAATTATATATACTTATGAAGTTGAAAAAGAGTTAGACACTTCAAGTATTGAGTCAAAAAAAAAGGATAAAGAAGAAAAACAATTATTGCAAATGTGGAGAAAATTAGACACATGGACATAAATGTGAAGACATGTCCTTATGTTACTAAAATATAGTTGATGAAAGGAAAGTTTAAGTACAATAACTTGATTAAGAAATCACTATAATGCACAATGCATATTCATATGCTAAGGAAACATCACAAGAAGCATCATTAGCTGCAAACTCATTTGTCTAACAAAATCGGGATGAAGAATTTTTTTTTTCAAAAGATCAAGAACAAGAAGTGACTACAAAATATGTTCCACCACACCTTTGAAAGTAGAGAACACAATCTCTAAGAAGAAATAACACTAAGCTCACAACACCACTAAGAAACATGACAAGGAGATTATGCCATAAACCCTGAAGCTTAAAGGGATCATAAGAGGAAGAAATGTCAATATAATTGTAGATTCTGGCGATACTCATAATTGTATAACCATTGATATTGCCAAACAACTTAATCTTTGTGTGTGCCCAATCAAGGACCTAGCCATAACTATCACCATTGGGAAAAAAATCAAAGATATAGGAGAATGTTATAAGGTTTCAATCTAGATATAAGAACTAGAGCTACAGATAAAATTCTATGCCTTACCGCTTAAAGAAATAGATATAGTGCTAGGTGAAAAATGGTTAATGCTATTGGGGAACTATACTCAAAACCTGGAAGAACAACTCATGGAGTTTAATTGGCAAGGGAAACATTATAAATTATATGGCGTTGACGCTTCCAAAAAATATGGTGAAAATAATTACAAGAAGTTCAACAGTACAAAATGCATAAAGAAAGTCACATAATTGAGATATAGATTCCCAACCTCATGAAAGAGCCGAACGTTATGGGTCTTTGAAGCAAGACACCCACAGAACGCTACTAAATCAAGAAGGCAATAATCCCATAGGAGCCAACAAATGGATCTCAGAAAATGAGCAACATGTAAGATTGTTTCGATTTCAAATATTCATAAAACCTCTTGTTGGAAACATTTTTACAATATGGGTACAAGATTCAGACAGGGTAACAAACCAAAAGAAAAATATTAAAAATTCTTCAGGATACCCCAGTCACATGCAATCATTAATTTATGGTGGGAAATCCTTACAAGACAGTCACATGCAATCATTAATTTATGGTGGGAAATCCTTACAAGACCCCTGTGTAATCAAGGATTACTCTATAAGCTCTGGATCTACCATAAATCTCAATATGAGACTAAGAGGAGGCACAACAGAACATAACAGAGCTCATGGAACTACAAGGGGAGCCAACACCTCCAAATATGACAACCCAAAAGGTCCCTCTTACAGGAACATTTTACAGGGGAAAAACAAAGAAAAAATGTTGTCCGAACCAATGGAGAATACACTCAAACCATATATTGTGGAGCAACTGAACTGTGCACCAGAGCTGAACATAGACACACCAGAGATCGATGAACACCGCTCCATTTTTTAATCACAAGTAATAATCTACATATTTAACTACTTCTGGCTAAAACCAATGGATATTTTTCATTGGATATTTACCAATTGTACTATGGATTGTGAAAACCATCTCTGTTCTAAGGGGTACTTTATAGTCAAGTTCCATTCCTCGGAAGCCAGAGACATCATTCTTAGAGTGGGACGTTGGTTCTGGGGCTCCACCAGAATCTTCATCACACCATGGTTCCCTGACTTTGACGCAAACACGATGGAGATAACCAGAATTTTGGTTTGGGTCCAGTTATATAACCTCCCACTTCATTTTTGGAATGAAAGTGTTTTAGAAGGCATTGGAAACATCATCGGGAGATACATCAAAACAAACATCCAATGATTGTAGGAGAGAATCTTCACCTTTGCAAGAATCTGCGTGGAAGTGGATCTTAGTAAGGGGCTTCTAGAAAGCATTTCACTTATTCATAACCAGGAAAAATGGAAGAAACCCCTAGATTATGAAAACACTGCATTTAGATTCAGAATATGTAGAAAAAATGGTCATTTACAAAACACATGTCCAGATGCAAAAAGGAAGAAGTCAGGGAAAGCAACCAAAGATAGAAATTTCCCATAGGTGGACCAAAGCAGGAGACAGAAGAAGAAGCGGATGTATCCATCCCAAATGAGAGTAAACAAAAATCAACTGATTCGGGGGTACAAGAAGATCATAACACGACAGTTCAGCCAGTCTACTCCATAGTGGATCCTACAACAACCGAAGATATATCATTAGGAAGATTAGGTGCAAAAAAAGGATCACATGTGTTGAAATCTTAGACTCCGACAAAGAAAATACCACAAGGAACAATGAGTTGGCCTTGGTTCCTTCTTCGCTACATTCGGGGACTTGGCATATTTTCCAAAAGAGGAAAGGCAAGCGTGAAAAGCCCAGCCCTGCTGGAAATCTGTAAATTATTTTTTGAGTAGCTTTGCTACAAGGTGTGCTTAGCATAGGGGCCCTCTGGATGTCCTGAATGCTTAATTGCATCTAAAAAAACGTAACTTTCCTTTATTTAATAATAGAAAACTGCATATTTTTTCTTTGGAAAAAAATATTAATTAATAATTATTTAACTAATTATTTATTATTTATTTATTAATAAAATGGCCATGTAATAGTTGATGAGAACTATTGTCATTTTTTGAAAGTGTATTTTATTTGCACTCTACTAATGTAACTCATTTTTTATATGTTAATATAATCTAGCTTTTTTCCCATATATATAGAGAGAGAATATTTTATGGGTATATTCTTAAAAATATTTCAATACTTATGTTGAGTAAAATATTTCAATGTCAACTATGTATATATTGTATAAAATAATTGAAGATAAAAAAAATAAAAATCTTGTTGTGCCAAGAGACACTCTACAATGCAGTAAAGAGAAAGATGCATAGACACAAATGTTTATAAAAATTAATATTTAACATAAAACGTTTTTTAATGTAATGTCATTCTTAATTAAAAATTTACTAATTAATATAATATTGACCGTAAGAAAATAAAATTATATATAAAAATCAATTTAACACATCACAATGATCAAATCAATCTAACCATTTTTATTGTGAATTAAAAAGGGTCATAGAAAAATTTAAAATTGGGTTTAAGGATTTGGAATGAAATTATGAAAATGGTAGAGTTTAATTTTGCAAAACTCAGGTAATGTAATTTTTATATGAGCTTCTAGCGTATTGATTTTGTTTAGGTGCTAAACGAGAATATTGTATGAATATTTCAATAAGATAATTAATTTTTACCCTTTTTAACATTTATGGGATCATTTTAATATTTTTTTTACTTAGGAAATTGAAATTATATATATATATATATATATATAAAAGGAACATAATAAAATAATAATTAAATTAATCAAACTTAATTAACAATAGAGAAACTTAAAAACTAACATTCCAAAATTTAATAATAAATATTGAGTTAAAAAAAATAAAAAATAAAATAGAAATAATAAAAATATGACTACTAAATCAAGTCAAACATAATATTACATGTTCAAGGTCATATATATATATATAAAGAAACATAATAAAATAATAATAAAATTAATCCAACTTAATTAACAATAGAGAAAATGTTAAGATTGAAGAATATTAAAAACAATTTTCAATAAACTTTGAAAATAAAGATAATAAATGGACTAAATCAAATTAGACAAAAACTTAAATAAAAAATAAACAATATAAATACATGAATAAAATGAAATAAAATAAAATAATTAATTAAATAAGATAAATAAATAAATAATAATAATTGTTAGAAAAGTATATATTACAGAGCAATGGAACATATAAAATATGCCAAAACATAAACACAGAAAACATATAAAACAAGAGATACACAAATATATGTGGTTCACCCAACTTGGGCTACGTACACGAAAACAGTGAGTCCTTCCTTTATATTATCCAGCAAAATGAAAAGACACAACCTACAACAAATCCATTGTAATATCCTCTTCTCTCACACAGAGTCCCCCTTGCTATTTCTCGCTCGGAGAATACACACCATACACAGACGCAATACAATACCCTCATACAATAGTGGGGTTTCCTTTTAGGGCAAAAAACCCTAAATTAAACATAACTTCTATTGTCAAATCATCTCCCTAGTGAACAACCGAGATTGACTAAGAAATTACAATATTTTACAAGGCAATTTTACATTTGTTTTTAGCTTCGGTGGCACTGCCCTAGAAACCCCCCGCTACGAGGGGCTCCAAAAGGTTATCACTGCCCCCCACCTAGATCCCCCTGATGACGATCAAATGACGGGCATCATTTCCATCCCATTAAGAACAAGAGTCCAATGCGGTGATACATCTAAATAAAGAAGGTAATAATAAATAAATGTAATAATAGTAATAATAAACAAAAATGGATAAATAAATAAAAAGGATCATTGAACAAAAATTCAAACATATATATATATATATATGAAGTAAAAATAACTTATTCTAACATACAACTTACTAATTTATTCTAATATACTTATTTATAACTTATTTAAAAGTAAAAATATATAGGATTAATAGACCATAAAGAGACGAAATAGACTAAACAAATAGTAAAAGAATATAATTAAAATATTGATAAAATGTAGTAAAATTAAATTAGTAATAGGATGAAACAAAAAAAATGAGGAAACAAAGAAAGAAATACACCAAAATAATTAAGAAGAAAGGGATGGAATCCAACAATTTCTAATCTTCCAGCCTTTCTCTATATTAAAATTAACTGGCCTTCTTTCAATTTCTATGGCCTCCCTAAACTTTTGGTGATGAAAATGGTAAATTTTTGCAATCACTCTAGTATCTTCTATACAACTGTGATGTTTTGTCTTTTCTGCATGTTCCTCTAGATATGAGGAGTAAATGTCGTGTTTATTGAGTGGCCACTTTCACCAATGAAGGGGTCCCATATGAACATGGGATCATATAAACACCTTTCATATTCTTAGAGTCCATGAGGTATTTTACTGACCTTAGGGAGCTCCTAATTATGTTTAGGGGCCTAAAGGTTGAAGGAACTTCATGCTTCCTAAGGATCTAGCAATATGTATTTTCCCTTTCCTAAATTTGGTTAGATTCCTCATATAATTAGGATTATGCAATTTTTATATTAAAATTGGCATTATTGTGCTTAATGATCCGTAATATTGAATGTTAAGCAAATAAATTTCTTCCTATGGTATGTTTGTTATATATTGAGATACATTATTTTTTTGTAACCTTGGGCTACATCTTCATCGGAATTGAACTTGTGACTTCACATCAAGGAGTGTCTTAACGGAGCACCCGATCTATCTCTCCGTCTATCCAAGACCTAGTGGACATTGAGATACATATTTTGAATACTATTTTTTTTAATATATTTTACTATTTTTTAAGGATTATCTTGATCATAACCAATTTTTTTTTTAACATAATTGGTTGCTATTTGTATTCCAAAAAAGAGGAGGAAAAACTCCATGGTTACATGTTAGACTGCTTGCAGTGCAGTGGAGGAAGTAGCCACAGCAAAATGCTACATTTCCTTTGTTTCTAGTTTTCGAGAAGAGCTAAAATACAGATAATGCATATATGCAGACAAAATGAGACAAAAGAAGGATAAATTTGAAAGACATGCTTAAAATAAGAGAGCAGATTAATCAATATTGATGTGGCTAATATGGCGTGTTGTAGAGTCCTCAGGATTGTCTTCATTGCCAGCGTTCCTCAAATTGTTGGAGCTGGAGCTTGGAGTAGTGTGCTTCTCCAGCATGTATTTGAGAATTTGCACCGATTCTTCAGGATGTATACATCGATTAGAGAGAGTTTTGCACTAATTTTGGAGAGAGGTGACCTTGTGGAGAAAGACATTAACATCTGCTTCATGTTTTTCATCCAAGATTTTTACCTCAGTTTGTAGCTTTGCGTCCATAATATTTTGGTGAGCTCTAATTTGCTCAAGCTCTGCTTGAAGATCCGCGCAGTGGAGACAATCTTCACTGCGAGCCATGCTGTAGGAGATTGCTGAGAATAGGGGGAGCAGTAAATTAACACAAGCTCTACAAATAGGGGGGTGAGAATCTGCTGAGAATAAGCGTAATAACTACTGAGAAGGACTGAAGGGGCAGATTAACCCAATCTCTATGAGGACGTAGATTCAGGTGATTATTGCGGAGTGCAGTAGAAGTAGGGGGGATAGGCTGAGGGCTGAGAGGTGAAGGCGCCGGAGGCGCTGAACATAGTAGGGGCCCGTTGAAGAGAGGAATTGGGATGCAAGTCAGGGGATTAATCAAAAAAGGGAGGTGGGCATAACACAAAGAGGGAGAAGGGGAATGACATAAAGAGAAGGGAGCATGGAGATATAAAGGACAGGGAGGGAGGAGGGTGCCAACTCGGGGGGAGAACTAAGATGATGAGATCACGAGTAGAGTGAGGGAGTGAGTACGAAAATTGCTGAGAAGTGCTGTGAGGCCAGAGTGAAGGATCAGATAAGATCTCATGATAGATAGAAGTAGGATCATGGTAGAGGCATAATATTTAAAACATCATTGCAAAGGAGATTCCCCGAGATTCGTGCACAAGCCCTGTTGGCAAGGAGATCGGCATCCTTATTGAGTTTGCGGAGGATGTGAAAGAAGGATGTGTCCTTCATATCATCCAAGAGTTTGCAGCATCTACTGATAGTTTGTTGGAGAGCTATATTTGCAGTTGGGCGATCATGATTCATCAGATTGATGACAATGGAGGAATCTCTAAAGACCATAGCGTTTGTAATATTAAGCTTCTTTAATTGAAACAAACCTTGGAGAAGGGAAAAGGCCTCCGCTTTGTTATTTGAGAGGGTGCCTAGACCCCATTCAAAGGAAGTAAGAGTGCTACCATTTTCACTCCTAAATATTCCTCCCACCCCTGCAATGCCTGGATTTAATTTGGAAGCCCCATCAAAAAATAAGGAGGGTCTAGCGTTGTTCTTTATCCAGTCTGTGAAGTCCTCTTCTTTAAGACGAATCTTCCATCTTGTATCTGTTCTATAGGTCTATTTAGGGAGAGGATTAATGCTTCTATTTCTATCCAGAAGATCGCCAAGGAAAATACATTCCTCAGCGTAAAGATCCCTGTAATCAATTTTGTTGTTGCACTTAGCAGAGATTGTTTCAAGAGTGAGACTCCAAGATTTGTTGCAAACTTTCCAAAAGGAGGGATCTTTGTTCCTGAAGATATTTCTGTTTTGAGTGAGCCAAATGTTCCATAGAGCCACATAGAGAAGGGTGTCCCAAACTCTCTTCGAAATTTTGTTCTTCTTTTTACCCTAGGGGTAGTTGCTGCTATGATGCACCCAGCAGGGCTGAAAGAGAGGGGTAAGCTTAGTCCAGTAGCGGGAAGAAAAGGAATACCCAATGAAGAGATGGTGGGTAGTCTCTTCTACATTTTGAAAATTTGGGCACATTGATGGACCAAGCACACCTCTTTTCTTGAGATTTTTAGAAGTTAAAATTTTATCTTTCAGGAGAGTCCATATGAAAAACTTGATCTTTGAGATTGCTTCCGATTTCCATACTTCCTTCCATTATTGGGCCAGATAGGCGTAGGATAATATTCATTGCATAGGTTTTGATAAGCTGCTTTGATGGTGAATGCTGAACTAGAGGGGTCCCATAGGAATCCATCAATACTGTCTTTGTTTAAAGGAGCCGAGCCATAGAGATGAGATTGAAGGTTGTCAAGATCAGCTTCAAGATGGACTGGAACTTTAGGAAAGTGCCAACCAGTCTAGATTTGAGTTTGGGCATCCCATTTAGAGAATTGGCTTAAGAGGTTAAGACCCATATTGCTGAAGAAGGAGAGTATGCGCTGGGTTCTAGGTCTGTCAATGATGTGTAGTTGCCCCATAATTTGATCTTTCCCAACATTGATGGTGTTACCTCCCATGGTAATTTTGGAAATATTTTGAGCTAGGAAGGGGATGGATTTTTTGCAGAGCCCAAATTTTGGAGAAATGTCTATTAGGGATATCTTGATCAAAGAGATGATGCCAAGTGGAGTTAAGATACTTGAATTCTATGACTTTTTTCCACCAAGCTTGATTCCCATTGATAAGCCTCCAGACAATATTTCCTCCAAAGGCTTTGTTCAGAAGCTTGGGAGAGCAGACTCCAATTCATCCATGCTCCTGGTCTTGAATTACATGCCTCCATTTGATAAGGTTATATTTCCTTTTATCATTCTTTTCCTCTTGCCATATAAAGTTCCTGATGATAACTTCAATTTTGAGGTGGATGATAGTAGGGGCTTGAAGGAGGGTGAAGTGGTACAATGGTAGGGATGAAAGTCAAGATTTAAGGAGGATAAGGTGGCTTGCTGGATTGAGCCACGCTGAGCCCCATTGTTGAAATTTTCTCTTCATTTTATTAATGGTGACATTCCAAACTTTAGACTTCAGAGAGTCAACACTCACAGGCATACCCAAGTAAGTGAAATGGTCCCATTTCAGTTTGCAACGAACACCAAATATGTTAGAAATGCTGTGAATGGTTTGGTTATATGCATTCCATCCATAAATGAAACTTTTTTGGTGATTGATCAAACGTCCAGAGTAAAGCATGAACTTTTCCAAGACCGTTTTAAAACGCTAAGCAATGATGCTGGATGCTCCTCCCATCATAAGAGTATCATTTGCAAATTGAGAGTGATTAATATTTTTAACGTCGTTGCTGAATTTGATGTCTGTGATGAGACTTTCTTTCTCATATGATCCAAGGCCTTGCTGAAGGATTCCGCCATAAGGATGAAGAGGTAGGGGGAGAGAGGACATCCCTACTTTAATCCTCGAGAGGATTGAAAGGAGGGAGCTGGTCTACCATTGATGAGAGGTGATATCCAAGGTCCAGAGATGCAAGAGTTAATTAGAGCAAGGAAGTTCAGATCAAAACCCATTTTTTGAAGCACGACAAGGAGGAAAGAATGCCTGACCTTGTCAAGGGCGTTGGCAAGATCAAGCTTTAATATAAATCCTTTTTCTTTGCGAGAGATGCTGGAGTGAATGACTTCTTGACAAGGAGGATGGAATCAGTAATTTGCCTTTGGGATATGAAGCCTCCTTGGTTTTCAAAGATGAGGCTATGAAGGTGGGGTTTGAGTTTCATGGCAAGAATTTTTGTGATGAGCTTATAGGAGGAATTGCTAAGAGAAATGGGCCTAAATCTAGAGAAGGAGGAGGGACAGTTTTCTTTGGGGATAAGGGCCAGGAATGTAGAATTGGTGTAACCCCCAATTTTTTTCTTGCGTTGGGTCCATTGTATCATTTTCACAAGATCCTTTTTTATTAGATCCCAATAAGCTCTGTAAAATATGATAGAAAATCCATCTGGCCCCGGAGCTTTATCTGGGTGCAAGGCCCAGATTGCGCTTTTGACCTCTTCTTCATCAATTTCTCTGTTAAGTGCATTGTTTATCTCTTCAGTGATCATGGATGGAAGGTGCTGTAGTAGATCGAAGTAATCTTCAGGCATTCTTGATTAGAAGTTCTTTGAAGTGCGTGGTGGCGGCACTTTTAATTGATTCTTGATCTGTTTGAAGGTGGTTAGCTGCGTCGATGATGGTAGCAATGTTGTTTTTTGATTTTCGAACAGTGGCTTGCTTATGAAAAAAGGCAGTGTTTTTATCACTTGATTGGAGCCATAAATTCCTTGACTTGATATGCCATTTCTCCTCCTCTTCTTTGTTGGCTCGATAGAGCTGCCAATAGAGGTATTTTTCCTTGCTAAGGCGTTCTTGATTGAGGCCCTGAACTTCGATGTTACTGTGGACATCATCCAATTTGTATTTAATTTCAATCTTGATTTGATCTGGTTCTTTGTATTGGGTTTTGGCCCATTCCTTCATAGCCAACTTAGTTTTCTTTAATTTGGTCTCCCATATAAAGGAAGGAGAGCCTTCAACATGTTGTATCAAAGTATTGTGAACCAGTTCGTTTGCTTCCGTAATTTCATTCCAGAGCAGACTATATTTGAAAGGAATGGGGCCAAGAGAGTGGTGATCTCCAAAAGTGAGAGAGATGGGATAATGATCTGAGGCTGGAAAGGGGAGAACACTGACAGTGGCTATGGAGTAGTATGAGAGAAGAGTGATAGCAACCAGGATTCTATCGTGTCTTTCCATGATGTTTCCTCTTCTTATTCTTCTGTTGCTCCAAGTGTATCTATGACTCTTTGGTGCAATGTCCACCAGTTTATGGTCTTGCATTATGTCTTCAAGCTAGTTTCTGGAAGAGTCTTGCCTGAAGCAACCTCCTCTTTTCTCATTTGCATGAAGAATTAAGTTGAAATCCCCTCCCATTATAATATTTCTACTTTCATCATTGCCTATATCTTCTTTGATGGAGCTCCAACAGAGTTCTTTGTCTCTATAATGATCAGGGCCATAAACATTGTAAACTATGATTTATTTCTACTCTCTGCAGTTTTCTAATGTCACTTTGATCCAATTCTAATTTACCGTAGTGTATTTTTGTTTCCATATGTTGTGATTCCGAAGGGTGGCTAATCCACCAGAGGCTCCCCTTGATTCAGATAGGGTGCCATCATAATGCTTCATTTTGTTCATTATTGCCTTCATTTCTAATTCTCCTTGCTATGTTTCCTGTAGAAGAATGATTTCCAGTTTCTCTTGATTTATTAAATCTCTTAGGGCTGCTATTTTGAAGGGGTGCCCTAGACCCCTGTTGTTCCAGAGAAGGACTTTCATCATTGCAAAAAGGCTGTTCGGAGAGTTTCTTTCCCTCCTTGTTCCTTTTGCCCTGTGTCCTTGCTATTTTGTCCCAGTATGTATGTTTCGATGGGGTTCTGGGTACCCAATGCTATATCCTTTTGCGCGTTTTCATCATGGTGTTGCTTTGTTGATTTCCTTCCGGGGCCATGTTTCTTTTGGGTTTCAAGAGTTGCTCCATGCTCCTTCGCTGAGTTTCTTATGATTCAGACTGTAGAGGGATCTTGGGAGGAGGAAGGAGGGTCGGGGATGGAGGGAGAGATTCAAGGAGAGTCAGGTTGGGAGAGAGGGGTAAGAAGGGGGGATCCTTGTCAGGGGGGGAAATGGATGAGAAGGGGTTGGATACATCCATCGAGGATTTGGGGGGGAGGAGAGGAAAAAGCAGAAGGTTGATGACTTGGATCCGAGATCTTGGGGGAAGTAGCGGGCAAGGGGTTAGGCTTAGGTGGAGGTGCAGCAAGGGAGACATTCTTAGGATTGGAGGTGGTCTTCTTTCTCTTAACAGTTTCCCATTGAAGATCAGTTTCCGGGCTTTCAACGTTAATAATTTTTTAGCAACGATTAGCAAAGTGACCATACTCGTGACATACCTTGCATTTAAACGGGATCTACTTGTAGTCGAGCTATTGAATATGCGTCCATTCATCCACTTTGAGCTTGATGGCCTCAAGGAGACCTTTGCTCAATCCACCTCGACACAGATCCTGGCGCAGAATTTCATGTTATCCTTTGGTTCACTTCGATCAATGAATTTTCCGATTACGTTCCCGATGGATCTAGCTGATTCACCCCCCCAGCAGTGTAAAGGTAGGTGAGGAAGGTGCACCCAAACAGGTACAGTGTTTGGGACATCCAGTTCTAGATCAAAGTCCGACATCCATTTGTTGAGATACAAGCCTTTGGTGTCCATAAAGTAGGGTCCGTTTCTGAAGATCAAATCTTATCTTCTCTTGTTTCAAAGTGGAAGGTGAAATACCCCCTTTCGCAGAATCGAATGGATATTTTTCCATTGATCTTATCAGACCAGTTATGTTCAACCCATCTTTGCACAGTCTTCGGTGAGGGCCAAAGCCCAGTGAACTAGCCAATAAGGCCCTTCTCAGCAAGAGAAAGAGCATCCATACAAGGGATAGAAGGTGGGAGGACAACCTCCTGCAGCCCATCAAGCTTTTTCACAAATTTGGAGATCGCCGACGTAGGGCGAGGAGGGGCCAAGGAGCTGACGAGAGCAGAAAAGGCTTGGGCCTGGATTAGAGAAGTGGCCACCTCCGGGGAGGACTCTAGAGGGGCCATGCTAGAGCAGCAACAGCGATTAGATGAAGGGTCGAGGGAGAGCGCAGCAACGCAGGCTCAGGGAGAGCGCAACAATGCGGCCTCAGGAGAGATTAAATTGAATATCATTTGATCATAACCATTTTTCCTGCACCACTTTAAATGTATTATTCCAATCATCAAAATTCCCATGTAGTATAATTGTATTGGACCCTCTCACATACACTTGGGAATTTTTATTTTTATTTTTTTCGCGGAAAATCAGGATAGGTCCACTCGTAGGGACCACTCACCCGTAGGGGCCACACCCTTCGGCCAAACTAATCAGAGCCTAACCTCGAGGGTGTCGAGGAGTATTGAATCCATGACCTCCCAATGGAAAAGTGCTTTAGGAATGAACCTCGACCAATTGAACTAACCCTCAAAGCTATAAACCTAGAAAATACTATGCCATATTCTCAATTTTCCTACTGAAATTCCCTTTGAATATATTGGTCATCATGTCAGATATTTTATGTTAAACTTATCAACTGATGAGTTGATTGAATTATATATACTTGAAAATATCATTAATTTAACTTCATATACTACAACAATGAATTTAAATACACAAAAATCCTAAAATAATAAGCTTGAAACACACTCAAGTTCCATACAATTTTCAATTAACAACCTAACAAATTTGAAATTCCAAGACTAAATAAATCACCTCATCTTTTACCTACATCTTTTGATTTAAATACACAAAAATCCTAAAATGATAGGCTGGAAAAACACGCAAGTTCCATACAATTTTCAATTAACAATATAACAAAGTTGAAATTCCAAGACTAAATAAGTCACCTCATCTTTTACCTACATCTTTTACCTACATGTAAATTCCTAGACTTAAAAATCTTTCAAGTCATACATAAAAATATATATTTAAAAATATTTGAATTCATGGATGAAAATATAACTAAACTTGTATTCATTACATGACAAGAGAGTTCATGGAAGAGTCTTTGAAGAATAACTAAATTTCATTGAAGACTCTTTTCATTCGTGAACGGAGCAACCATGGAAACCAATGGCCTGAAAAGTTGAATACATACACTAACTTATTTTCATGTTTAATATTTATTTTCTTTAATTTTATGTTTGATATGAATTTTCATTAAAAAAAAATTAACTAACAAATTGTGTAGGTTTGTATTCATTTATGGTTATATGTGGAATGAAAAATTGATTCATTAAATAGAGGTTTTGTTATTACGATAGATTTTAAATATATTATTTTAAATATTGAATGAAAAAATAAGTTTTCAAATAGAAAGATTGTAAAATTTAATAAATATAAATATTTTTTAATCTAAAAATTAATTTCATCTCCAATATTTCACTATAAAATTTAAATTAAAAAATATATATATAAATCTTACATCAATCTAGTCCACTAGTACATATTTTAAAAATAATAAATATAATATATTAAAACAATAATGATAATTTAATTTATGTATTAAGAATGAATCATATCATGAATGGAAATATCATTTTTTTTGGTTTCAGAATATATCAGAAGGTAAATAAGAAATATCATTTTATTTTGGTTTAAGAATATATCAGAAAGTAAATAAGAAATATCATTTTTTTTTTTGTTTAAGAATATATTAGAAGGTAAATAAGAAATATCATTTTATTTTGGTTTAAGAATATACTAGCTTATATCCATTTTAACTCTAGATCTATCAAGTATTTATAGGGATCAAATCTCTTGAAATGAAAACTCTTTTAAAGTATAAAGAGATTTGACCTATCTCAACAATCGATAAATTTAGAGTTGAGATTGATCTAAGCCCATAGTTAAAGCATTTTATTAGCTTAATTCCTCTCATACTCAACATGGAGTTGAAACACAAACACAATCAATCATTATAGTTTCATCTTAATCTTGAATCTATCAAAAACCAAGAGAGATCAAATTTCTAGATCTCTCCATAAATTTAAAATAAATTTATAATATAAATATGAAATATTAAAAAATAATTTAAAGAAAATATTAGTATAGAAAATGAAAAAAGTTATTTAAAATAGCAAACTCCATAGATTTAAAAGAAATCTATGATATGCATATTACTATAAATGTCAAAATTAAAATGTAAAATTGAAAAAAACAAATAAAACATTAAAAAATAATTTAAAGAAAATATTGGAATAGAAAATGAAGAAATAAAGTTAAAATAACAAACTCTATAGTTCTAAAAGAAATTTATGATATAGATATTAGAACATAAAATGAAATAAATAATATAAAAATTAAAATGTAAAATAAAAATATGAATAAAAAATGAAATACTAAAAATTAATTTAAAGAAAACATTGGTATGGAAAATGAAGAAATAAAGTTAAAATAATAAAATAAATATGAAAGATGAAGAATATTTTTTTTTTTTTAATTCTAAATAATTATTTATTTTTAAAAATTTTAAAAGATTGATATTAGCTACATTAAAAAAAACTTATTTATATCTTTTGTCTAGTTGAGCTAGTTAGCAAGGATGTTAATATTAGTGAAGATGTTAATCTAGATTGGACTAAAACTAGGGTGGGGAGGATAAGAGTGACTCATCCCTATCACCCAAGTTAAACCTCTTCATCTAGGTGAGCTAGTTAGTGAGGATGTTAATCTAGATGGGACTGAAATTAGGGTGGGGAGGATAAGAGTGTCTCATCTCTACCGCCCAAACTAAACCCACTTAGCATAAAAGTTATTAACTTTAAATTTGAAAATGTTAAATAAAATATGGATTGGATGTTTAAATATAATTATGATTATATTTTTAAAATTCAAAATGTTTTGTAATTTTATACATTTCTTATAATTTGAGTGTATTCTTTATTTTTTTTTAATCTCATGCATTCAAAATTAAAGAAGAGAAATATGTTTTTCTTGGATTTGAAAATTGGACTAATCCAATATTAACAAGTGTTACATGACAACATATTCTGTGACATTCAAGTGAGAATTATGGTTTTATAAAAAATGAAAATTAATATATGAAGTGGAGAAATTAACTGCCTACTAAGGGACAAGGACTTGCATAAATTTTGGTGGGTTTGCAATGACTAGTAATTTTATACATTTACTTGTTTACTCATTAAAGTGTTGAAGAACATATAAATAATGGTGGGAAGTGATTTTTGGTAAGTGTATTTATTTACATCTTGTTCCTACCCATTTTTTTATTATCTAAATACTTGCTTAAATATGTTATTTACATGAGTATGAAATATTTTAAGGGTTTTAATTTTGGGTTTTTTTCCTATGAATCTTAATAATGAAAAATCATTACACAAATATCTAAAGTCATGGCATAAATATTGTAAGTGCATCCAAAGACTGTGGTATAAATAATTGAGGAACTTATCTACATGGAATTTTATTGTACAAAGGTTGCAATAAGACCTTCAAGTTAGAGTCGAATCAAATGTTTGAAAAAAAAAATCAATAGTATTCAAAATTAAATATTTATTTTTCAAAGTTAAAAATTATAACTTGCATTGGTCAATGCTAAACTAATAGCGGTCAACAAGGAAATTGATTGATAGATTCCTTCCTTGAGAGGGAATAATAAGAACCTCTAACTCGATAAAAGTGGAGAAGTTCATAAACACTATCTTTAATAATTATTTGGGAGTGTTATTAATGATCATTCAAAGGACTCATGCTAGAGGGACACCAACCTCACCAACCTCTCTAGCCAACTTGTGACTTGGCAAGGGCCGAGATGTCAAGAGATATTTCCATTGATGATCATTTGGGAGGCCCATGAAAAAGGGACTTCTATATCTAGAGTTTCATCACCATGGGCCAATATTAATCAAACATGTATAAACTCCATCCAATTTTGATTTTAATTTTAAACCTATGAACTCTAAAAAGAAATACATGCTTCTAAAAAATTGATGAGGCCCTATTAACGATCATTTGGATGCCATGCCAAGAGGACTTATACCCCTCGAACCCCATGACCACGAGCCAATATTAACTGAACATGTATGAACTCTTCCCATTGGTGCAAGACTAATTCTAGAGTCTACAAATTTTCAATCCCATGATGGCTCCACCTTTGAAATTCTGTGGGTTATGGGCCCACTAAACTAGCTCTCCTTGCCTTAAATCGTAGCAATGAGCTTGTAAATCTCTAAAGGCCCCAAAAAACCACGATGTGTAGGCCACCATCCCATTCTATGGCCTTGACCTTTTTGGCTATTCCAAATTTATTTTTCTCTCTGCAACTAAGTGTTCTACTAATGTAGATCCCTCCTTCAACACCAATCGATGGTTTGAACAAATCCTAGTGCATTCTCTTCCTTAACCCAACTAAACTAAGGTCAATTGCATTGACTAGGTCATCTGGCTAACCCAACTTCGATCTTGTTGGTAGACCCACACTTTGTCAAGGTTGAGTTTCGACAAGAACTTGGTTCGACCTAAAGAAAAAACCAGCTAAGGTCAGGATGACTTCTTCAAGTCCTAGTCAGGGGTCAAGCTGACTAGGCTGAACACCCCATTAGTAAAGCGTCAAGACAATCGACTCCCCTTTCTGTTTGTTTAAACTAAAATAAACCCAATTAAGGGTCAGATCAACCTTGGAGGCACAAATTTCATGGTTGTTGAGGTCCCTGATTGGTTAATGGATCACCATTGATCCATCATATGATCCATGGTCAATCATCCCCTTACTCGAATACAAGTTTCATACTCATCATTCAGACCAGTAACACTTACTTGGAGTCTCGCATGCACACTCCCAATTGTATTCACAAATTCATATACACAGGGTCATATATTTAATAGGATTTACACAAAGCACGAATAACTCAAAATCATGTCATTATATTATTCTCAACAAATCAAATTCAATTACAAACTAAGGGCACTTAAACCCATGCCATCTCCTTGGCCTAATCTACATTATATCACTCTCCCTTTACAATTCCCAAAGGCTTATATATAACGATAAAACTAATGAGGATCAGATCACTGAAAGGATTCAAGTTGATCCCTAAAATTGTTTACGATCCCTGGAAACTAGGATATCACAACAAATAACTCAAATAATCCGAGCAAACCTCATCCTTTTTTCCACAATGTGCCTTCCCGAAGGCTCAAAATTTTGATTTTGATTTGGGGTTTTATTCTCCCACGTCAAATTCCTAGGGTAGGAAATCTTCATGATCTCCTAATCATGTGTCTTCATTGTTGCTCCTTATTCATCTTCACTCTTGGTCTTCTTTCCCCTCAGGTGTCGCTAAGATTTTTCATATTCCTAGCAATGAGTTGCAACCAAGCCTCCACCGACACCTCACAAATCTCTCTTCTCTATCTCGGTCTTTTGGCATCACAAGTTCACCTCCTTTATAACCTTATTGAGCTTCCTCTACTCTATATGGTGCATGCTCGTCTCAACAATTCTACCCACAACCATAATTGTGGAATTGCCACAACAACTTCTACAAAACTAGAGTTAGAAGTTATTCTTCTTCAACTTGCAACAAAATCATTCCCTCCTCTAACATAACCTTGATGCAAGATTGATTCTAGGCCATATAAATTTTCAATCTCCTGATGGCTCCACCTCTGAAATCCCGTGGGTTATGGACCCACTAAACTAGCTCTTCTTGCCTTAAATCACAGCAACGAACTCGTAAATCTCCAAAGGCCCCAACAAAACACAATGTTCAGGCCATCATCCTCTTTTGCAACCTTTATCTTTTTGGATACTCCAAATTTCTCGTTCTCTCCACCACCAAGTGTTCTGCCAATGTGAATCCCTCCTTCAACGCCACTCGGTGGTATGAATAAAACCCAATGTGTTCTCTTACTTGACCTGACTAAACTAGGGCTAACCACATCAAATGGGGTTGGCCATGAACTCAACTTCGATCTTACTGGTCGAACCACAGTTGGCGAAGGTTGGGTTTTGACTGGAACTTGGTTTGACTTAAAAAAACAACCAACTAAGGTTAGGTTGACTTCTCTGTGTACTAATCAGCGGTCAGGCTGACTAGAGTGGACAACCTACTTGGTCGAGGGTCAAGACGATCGAATTCCATTTCTATTTGTATGAAACAAAAAGAAACTTGATTAATGGCCAGGTCAACCTTGGAGGCACAAATTTCATGGTTGTAATCCTTGACTGGTTAATAAATCATCGTTGGTCCATCCTGTAAACCTCAAAAAAGGAAATACATATTCATATATATATATATATATTCATAAAAAAAAATTGATGAAAAAAAAAGAAGACTACCATTTACTAAATTTAATTTAAATTAAACAAAATCATTATAACTTATCCTTTAAATGTTTGCAAATTTGAAATATATATGTCGATTTGAAATTCAAATCCCCAATTCACTTATATTCTGAATAGGGCATACTTAAGCTCCTAAAACTTAAGTGAGAGCTAATATCAAGACTCATCCTCTTGATATTATAGAATTCCTAAAAATGATTGTTGTGGTAATAAACATTTGATGAAATATTTCATTAATGTAAATTTATTTTAAAATCATATTAATTTGTTTTCAAACTAAAATAATTAAAGATATTATCAATTTAATTTTAATTTTATTATTATATTTTATTGATAGGATAATTCTATTGATTTTTATTAATAAAAAATAAATTATTATATAAATTAACATTATTATTAATTGTTTTTGGTATTTTGTTTTAGGATTTAAATATTAATTTATTTATTTATTTTACTATTATATTAAAAATAAATTATATTTATAAATATTTTTTAATATCATTATTGAATGGGCTTAATGGTTAAGAGTATGTGTTTTTTCTTAAGAGATTATGAGTTCAAAACCAAAGAAGTAGAGTATATATGCAATCTAAAATAACAAATTTATGGTTATAATGAATTCTCATAAATTGATCTAAAACTACTAAAACAAAATATTACTGAACTTTGATTTAACTTAACCTTCTAAAATCCTAAACCTTGATAAAAAACAGAAGTGTTGAAGAATTTTTATTCTTTATAATCAAGATAAGGCAGTTTTTTTTGCAATCGGAATAAAACAAATTTGTGGTTATAATGAATTTTTATAAATTAATTTAAAACTACTAAAACAAAATATCACTGTGGTTGATATAGCAGAAGGCTTTAATTGTATCAACCATGGATAAATATATAACAAAAAAACTCAACAAAAATATTATTATTAACTTTGATTTTACTTCACCTTCTAAAATCCGAAGACTTGATAAAAACAGAAGTATTAAAGAATTTTTATTCTTTACAATCAAGGTAAGGCAGTTTTTCTAAAATTAAATATACTTTGAAAATAGCTAAAAAAAAATTAGTGAGCTTAGAACAGGGGCAATAATATTGCTCCCCTGTACATCAAAAATTTTAAATTTATTAAAAATCAATAAATCCTCATCAACCTTAAATTTGAAATATTTCCAAAAACCTCCGAGCTAAACTACCACGGTCTATACTGCATGCAAGATGATTTTCTTTGGATGCCAAATGCAGTTTGAGAAATTCCTTGAATTATAATCCACCCAGTCTGTGATTTTCCAAACGAAAAAGTCGAGAAAGTTGATAGCTGCTGATGGTACCAACCGTAAAAATATAACTTCACATAAATAACACACAGAAATTATGAAGAGCTCGGACATGTTAAACACAAAAACACAGCCTATAACCAGCCTATAACCAGAACATGAAGATAACGTGACAAAATCGATTACATTAGAAAACAGTGATCCATTACAATGAGTCTCTTTAATATGGCTTTTCACCAACATAATTACCAGGGGGATCGTAGTTGCAGGTCATGAAAGTATCACCATTGTTGCATTCCACCCTGGCGCACCCCACTTTCTGTGTGTTTTTCCACACAACTTGAGTGTAGTGTCCACATTTCTCGAACTGATCACAAGTGTGGGTGTTGAAATTGAAGAAACGAGTCTCTCCGTCAACCCAGGAGGTGACTGCATCCTTCGGCTGCCACTCCCTTCCACCTCCCCAGAATATATTTTCACCGTACGGACCTTTCGAGTGCTGCAGAGCGCAGTCACCTCGTCTCCGATTTGCGTAATCCCGGGCATAGCTCGCAACTTTTTCATCCCACACAAGCGGAGGGACCCCAACCTTGGCTCTTGCCTTATTTTGGGGCACCAGAAATTCTGATATTAATGTCCCTCCTCCTCCTCCTTCTGTTGCAGCAGCAGTTGCATGATCAGGATCAGGTTCACTTCGTGAAACCAGACATGACATTAACAGAGTAACCAACAGGAGGATCACAGTCCTCTGCATATGATATACTTGCGCATGCATCTTCATCACCATACTAAATCTTCCTTCAACTTTCTGAAAACCCGATCACACTTCTTGGGAAATCTTGATGCAGGAGGGTATGAGGGGCCATGAATTTATAGGATGCGATACGGAGAAAATCCCCCCTTTGGGATGTTATTGCAAGTATGAACGCTAAGTTGGTGCAGTAGTGGAATTATAGGTAAATTTAATGTACGGTTGTTAATTGAATTTGCTGCTGGAAGATATATTAATTGGTATAATTATGTTAATAATAAATAATAATCATTATAATTATATTAATGTTGAATTTTTCTGATAAAATATTTTTGTTCTTGGAAGGTTATTAAGTTCAGTGATCCGGCAAACATCTTTTTATGTACAAATATTCCATAAATAATCACCCATCTTCAAAATCCATGAATCAATAAAAATATAAACAAATTAAAATTAAAATATATTAATAATAGAATAGTTACAAAATAAAAACATATTAATTATAAAATGCTTATATATAAGGTAAATAGCAAAATTTGTATATGAAAAGTGAAATGTATTTGGACATGTTAACCACTATTCGATATTTTAAATAATTTATAATTAAAAAATAATTATATTTATATTTAAATATTATAAATATGGTTATTTGTTTTTCTATATTTATTAATTAAATATTTTTGTGATGAGAGGGATTAGGTATGGTGGAGATGTTGTAATATATCTTGTAAACATTTTGAATTAGTCAAATTGAATAAAAATAAAAATAAACATTAAATTAAATTAAATATTAATTAAAACATTTTGACTACATCAAATAAAATAAAATAAAAGGCAGAGTCTAACCTATAGACTAAATAGTTTTTTTCACAATATTTTTTAGGGTGTCTCTGGAATTTTTAGAGCGTTATAATTATACTTAATGTATAGTAAACATTTTAATTGGGTAAAAATAAAATAATAATAATAATAAAATTAAAATAACTCTATAAAATAAAACAATAAGAAAAATTAAAATGACCCATCCTCTTGGGAATCTATAGTATTCATGTGGAATATAGCTTATTTAAAGGGGGGAATTAAACCAACTAGAACATCTTAACTTTGGATATACAACAAGAAGAGGGAGGGATCAATACCGAGTGAAAAAAAGATTGAAAAAAAGATTTAATGCCTTTAGAGTCCTTGGTAGATTTAAGATAGATCTAGGCTAGTTATTTTATGTTCTTTAACATTTTTTTATTATAATAAAAAAATAGTAGGAATCAAATAAAATTAACATAATAATAATATTTGGAATAAGTAATTATGTTGATAATTAATAATGTTTGGATTTTAAGAAAAATGAATAAAATATAAATTATATTTGGTATTCCTACCTTTAGAGCACTTGGTAGATCTAAGATCTATCTAGGCTAGTTATTTTATGTTCTTTAACATTTTTTTATTATAATAAAAAAGTAGTAGGAATCAAATAAAATTAACATAATAATAATATTTGGAATAAGTAATTATGTTGATAGTCAATAATGTTTGGATTTTAAGAAAAAGGAATAAAATATAAATTATATTTGGTATTTCTAGTGGTTAAAAGAAGTTCAAATTATCATTAGAAGGTTTTGATTGAGTTTATTTTTGGTATGTTAGGAAAATAAAAAATCAAAATTGAAAGGAAAATTTTTGGGGAAGTTTCAATCTCAAAGAGGCATATTCCCTAACAAGTGGGCAATCAAAACTCCCTACACCAGAAACATGGGATAAATTTTGGAAGAAAAACTTATGGGTACAAGTATTTCTTTTTCTTTCACTCCTAGCCTATGGAAAAACTCTCACTTGGTATAAATTGATTCTGCAAGTATTTTAGGGCCCCTTCTTTTTCCATCCTTTCCAATAGAAAGAGGAGACCACAAAACATCCCCTTAATTCATCCCTTTGCACCAACTTTATGGGACAATGGAGTTGTTGCTTTTAGGGAGATGAATCAAAACAAGATAAACCTCATAAATACCATAGAAAACTAGAGACAAACAACTTTTACCCATCCAATTCTTAACCAAGCATGGTAGCTTTCTCTCAAGTTCATTTGATGGGGAGTCTAGAAAGAAAGGAATAGATGAATATTTAAATTCTCTCACTAGACATGGAACAAATTTGGAGCAAGATAATGAAGGACACAAAGGAAACAATTTTGATTACTTCCTGGCCTAAGAAAAAATAGAAAAGTATTGATTAATAAGTAATCATAGTGAAAGCACTCAAGCTCAATCCCACTAGCACTCTCCAACCTCCAAGCTTAGTGATTCTCATAAGTAATATTCTACACAAGTGGGAGGTCACACTCAAAAATTCATAAAACTAAACTTTGATGGTTCCTATAGAGGTCACCCAAGATGAACAAGCTTTGGGGATGTATTTAGAAATGACCATGAAGAAATACTTTCGATTATGATGGGTATCTTGTCATCGATAATAACAATGCAACAAAGTTGTATCCTGTAGAATTTGGTCTTCATGTAGCAACTTGAGAAGGATTCATTGATTTAATACTAAAAGGATACTCTTAATTAGTTATTAAAATTCTAAAGAAGATGAAATAAGGATCTACCATTAATAAAATCTTTGGAAATTGGTTCCTTGAAGGGGGCTTACAGTGCATAAACAAACTCCTTCCTTAGATTCCAACAGTTATTCCATCTCATGTCAAATATATAACAATAAATTTTTTGACTAATGCACTAATGAAGTTCTCAACTATGAGTCACCATACAATGTTAGATACACCTTAGAACTCATCTACCCCAAAATCTTTAACCAGGCACTATTTGCATTTATCTCAAGTAATCGTCTCTCCCCCAAGTGGGGTGATATGACTTTGCTTCCCATGTTTTTAAGTTAATACCTTTCCACCAGTACCCAACCATGTTTGAGGTATTATGAAAAATGGAAATGTAGGATGCTATCCATATTATGTAATTCTTATGAGAAGGGTGGTTTGGGTTTGAATGTCACTTACCATAATGATACTCCATAAGATGTTTCCTTCCAACTCACAAAGTGATTTTGAGAAGCCTCTTTGGCACTTACTACCATTATCATCCCAAGAATGGATAGCGTAAGGCTTATATTTGTTTGGAAATTCTCTCTAGATCGAGGCTTCTTTAATCCACTTCAATATGTAGATCCTCTCCTCTCGTTTGTCCCCATGTATGATCCAGGTGGATATCGGTGGCCGCCACCTATTCCATTTGGACCCGCAACATCAATTCTTGCAGTTTTTCACTTCCAACAACTTACTATTTTTAGCAGGTTTTTGGGTCCTGTGCACCCAGAGCCATTTTGGGGCATTAATGATACAGGTGGATATTGGTGGCCACCCACCTATTCCATTTGAACCCCCACCATCAGTTCTTTCAGTTTGTAAGTTTAAGCACAACTTACTTATTTTAGCAGTTTTTCGGGTCCTAAACTTCCGAAGCTGTTTTGAGGCCCTAAACGACATTTTTTTGGGAAAACGGGGAGCAACATGGGTCATAGACCAATTTTTCTCACTCAAAAGTTGTATTCCTTAGATAGATATATCTAACGTGCTATTGAGCGCATCAAATGGAGATCAGATGCCAAATTTACGTCCCCAGGAAGTTGAAACACCAATTTACCCAAATGGGACCCACAGTTTTAGCACTTCACCTCCTAGGGTTAGGTTTTTGGATGTTTCGGATTTTACATTGTTTCTCAAAAATAAATAGGCCTTTGAGCCTCATTGTAACACAGTTCAGGGGCTGGTTGCCGTCACATCTCTTCTCACGGATACGCTGCCAGTACCCTAGCTCACCTATTTCCATTATCAGTCTATAATAGGCCTACAAGCCTCAATGTAACATAGTTCAGAGCCCTGCATATGCCACATCTCTTCTCAGAGATACGCTACCAGCGCCCTAGCTTGTTTCTATTATGTTTGTAAGCTTATTTCAGTCATTCTTATATTAATAAAATGAAGCATTATTTCTGGTGCATCTCTGTGTTTATGGTTATATCTGTATTTTGTTGTGTTCCTGCATAAAACTGGATCATTGTAATTCCATGTGAGTGGTTTGATTTTATAGGTATTTCTAGCCTTTTGGTGTTGTGGGACCCCTCTTATTAGTGCATCAATTTTCTTTTCTCTATGTTCACACTCTTCTCATGCCTACTACCTTGTGGTCCCTTAACCTGAGTTCTCTAGTGTGTTCCCTCTAGTGTTTGGGGAGTGAAACATTCCCTATTAATCCCTTTCCTTTTTTCTGTCTCCCCACATGGATACACAAGTATGGTTCATCTTAGTTCTAGTTGTGGATGTTTAGGGGACTACAAAACCGAACGATTACTCATGCCCAACAGGGTGTTGAGGAATTTACAACAATGTATTAGGAACAAACACCCCCAAGGGCTTGAGTATAATTAAAAATTGTAGAGGCAGAAGCTAGGGTGGAAAGAATTTTTATTCATGATGATGACACTGAGGAACATGCTACATAATGGGTCAGAGATATTTGAAAAAAAGAAAGAATAAAAAACACTAAATACCTAAAAATAGTGGACTTGTACTAGAAGATCAAGACAATCATGTGGAAAGTCTTAGTTGAAAGAAATAAGGCGCACTAGGAAATCGTGCTTCTCTTAGATGCCCTAAAATTATAGGCTCTGTAATTTGATCATAGAATCTCCATAATTGCAAGGAAATCAACAAAATTAGAGTTTTTATCCCCTGAGGAGAATGATAGAATCCCTAAAGAAAAAATTTGTGACTATCCCTCCATTTAATATGCATAGGTTTCTATTTTTCTTCTCTGTATATCTAAGTATAAATATTGATACCAAGAATCAATGTTGCATGGTTCAGGTTCGAGTTCAAACTCGATAATGATGAGGTTCGGTTTGAGTTCGAATTTTTCAATGAGGTTCGTCATTATCTCTCTCTCTCTCTCTATATATATATATATATATATATATATATATATATATATATATATATATAATTTAAGATGAATTACAGGATAAAATAGTAAGAAATCAACATCAGAAAAAATAAAAAATGATATCATAGACATGAAAACTATAAGGATAAATTACAAGCTTCAGTTGTGACATGAAGTTATGATTTTTGATCTATGGACTTGGTCAATGACTATGAGGTTCGATGAGTTTTGGCGAACTTAATTTTTTTTTTAAGGTTTTTCAAAATTAAAACCTCAAGGTTAAAATTCGACAAACCTTGTGACATAGATAAGCACCAATATAATACTAGATTATCTAGCAATTATGTTGATAGGATTAATTTCCTTTTGGAATGTTTTTGGTCTTGTGATAACTTGATCTATAAATTGTTATGTATATTCCATTGAATAGTTCATCACAATAGATCGATGAGAGTGAAACCTGTTTGAGAGGAAACCCAATTGAAAGATGAGGCTACCTTTCTCTCTTTGAAATGAAATGGATGCATGTACAAAGAAGTAAGTGATGGGCCTCCAAATTAGACATAAATTAAGGCCCATCTGACAAGCCTTCGGCACATTAAACCTCAATTTTTTTCATTAGATGAAATATTTTTAACTTTAATATGTTCATTAGGAACGTTTATAGATAATTGCATATTTGTGCTTAATATTATTTATTTCTGTAGAATATTGTGAGAATATTGGGCAAATTATGAAGATTTGGAGGAGGAGATAATCTAGGGACTTTCTCCCTGCTATAGGAGGGTCAATATTGGATAGTAAATGAAAAAAATATAATGAAATTATTGACAAATTATGGAGTTCTAGTAATTGAGAAAATCGAGGAATGTGTTCCCTATCATTTAATGGAAATTCCTAGAGTTGGGAACTAGATCCACTATTTGAGGGATTTTGGAAGGGAAAGCTTCCTCCTTTCAAGGAGAATTCTTCCCCATTAATTTATATAAGCACCAATTCAAATTTTCCTCTAGGGGCATGTATTTCTTAGTCTCTTTGTGGAGAAAACTTGTTATTTAGCAACTCCACTTTTATTTCTAGCGGGGATGTACTTGGATTAATTCAAATAATGAAGTTTGGTGCAATTTTTAACTTCTAAAGCTTGGTTTCTTCCATATAACTCTAAGTTTCCTTGGGCTTGACCATCATAGGAGCCTCATAGCCCTCTTGTACAATTTATTTATCTCCTTTGAATGTATTTTTCACTTGCATCTCTTATTTCTGCATTTGTTGTTCATGTTTCTTTTGTTGTATGCTACATTGGTTAAATGATTAAAGTGATGTGTTTTTTAGGTTATTTATAGAGTCACAAGCATGATTGATCCTTAGAACAACCTTAAAAAATCGTCTTCATCATTGAGCTACTTGGTGTTGAAGAATGTAACTAGATTCGGTCTTCATTATTAAAATATTTGTCAAAACGAATTTATTATTATTAAATGAAATATTAATACATGTGTTTCATGTTTGGTTCATATTTAGATTAAGGTTCCCATTGTGGAGTTCCAGGTTAGTCGTTAAAGATTTAAATTGATTCATTTTGGGCTTTTAAATCATGTAAATAGGATTGAGTCAAAGTTAATTTATTGGAATCCTCCATCAAGTCATTGTCTTCATCAAATTAGACTCTTCATCAAAGTCATCAGAGAAGCATCTTCAAGTAGGCCTCAAATTATCCTCAAATAAAAGTACTGAAGTCGGCCTATGTGGAGATACAACCCTTTAATGAAGTTATGTCGGCTCATTTCAATTGGGAAACAACTATAAATACTAGCCTAAGGTCCTCACTTAGTCATAGAAGTTTGGATCGCCTCTGAAGCTTGGATCACCTCAAAAATTTCATAGAATTTTAGAGATACATTTCAGATCAATATCGATGATTTCAAGAGAGTTTCTTGGTGAAAATTAAAGTGATATAGTTTCGGTGTCATTGCAGAAAGAAATTCGAATAGATCTTAGTATGCTACCACAATGCTACCTCATATTACACAGTCTCGATGTTATTTCAGAGGATGTATTTTTGTGACTTCTATTCATTACTACTACAGACCTAAAACTCATTGCAATATTAGTGATGAAGCCACACCACAGGAACCACAGTTCAATATTATCATAGAAATATGAATTTGGTTCCATGTTAGCAAATATTTTTTGGTCTCATCAAAATGGAAGGATTTCAGGGCTACTATATAAGGATGAAGTTTATCTTAATGTTATTGCAGTGATGAAGATGAAGTTTCGGTGCAAGCAAGGGTCAAATTTTTTATTGTATAGTAAATGGCCTAAGGATTCAAATATTTTTTTCCTAATACAATCCCTAAATTTGTATCTAAAGCATCAGTTGAAATGTGAAAAGGTAGTTTCCAATTTGGTCCTCTTAAAATGGGTTCTTGGGAAATATTTTATTTCAATGTTTCAAAAGATTTTTGGTGGTTAAAATTCCAAGTGAATCCACTATCTTTTGTAAGCAATTTGAAAAGTGGACAGGCTATCTTCGTAAAGTTTTCTATAAATATTCTATAATAGCCAGTAAAACCAATAAAACTTCTAACATCCCCTTGACAAGTAGGAATTTCTAATTTAGAGATGAATTCTACTTTATATGCATCCACTTTTATTCCATCTCCTGAAATATGGTGGCCTAAAACAATTCCCTTAGTAAACATCATAAAACATTTTTCATGGCTTAATGAGAGATTTTCTTCTTTACATCTACTGAGAAATTTTTCCAAAATTTTAAGAGCTTCTTCAAATTAGTTTCCATACACGGTAAAATCATCCATATAAACTTCCACATAATCATGTATTAGATCAGAAAAAAATTCATAGAACTACCCTTTGGAATGTTGCGGATGCATTACATAACCCAAAAGGAAGTACTCAGTAAGAATAAGCACCCCATGGATAGGTAAAGGTTGTTTTATCTTGATCTTCTGGAGCCACTTGGATTTGGTTATATCCACTACAACCATCCAAAAATGAAAAATAATTTTTCCCTGCCAATGTATCAAAGACTTGATCTATAAAAGGAAGTGAGAAATTATCTTTTAAAGTGGCTTATTCAATTCCCTATAATCACTACATACTATCCATTTTCCATTATTTTTCAGAACAATTACCTATGGTGAGACCCACTATTTGTCTGATATTGGATAAATGAAATTCACATTTACAAATTTTGTAGTCCTTCTTTAACAATTTCCCTTAGGTTTGGATTCATCCTCCTCTGGGGTTGTCAGAATGGTATCACATTTTCTTCAATATAAATATGATGCATACAAGTGTTAGGATCAGTTCCTTTCATATCAGTGCATTCCCATGAATAAGAAGAGGAATGTTCTTGTAACATCTTCACTATTTTTTTGAAATTCTTCCAGATTGTCATTGATATTCAAAGTTTTCCCTAGAAAAAATTATATTTATAATTTCCAAATTTATCCATAGAATGTAAAGCCATTTTATGAGATTATAGATATTAAATATTTCATTTTCTTGAAAACTTTGATTTTGTTCACAATACGAGGAAGATTCATTATTTTCCATTAAATTCAAAATTTGATCTTCTTCACAATATATCAAAGTTTTCATTATCACCATCTATCTATTATTCACTTTCTAGTTCTATTGTTGTTTTTTCCGGAGGATATAATGTTAATTTATTTTTCGAACTTCCATCAGAGATAAACATATACCCAGATCTACAACTTGTAAAAGCATCATTTGTAACTAACCATGGTCTACCTAGAGTCAATGGATGTCCTCCTAGTTTATTATTGGGTGTTAATATCATGAAGTAAACATAATATTCCCAAGAATCGAAGGATACAAACACATATTCTAACACACAATCAGGTTTGATAACAGATATGACTGCTAATTGCAACAGTGTAGGTGTATATTGAAGATTAGGAAGTTTCAATTGATCCATAGTTTGTTTACTCATGATATTGATAGTTGCCCCTAAATCAATGAATGTGCTTGGAATCTAAATACCATTAATATGTGTTTTCACAATTGGAATTCCTGTATCTAGATATTTCTGAACTGTTGCCTTTCCCATCATGATATATGTAATTTTTCCAACTAAATGGATTATTTTAACTTATTTTATTTTTCTTCCTGGTTTCTTAATACTTAAGTCCCTGATTGTCTTTGCAAATATTTGTATTTATTATATAGCTTGTAACAAAGGAATTTTTATACAAACATTCTTCAGTTTGTCTATCATGTAGTAATCCGGAAACACCATATGTTTCTCTACCCCTTTGTCGATTTTCAATCTTTCAGGGAAAGGTTGATTTTGAACAGAAACTGAAGGTTGTTCTATAATGGAAATTGAGGTTATTGGAGTATCATTGAAATGTACAAGGGTGGTTTATTTTTTAGGATCTTCCTCTTGATTAAGATATGTCTATTTCTCAGAGAGGTCATCCTTCTCATATTCCTGGATAACAACAGATGGTGACTTCTTTTCCAATACTCTACCAGATTTAAGTTGAACATTGTTTAGATCTAATGGATTTATCATGTAAGTTTGGAATTTCTTCCCTTCTAAATTTTAAACAGGTTGTCATATTTTATACTTTGGATTTGGAAGTGGTTGAGCAGATAGCTGATTTGGCTTTTGTGGAAATGGTAATGAGAGTTGTGGATTTGTATTTTGAGGCTGAGAGGGTTGAAAAAGCTGAGGAAAATATTGTGGTGGAAAAATAGGGTAAGGTTGTTGAAATTGAGGATATTGAGGATACTTACCATAAGCATTTTTTCATCCTTGTGCCCAAGGTTGAGGCTAAGGTTTCCAAGGCATCGGTACAGTCTAATTAATTTTTGGTGGTTGTGCATATGTTTTAGTGTTGAAACCTTGAGTCATATTTGATTGTGGATTTTTCCTTGGTCTCTTAGAAAAGAAAAAAAAGAGGTTCTATTTTATTTCGTATTATTTCCTCTTGATAAACAACTTTAATATCTAGTATTAAAGTACATTCCTTTGTATCATGATTTTCTACACATACAAAACAAAATTTCTACACTTTTTAAGTCAAGAGGGCATTCTCTCAAGGCATGATTCTTTCTAAATTTTGTAAGAAAGATAGATAATGCATAATTTTCAACCTTTTTCTCGTTTTGTATTTTAAGGGTATCTATTTTTTCACTAAGACACCCCAAAATATATGCTTTGAAATTTTCAAGCAAGTTGCATATTTTTGCTCTACTTATTGTTCCAACTGTAGATTTATTAATCCTAGACATAACATGATCTCTTGGATTTTTTCTAGCTCTAGCCTTACCTCTTGAAATATGTGTACAAAGTTCACAAATGTCTCTAAATGATAATTGTGAAACATCTTCTTTTCCCATTAAATCGAGAAGATCTATCCACTCATCTCTAATGGTTTTTAGCAAAAGAGATTTCAAAGTTTCATCATCTAGATTATGCATTTTAGCCCTTTTAAGATTGTAAGCAAATATTTCAACCAAATCCTTAATATTTTCATCCTCTTTTTGTATAATTTTAAGGACTTCGTCTTTAAGGTTATGAGGCATACAATAATATTTGTATTTTTATAAGAACACGTCTTTCATTTCCTTCCATGTTCTTATGGTATGTTTTACTAATCCCATTAATAATTTTAATGTTGCATCTTTAAGGGTGATTGGAAACAATGTCAACTTTTGAGTATCAAGCAAGTAATCATAGGATCTACACAAAACTTCAAACTCAAAGAGAAAATTTTTAGAATCCTCATTTCTTAATCCATGGAAATTAGGGAGTTTAGAGGGTGAGATATTCTTCATTATGGTTGTGGTATATGTTAGGGTCCTATAATAATAGGATTCATAATTTTTGAATTGAATATGAAAGTCTTGTAAATATGTACATACCTTGCTTTCTGCAAGTTGTTTTCCCATATTTTGAAAATTAAAAAATAATAAAAGATAAAAAAGGGTAAAAATTCCTAAAAGAAAGATCAAAGGACTTAGAAAAAGATAGACCCCAAAAGAAAAAAGAGATGAAAATAAGACATGAAAGTGAGCAAGTCAAAATTCCACTACCATTTACTTTTACTGCAAAAATAATGATTATGTGTAGATTGTCAATAAATGCCATAATCTATGATTAGTTAAACAGTTTAATCTTAACTTTTCATGCTTTTAATTTCATGTTTTAGATAGAGAATAAAGATATGTCAAACAGTATAAATTTGACAAGTTAGTAGATAAGATAGAGAATAAATGAAGAACTCAACAGTTTAATTTGAGCCCTCGGATGAAATAAGGTTAGAATTAGATATTTTTTATGCTTTGAAAGAAAATGGATTTAGGGTTGCAAGCTTAAATGCACCCATGAAAATGAAGTAAAAAATGTTAGAAATAAAGATGGGTAGGTAGAAAGTAGTTGTACAAGCATGTAATAAAGCATCATTGGGAAAAAATCACTAATTTACCCTCCCCTACAATTATTCAGTACTCTAAACTATCAGTTAAAGAGGCTCAGAGCATTTCTCTGACTTCTGTTGGGACCAGACCCAAGGCTCGATAACTGTTTGGTTAAAAATATTGGATTTCCTTTATAAAAACCATTTTCATCAACATATTTACCCTTCATACATGATCATAATCCCTTTTCCTAAGTAAAATACCCTTTTTTTCTTAGTAAAAGTAAAACCATAAGTAACTAATTTCATTTTCCTTTCAAAACACTCAATACCCATGAAATACATTTTATCATAAGTTAAAAGTGTGAAAAACAAAAGAAACAAAAATGCTTTATTTTGTCTATCATTTTCACTTTACTTAGATTTAAAACATGTATTTTCATATCCCCTACACTTCACCCTTTATTTCATACTAACTACTAACTATATATATTAATTCCCTAAGTTACACCTTCCTGTATAGTATTAAATCCCTTTTATCTTAAATAAACCCACAAAACCCTTTATTATTACTTTAAAACCAATGTTTAAATACCCCATGTGCGCAATATTATCCCCGCCCATTAACCCATTAGTTTAAAATTATCAAAATAATAAATTATTTCCCGTTCCCCTGTAGTTTTTAAAACTCTTCTCAAAGGTTTAAACACTATATAATAAAATCCGGGCCAACATGATCTATTAAAACATTGATTAAATGTTTTTAATAAAATGTATATCTTATATTACTCCCTTCCATCATATAACCTAAGGTTTGAAACTTTAAAATAAATCATTATTATAAATTTAAAACTGACCCCACCGCATTGATCAAACCCGGCCCCACTCCCCAATCCCAACGCAGCTTTCATAACGGATCTTGACCATTCGCATTATTACCCTGTAATCCAACGGTTGAAAATTCATATCGCAAATAAACTAGAGCGATAACCACCATTTCGTTTCTATGCAAAATGGGTGGTATTCCCATTTCCTCTCTCCTCCATGTGCTCCCTTTTCATTGGATTGCATTTGATCACTCCAAGTAGCTTACCACCCAAATGCTATGCAATAACCATTTGTGGTTTTCATCCTTTGAACATGAAACCACCATTCCCGCCCGATGTGACCATCATTCATTGCAGAGTAAATGTAACCTAATATGAATAATAAACATAGTAAATGCATTCATTTCCTCTCCTACTGCTCGTAAACCCTGTATAAGCCTCCTGACTGTAAAACAAGAGTTTTTCCACCATTTTTATGCCAAAATACTGCAAAATTTTGGCTTGCACCTATTTAAAGACCGCCAAGAAGCTTTGCATCATTACAAAGATCGAAAATATACAACAGAAGCCATTCAAACCGTTCATAACCTTCAGAAACCCTCCTCGAAACCTTATACCTGCGTATAACAGGTATTTCTTTGAAATTCAAACCTATTTCAAATCTGAAAAGACCTATTAAAAGCAAAATTGCATTCAGAGTTCAAATTTAAACTGCTGAACATATCGAAAAGCCCAAAAAGCAGGCCAAACCCTGTCAAATTTTCTGCAAAACCCTGTTTCTTATTGTGCATTATTTTAAAGGGAAATTGTGAGTTTTTTATAGTTTCTATAAACTGTTTAAACTCTAAATTAAGCCAGAAATCCTCTGAAGGTATCCTAAAGCCTCTATGCCCAATCTCAAAATGATTTTTAGCCCAATTGCTTAGTGAAAAAAGTCCAAGAAACCCCTGTTTCTTGAGTCTAAACCAGTAAAAGCCTATAAATCCTATTGAGAATCCAAAATTGAAGAATAAACTCAAGAAAGAGACCATACTGTGCCCATTTTCTATCTAAGAAACCTCTACTAAAGTAAAATTACTTTTGCAAACTGTCTAAACTTGCAGAAGTAACCTAAATGACTAAAAAGCAGAGTTCTAGCAATCCTAAAGGTTCCAAAGTACCAAAAACAACTCCAGCCATGACTTCTAAGATTTTTATTGTTGTAAATCCTTAACAACCCCCTGTCATAGACATTGAACACATTCCTTTAGTTGATATTGATTACAAGATAACAGACACAATTGTTGAATTTAATCTGCTAGACATTCATAATTGGAGCTATGAAAAATCCTTAGATAATGAAGAAGAAGTCCATATTTGGGAATCACACTTGCCCAAATATGTTGTTCTAGTAACTCATGCATGTCAAAAGTTCATTAGGTTATTTCAACAGTATTACGTACTTGAGAAGAGAGCTATAGTAAATGCCAACAAAGAATTACTTTTTACCATTACTGTTGAATCCATCAACCAAATGCTACAACTTCAACCTGATCCTCAAGCAGTCCCTTTGTTTATAGAGGCCCTTACCAAGCTGTATATTGGCCTAGATTTTCCTATGATATTCCCAATATTCCAAACATTTATGCCTTTGCATGTTGAGATTCCTCAAATTAATCCTCCATATTCAACTTCAAAATTTCCAGAGGGTTTAAGACATGTAATTTCCATGTTGTCATTCATTATAGGGTATTTCACTGATGAATACACAGATGAATCCATTTTAGGTTTCCTATCTACATTTACCCCACGTCAACCTCCATCTGTTATTTTTTATTATGTTGGATATATTGCAAACAATATCCATGACCAATTGGTTAAATTGCCAATTGAAGGAGTGTTCAGATACACTTCTTTGATCAGAAAAGAGTCCACAGAGTTCACATATGCATATTTTTTAGATTCATTCATCCATCCATTGATCAAAATATTAAAAAATACAAAGAAACCAATGATAAGTGATGAGATGAAGAAGATTTTACAGTTGTCAGAGAAAAAAAATACTGGTGATTGGTACCTATATGAAAGACATACTAAAATTAGAGTGTTTGGATCTAATTTGTTGCCCTATAAACTGCCCAAACATGTTTCCATGAGATTTTTTGCCTGGGAGTATATTAGGAAAATATTAAACTCTGATTTTATCAAATTTTTAGCAGCAAAGAAGAAAACACAATTCAAATTGAAGAATCAAGTAGGACCATTCATTTGCAATCACAGGGATGCAAAAGCAGAAGCAACTAAACATATATTGGAGTATAGGTTTGAAGAAAGCTTTCCTTGGAATTATGATCCACAAGGGATCCTAAGAAAAATGAGGGTTAAATGTAAGTTAACCCCCTTCATTCATGAGACAAAGCTAGAGATAGAAAAATATGCAAATCAAATTGAGTGGACAGATAATACTTTAATAGATGCAGTGAAGAAAAGTGATACTAGTCACACTTTAGAGACTGCTGATCAAACAGAGAAATCCACTAAGAGAGTAAGAGAAGAAGGTATCTATGTTGCTGAACCACTACTGAAACAAGGTTCAACATTAGATATAATAAAAGGCTCAAAACAGATTCAGTAGGCAAAGAGAAAGTAACCATTGATGTGGAAGAAACAGATCTTATAGATACCAACACAGATGTTGCCACTGTCATAATCAATGAGCTAGTTACTAAGAATCAGAATGAAGAAAAAATTGACAATGAAAATGCACAGTTAATAGAAAAACAACAGAGCGTGGAAGCTTCATCCTTACAGGTAGATGAGGAGAAAGATCTAGATATCAAAGAAAAGTATAAACATATCAAGTTAAAGAATGAAGAAATCAAAAACAATATCTACTCCCAATATCTGAAATAAACACCAAGTGTGCAAAACAAAATTCTGTCTGCATTTGATTATTCAAACAACAAGCTAATTATGTTAGTATTGCAGCCTACAGTCAAATCCCCAAAGACAGTGGTAGATTATAAGAAGGTTGATTTGAAAGTCCAAACAGAAAAGATTCATGCTCTTGATCAGATTGAATTCCATAGAAAAACTTCAGAAATTTTGTACTCTACTGTTACAACTAAAACCATGAGTGCTCAGAAACTCCAAAACACCATCTCAAACATGAAATATCAGATGAAAATGGACAAATCATATTTTTATGCTAAGGATCTAAGAATCAAATCTTTGGAAGAATTGGTCATACAGATTGGATTTGACCCAGCAAATGTCAAAGAAGTAGAACAATTAATAAAGAAAAAGAATGAGGATATTGCAGCTTTGAGGAAATAACTTAAACTTCCTCAAAGTGAACATCCTCAAACCAAGGAAATAATAGAAGGACAAAATGAGAAAAGATGATATGATGAACATAATATTTCATCTTACAACACAGATAAAAGAAATGGAGATTCAGATGGACAAGCTTGTCCAAGAGAAAGAAACACCAAAAACACAGGAAGCACCTACAGTCATCCCTATGGTTACTACAGCTGTGCCATCAACTCTAGCTGAAGAATTAGCACCTAAAGTTCCACTGGCTACTGTAGTGCCAGTAACATCATCCACAACATCAGCTACAGAGTCATCTGCAGCAGCAGTTCATCCTACAGATGAGGCCAACAAACTGGTAAAGGCCATGGAAGAAATTTCTCTTAAGACAAGTGAAATTAACAAGTTGAAACAGATGATTGAAAATCTTGAAGATCAAAAGAAGTTGGCACAAATTAATGCAAAAACTCATGAGTCAAAAGAAGTTGGCACAAATTAATGCAAAAACTCATGAGCAAAAGGCCATTAGATTAAATGAAGAATTGAAGAAATTACAGAAGGAATTGACCTTGAAGGAAAAAATTTCCTATGTGAAAAATCATTTGTGGAACAAGATCATAGAAGCGATCAATGATGTATGGCCCTCCATCCAAGTGATTTTTGAACAAAGAGACTTACTAAAAGCAACATTAAAAGAGATCCAAAAAACCAAAGAGGAATTTAATAACAAACTAGAACAAACGTTAGAACTGCTAAATTTTCTCAACAGCAAGAACAGGCAGGAGTTGGAAAAACTTGAAATTACTAATATAACTGAAACTATCCTAGAGATAAAGAAGGTTATAACCAAAAAGAACTTGATGAAGCAGTTAGAGGAAAAGTGTGAGAACATGAACATTTCCATAACCAGGTTTATGGTAAAATTTGAGAATTTGAGGCAAAGAAGTTTGCCTAATATTTTGGTCATCAGTGAAAATTAATGCCTCAGGAGGATTATAATAAAAATATCAAAGAATATGCGAAGGAGCAAGTTGAAAAAGCAGGTGGTCGACAAGGCATTCCAATAGGAAAAGTCTTACTCAGGAGTTTTGAAGACTTATTTTACTTGCAACATGAGATAAAACACCTGTTTGGTATTAAACCAACTTTTTCCAAGTACACAGAAGCAGATGAAAACTTTAGGAAGCTGAAGAAAATAGAAATTCCAAGTGAGGAATATTGGCAGTCATTGACAGATTTGTTGTGAAAAGTAAGAAGGAAAAAAGATAACAGTGAAAACAGTTTGCTGATTTATTAGTCAAAACATATTTTTTACAGCAGTAAACATGTTTTAAAAATGGTCAAAGACTATCAGAGATTAAAGAGTATCAGATAAGAATATCATATTTCAAAACAAACTCGAAATATCTAAAGCCAGCAAGGAAGACAACAAGGCAGTGAGTTGCATCTTATCTACAATCAGTTTCTATTTTATTTGAATTAATACAACAACTTGCTAATTTGTTGAGCAGTTGTCTCTATTATTGTTGTAAAGATATTTTATTTCCCATAGATAATTCCTAGAAGAATTCTAGGATATTTTGTAATGGGATCCTTTAAATGGAAGAATTCTATGTAATGGGATCCTTTAAATGTAGAGTGAGACTCTTGGAAGTCTTTTAAAGCTTTATTTCATTATACATTTCAGGTATAGAATTTGTGTCACCATTTCCTCTTGACAGTGGACCTCTGCTTTATACAGCTACTGTTATCTTTCATTTTTCTAACCATTAAGCTACAAACCCAACCTTGCTACCACATTATGCACCAGTGCCCTCATATGTGTGAGAGATTCTTATCTACTCAAAACCCATTTCAGTGTGTGTGAGTTTCAACCACTTTCCAAAAAACTCAAATCAAATTATAAGAAAATCCCTTGAGCTTAATATGTGTCTGGTTAGTCGCTTGTCACAATCCAAGTGCTAATTCCAATGCTAATAGGAAATATGGGAAAACAGTGAAAGGTGTGAAATAATTCGAAACAATGAAGGATCTTGGTATGGAAGAGATTGCTAAGTTGCAAAAAATTCTAGATGAGGTTTTGAATGAGATTGTTGTATTGAAGAGAGTTTTTTGGGAGGGACCTATTGGTAGAGCTTCTCATGTGAAGGTGAAAGAACCCGATTCTTATGATGGGACAAGGAGTGCAAAGACACTTGGTAACTTCTTATGGGATATGGAACAATACTTGGAGTGTTTGGAAATTCCTAGTGAAGAAGACAAAGTGAAGATAGTTGCTCAATTTCTAAAGAAGGATGCTAAGATGTGGTGGAGAAGGAATAGAGACCAAATAGCCCATGGTAAGGCCAATGACATCACAACATGGCAAGAAATGAACGAATATTTGTTGACTCATTTTAGCCCACAAGATGAGACTTGGGATGCGAGCACCATAATTAAGTATATTAAGCAAACAAGGAGTCTTCAACAATATCAAATGGATTTCCAAAGTGTGATCTTGGAACTACCTGACATGGTGGATAAAAACAAAATTTTCAACTTTGTTATTGGGTTGAAACCTTGGGCACACAATGAGGTGAAGATAGAAAATATCAAGACATTGGAAGAAGCATTTGATGCAGTTGATAGACAAATAGAACACTATGATGAAGGAAAATAATACAAAGGAGGAACCTTCAAGATCGAATGGCAAGTTGAAGATGAAGAAACATCTAAAGTGTTGGTTTTGCGAAGGAGACCACATGGTGAAGAATTGTCCTTCAATACTGACAGTGGTAGTAGTGGTACAATCTAAGAAGAAGAAGAAAGAGGAACCGATGGTTTTGATGATGTAGGTATTGGGAGGTACAACAGATATGCTAGAATTTTTCCGTACATGCGATCTTGAAAGGAACAAACTGGAGTATGTGGATATGAATATTGAGAAGGGAATACTACTCACGATGGTGGAAAATGGTGCGACTCATAACTTTATTAGAAAATAAGCTGCGAGGAAGATTGGATTGAGATTCAAGCCAGTCCAAGATCGAATGAAAGTAGTGAATTATCCTCTAGATCATGTTATTTCTATGATTGAGAATGTGTCGGTACACATAGACGAGTGGCATGGGAATGTCGAATTCATGGTTGTATGTACTAATGATTACGAAGTTGTGCTTGGGATGGAATTTATGAACAAATATGATGCTATGAGGGTACCACATATAAAGAAGTTGTACATTTATGATGGATGGGAGGATGACCCTATAGGTTTTCCTACTGTGGTAGTTGTGACAACTGGGTGTAAATTGAAAATGATGAATCTAGATGACATTAAGTGAGATGAAGGACTCTATGAGAGGTTTTCTATTGTAGATACAAAACTCATGGAGAAGGCACAAGTTATGAGGGCATTGTTTGAAAGTATCCTAGGTTTGGCAGGAAGGCTAGAGGAAGTGTAAGGAAGGAAATATGTAGGGCCAAAAATTTAGGAAGAAAATGTGGAAGCATACATGCAGAGATTGGAAGAGGAGGATACAGATAGGTGGATTAGAATATTAGAAAAGGATAAGGGAGGGCCTCTGGCCTCCACATCCTACAACTCTTCTTAGACTAACATGGGGACGAGGCTCATTATATTTTGCTCATGGAAGTGAGACCTCTTGAAATTATGAGTAGGTTGTGGGGCGATATGGACACAGTTGACAACAGGATGATTGACAATCATGATGACGTACGGAGCATGTGTTCTTGTGGAGATGATGCTACAGTTGGATTAGCTACCCAACTAATCACCATCACAGGGGTGTCCAACAAATGATTTTCTTGCAGAGATGTGACAGATTTGGAGTATGAAGCAGGTCATAGGTGGATCTATATGGCGACATGATAATTTTGACCCTTTGTAGGTTCATTTTGATATGGAAGAGTTGATGGCATGGACATATGGATGTTGGATCTAGTGACACTTTGTAATGATATGATGATGTTGTTCAAGACAAAAAATTTTAGAGTGGTGGAGAATGTCATACCCATGAGTTGAGTTGAAGTGCGACCAAGTTATAGCAAGCGCGCCAATGTGTGATGGGCACCCGTATTGACCAACTCAGGAAGATACGATGACTCAGTGAGACATTCAACAAAGTGTGACAGGCACGTTGTGTTGGTGAGTGCCCACCCCTTGGGCGAGTCATGCACAAGTTGGGTGAGTCATGTGACTTGGTGAACGCGTTGCATGAGGGCGTCAGGTGAGCGCGCGCTCATAGTGAGCGAGTCATGGAGTTGTAGTGGACGAGTCGTGGCATTATATCAATGGGAAAATTGTGGAAACCATAGCGGGCGAGTCATGGACTATAACGGGTGAATCGTGGAGCTGTGGATGAGCCAGGTGAGTCACGTGAACGGGTGGCACAGTCGATCCGAACGACCCAAGTGAAAAAATTGTGTTGGATATATGATATGATGATATGTGATGGACAAATGCAGATAGGATGACTCATACGGGTAGGTCGAATCAACAATAGTGGCGAGCCAACCTTAGAACCACGGAGAGACATGACAGTTGAGGGATTCGGGTCCACCCCGACTCGTATGAATATATGACAGGGAGAGGCATTTGGAGAAGCATCAAACAAACACAAAGAAATACAAGTAGTGATCAAAGGTGAGAAAACATGAAACAAAGGCTGGGAAGCAGAGTGTAGAGCATAGTTCATAGTGTAGCCGAGGGAAAGGTTGGGGTTTTTGAATGGGAGTCGTGTTGCACCCATAGTAATTTGGGTGCATGTATACTCGGGCATAACCTGAATGTGTGTGTAGATTGGGTTGAGACTTCACCACAACCAAAGAGTGAACGAAGATTGGGCAGAAGGTTGTGTCGGGCCCAGGTGACCTGAGGCACCTGAGGTTGCTACGGTGGGCCTACGGGTGAGTCAACACTCGGAAAAAGGTTGCTACATGTAAGTTTAGGATTCGGTTAAGTCGTGGGAAGGAACGTTCAGGACAAAATGAAAGAGTTGCGATCGTGCAAGAAAAGACATGACCCAAACACAAATTTGACCAAGGTGTTTTTGAAGGTGCACGATTTTCACAGTGGTGTCATGTTTGGCATGAGTTGAACTTGGAAAGTGTGCAAGTTGTATTATGAAGGTTGCATGACTGTTGTAAGATATTTTTATGTACAACTGAATTATAGAAAAATATTTATATTTGGAAGACTCTATTTCTAAAGGGAGTTTCCTTTGTCGAGTATGTATGGGCATACTTGTGTCATGAATGTCTATTGAAGTTTATGTTATTTCACTGCATTATAAAAGAACACTTTAAGATTAATTTAACTAAGTGTTGAAGTAGGCGTATTCCATACACTCTAGTATTGATAAAAAGAAAAGCTGTAGTGGTGTCACACCTGCTATACGTGGTTGAAAGAGTACCAGAGGTATAGGGCCATGACATTTCGTATAAGAGCTCGATTCAGGGTGATTTGAACTTTGTTAAAATTTCAAGATTGAAGTTGACATGTACAATAAGCAGGGTTACAGTTGAGACTAAAGCTTGGGAAATTTTAATAGGGATATGTTTTCAAGGTCAAATTTGAATTTAGTGTATGGTCCTAGCACGATCAAAGGCAAAACTCATGGCAGATAATGTGGAATAACCTTAGGTGACAAGTGACTCTTCTACTGATGCTAAAAGGGTTTTCATAGATAAGTTGTTGGATCGTATGGATCAGTTTGATTCCATTAGGGTAATTTTGAGGTCTGAAATGGGCCTCCTAAGGAAATTATAAAATAATAGTGGAAATAATAAAATAATATTAGATAACATTATCAAATTTTAGAGGGAAAAAAGAGAAAAACTACTTTTTCAACTCGTATTTTGAACTTATCTCCCTATGAGTTTACTCAAATTTCAAGCGAGAACACTCGTTGGATGCAGAATTTGATTCCTCATCCAAGGAGTACCCATGTTGCATACTTTTGATGGACCTTGATACATGAAAAATGAAAAATACATGAAAAACATGATTGCAATCACGTTTTTTCATGTATTTCTCATTTTTTTATGTATCAGAGTCAATCGAAACTATGCAACATGGGTACTCCTTGGGTGAGGAATTAAATTTTGCATCTAATGAGTACTCTTGCTCAAAATTTGAGTAAAACATTATGGAGATAAGTTGAAAATACAAGTTGAAAAAATAGTTTTATTATTTTATTATTTTTTAATCTTTTAACCTTTTCACCCAAAAAATGGTGAATCATCCTCATGGTTTACATCATCATATTGAATCCTATTGGTTCTTATAAATTTTATTTTTTGTTGTACATTTTTGTTAGGAGGTCCATTTTAGACCTCAAAAGTTCTCTAATGAAAAGTGCATGCATTGGAAATTGAGAATAAAGAACTTAGACATAAGATTGTGGTGTTAGGAAGAACCCACGAAGCACTCAAAGTACGATATGTGTACACCGAATAGCAGTATGGGAAAACAATGAAAGTTGTGAAGGGCTTCTAGTCAACAAAAGATCTTGGTATGGACGAGATTGCTAAGTTGTAGAAAATTCTAAATGAGGCTTTGAATGAGATTGCAGTAGTGAAGAGAGTTGTTGGGCAGACACCTCTTGGAGGAGATGCTCATGTGAAGGTGAAATATGAAACTTCTTATGGGATATGGAACAATACTTGGAGCATTTGGCAATTCCTAGTGAAGAATCCAAAGTGAAAGTAGTTACTCAATTTCTGACGAAGAATGCTAAGATGTGGTTATATTTTATTCCTTTATCTTAAAATCTAAACATTATTAATTATCAACATAATTACTTATTCCAAATATTATTATTATGCTAATTTTATTTGATTCCTACTATTTTTCTATTATAATAAAAAAATGTTAAAGAACATAAAATAAGTAGCCTAGATCTATCTTAGATCTACCAAGGGCTCTAAAGACATTAAATCTCTTTTTCAATATTTTTTTCCCTCGGTATGGATCTGAATAGATTTGATCCCTCTCACCACTTGGTAGATCCAGAGTTAAGATATTCCAGGTTGGTTTAATTCCCCCCTTTAAATAAGCTATATTCCACATGAATACAATAGATTCTCAGTAGCATGGGTCATTTTATTTTTTATAAGCTATATTCCACATGAATGCAATAGATTCTCAATAGGATGGGTCATTTTATTTTTTATTATTGTTTTATTTTACAGGGTTATATTTTGGTGTACTCTAATTTATAGACTAAATAGCATTTTTCACTTGTGATATAGTTTCATGCAAGAATGCAATTTTTAGTTATTTAAAATATTTTTTTGAATGTAAAAATGGATCCAACACTCTAAAAAACCTAGAGACAATCCGTTTTAATTAATAATTATAATTAATATTTAATTTAATTTAATGCTTATTTTTATTTTTATTCAATTTAACTAATTCAATATATTTACAAGATACATTACAACATCTCCACCATACCCAATCTCTTTCAAGACAAAAATATTTTAATTAATAATTATAGAAAAACAAATAACCATGTTTATAATATTAAATATATATTTATCATTTAAATTCAATTAAAAAATAATTTTTTTAAGTTATAAATTATTTAAAATATTGGAAAGTGGTTAACACGTCCAAATATATTTCACTTTCATATACAAAATTTGCTATTTACCTCATATATAACCATTTTATTATTAATATATTTTTATTTTTATTTGTTTATATTTTTATTTTTAATGATTCATGGATTTTGAAGATGGGTTCCTATTTATGGAATATTTGTACCATAAAAAGATGTTTGCTGGATCACTGAACTTAATGACTTTTCAAGAACAAAAATAGTTTATCAGAAAAATTCAACATTAATGTAATTATACTAATTATTATTTATTATTAATATAATTAGGATTTTCAGAAAGTTGAAGGAAGATTTAGTATGGTGATGAAGATGCATGCGCAAGTATATCAATCCTGATCATGCAACTGCTGCTGCAACAAAACAAGGAAGAGGGGAATTAATATCTGAATTTCTGGTGCCACAAAACAAGGCAAGAGCCAAGGTTGGGGTCCCTCCGCTCGTGTGGGATGAAAAAGTTGGGAAGAATCATATTGCATGCAAGGAAGAATCATAGTGCATGCATTGTGGGGCATTTATATTTGTTGTGGATTATTGTGTTGATTGGTAGATTTTATGTAAAATGTAAATGCAAACGTAAACATTTTAATATGTATAGGATAGATTTCATTTAAAAAAATAAACATAAATATAAATATTTAAATTGAAATGTTTAATCTGTAATATTTAATATTTAATATTTTATCTTAGAAATTTAACATTTAATATTATTTTATCTTAGAAATTTCTGATTTAGTCTAATTATTTGTTTTGGAATCACTGCTAGTCAGAGTTTCCTATCTATTTAAACCGTGTCTTAGATCAGATTTCTTATCTTGCGTGATGATGAACCACAATAGCTGGTTCAAAAAGCGTCGACAAAATCTGTTGAAATGTAATTTTTGCCGAAATATTTTATACCAAATTTAATATTTTTAATTTAATGTTGATTTTATTTAAAAATCAATCTAATTATTATTATGTATAAACATAATATAAATTTAAAGTGGTGTAGATTCATCTTAATTCTGAATCCATCCAGTATATTAATTTTAATTTAAGATTTATCAAGTAGAGAAAGATCAAATCACTCTAGACGCTAGAACAAATTTACCTTTATAAATCTAGAATTAAATTAGATCTAAATTATTTATAAATTTTTAAAATAATATTTAATTTTTATTATTTTATTTTATAAATTTTTATAAAAATAATATAAAATGAAATTATATGTATTTTTTATTTAAATTATATAATTATTAATTTATTTTAATGACTAGGTTACATAATCGAAACCATAAAGGTAAAATACTTAATTGGTTTTAAAAGGATATCCATAAACAAGGGGTTTCAAACAGGAAAATTTATTTATACCTACAAGTGGGATGAGAATTTATAGGTATAGTTTAAATCTAGTACAACCACCATAACCGCACTATGGTAAATTCCTCAGTAAGCTCTATGCAACATAAGCTCTATGCAACATGACAACTTTTGATTTATACTTCAAAAGCCATTTTTTTTGGGCATATCATGCTTTGTTAGATAGAAATATCAACCAAAGTTTATATCTTAATTTCAAGGTTATGAAAACATGTTATCAATATAGCAACTCATTTTGTTATGTATTATCTTTTTATGAGTTATGTATTATTTTTCTAAAGTAATAAAAGTACTTAGCTTCAAATTGAAAAATGAAATGGAAGAACATGGAAAATTATCTCACTAACATTGAAGAGAAAAAGTATGATTTTTGTCTAAGTTTATGATATTGATAATATGGTGTAATTTAGTGTTTTTTTTTTAATTTTTTTTAGGGATGTAGTTTTAGGGTTTGAGCTTAGTTTTTTTTATTTTTCAACTTTATTATTGATAAATTTATCAATAATGTGATGGTTTTAGTTAGCTTGTGGTTTTCCTTCTTGAAATTTATCAATAATATGGAATATTGTGTTGCATAATAAAATTTTCTAAATTTAATATATATATATATAGATATATAAAATAATAATTTAAAAAATGATAAAATATTACTTATATTAACTAATTAAAAAATAATAAAATATTTGCCATAAACACAATATTTCAATTTCCATCTAAATTTTGTATCAAACTTTATATAGACATAAAGTAATTGAAAATAAAAGAAATGCTAATTTACTTTTTAGGATGAGGAAGACCACTACTTAATATGGGGTTGAAAAAATTAAAAAAAAAACTAAGCTTAAACCTTATACCTACATCTCTGAAAAAATACAAAAAAAAAACTAAATTACGCCATAATGATATATTATAGAAAATATGTCAATAAACAAGAATCATACTTCAGCCTTTCAAAACTCAAAGCAATCCAACATTTTACCTAAGAATACAACAATACAAAATTCAATAATGAAATTCAGTGAACATTGAAATACCTAATAATACAACAATACAAAATTCAATAATGAAATTCTAGTGAACATTGAAATACCATTGACGAGAATATGTTAAAATGCGCCCTAGCAGAAAATAAATCTTGCCCAAAGATCGACCCTCGCCCACTCCAAGATCCTGCAAATAAAAGCCCCTTTGCAAGTCGGTGGTGGATGTGTTGCAAACATCCACCACCATACTTTCCTCACATCACCCTTCCCTCCTTTGATGCTGCAGGGAGATCATTCTTAAAACCAGTCCCAGTTTGTTCTACTTAGTGGTTTTTCTTTTCTTATGAATGTGAGAGTATAAAAAAAAACCCACATTTATGATTAATATTAAAATTTGATTGAAGATGATCTAAAAAAAATTGTTAACTACTTCTAGTAGTGCAAGACACCGACTAACACAATTTGTAAAGGTTTGCAGTTTCTACCTGAAGTTATGTTTGTTTCTATTATTACACACTTTGGTTGAACTATAAAATGCAAGGTTAGTAATGATTTAGTCCTCTTCTATCACTGATTGAGCTGCATTTCCAACAACCAAATTTCCACCATTCACAAAATTTGAAGAGATAAGTTTAGGGTTCATGTTCTAGTTACGATAGTCATTTCTCCCTCCAACTACTTTCCTCTTCGATTGATAAGAATTACACCCAAAATCATAAACTAGGCCTCCATTCCCATCCCTCTTCTCTTGATAAGAAGAAGTCCAATAATCTAGGGTAGGAAATATGGCCGCAACCATATTTCACTTCAACAATGCTGAAAATTCCAAATCCTCGTCAATCCCTGAAAGAGGTAGGTTAAGAAGTCCAATCTTGTTGCATTCTTGAATCCGTTAGTTAAAAGAAATCAAAGGGTTTACAAATTAAAAATGCAAGCCTTCAATAGAAGAAAATGGATTCATTCTCGGGTATGCGAAAAAATATTACCTCTCACCATTTAGAAACCTCCAATTGCCATTATGCACCAACTATTCACCACTTGTTCGAAATAGATTCCAACATTTATGCACCAATTACCATTTTTACCAAACAAAATTTATAGGTTTCCATTCCATCTCAAATAGAACACTCACGTGTTCCCCTCTAAGAAAGCTTTGATAAGTTTCAGAGGAGACTTCAAAATTCATCCATTGGCTACCATTTTCTCCACCATAAGTGTAACAACTATAAATGGAAGCCTTTTAAGTTGATACAACACCTTAAATATCTATTAGGACCTTACTTTGACATCACCACTAGGAAATAAAAAGAAACCTTATGCACAACTTTAGAAGCTCCAATACCATTGAATTTCTATGGCATTAATTGCATTGATTTACCCACACTATTCATATGAACCACATCTTTAAATGGTCTTACATGTTTTCCAATAAGAAGGGAAAATATTCGAGCTCTTGTTTCTACATCATTCTAAATTATCTAGCCCCTTTTCAAAATGGTAACTTATTCCATGGCTAGATTAGTACCAAGTTTATTATCGGTTCTTCCACTATACATATTGTCTTTTCTAAAAGCAATTTTTGTTTTATTAAGTAAGCTTACAACCCTTGAGTTCGTGCTTCCACCCTTTCTTTAATATGACTAAAATTATTCAAAAGACTACCTTTCCAAATGACAAAAACCTAAAAAGGCAAAAGAAACTAAGTTGAAACCCTCAAGCTACAAACTTGAAAAAATTCAAAATAAAAAAAACTAAATTACTCCATAGCGAAGTATGATAAATAATATACCTAAACAAGAATCATACTTCACCCTTTCAAAGCTCAAAGAAATCTTAAATTTTACCTAAGAATCAAACAATACAAAAATTGATAATATAATCTAAGAAAACACTCCAATACCATGGACGAGAAGATGCTAAAATACTTACCAGAAAACAAATCTTTCCCAAAGATCGATCCCCACCCACTCCCAGATCCTGCAAATAAAATCCCCTCAAAAGGTCGATTTCAGATGAAATCGGGGTTATGTGTTGAAAACATCCACCACCATACTTCCCTCGTGTCGCCCTTCCATCCTACTTTTATACTGCAGGGAAATCATTCTTACAGTCAATCTCGATTTTTTCTACTGAGTGATTTTTATTTTTCTTATGAATGTGACCGTATTAAAAACCCACATTGATGATTAATATATGCAAATGTGGATTTGCGACCAAATTTTTTTTGGAGATGCCGCGCGCGCTGGTGCATTCTGGTCTGATGACCTAGGTCACCCTTGAGAGCCGCCTTTGCGCCCCTGCGCTGGGCCTCCTTCCCTGCGCCCCTGTGCTAGGTCTCCTTCCCTGCGCCCCTGCTCCCGTGCTCTGCCCTCTTCCCTGTTTCGATCCCATTCTCTGACTGTTTGCTGGCCCGCCTTCAGCATGGGCTCTCCGGAGATCCATTCGAATCTGTTTGCTGCCTCACCCCATGCTCATGCCTTCGATGATCTCATCAGATCTCTGGGCCCTCCTAAGCCTCATCCCAACATCTCTAAATTTGTGAAAAAAATTGATGGCCTGCAAGAAGTTGTCCTCCCACCCTTGCTCCCTCACATGGCTGCTTTCTCTCTGGCTGAAAAGGGATTAATAGGCTAGTTCACTGGACTTTAGCCTTCTCCGAAATCTATTCAGAGATGGATCAAACAGAATTGGTCCGAAAAAATCTTTGGGAAAATTTCCATCAGGTTCAGTGGTAAAGGGTACTTCACCTTCCACCTTGAATCTAAGGATGACAGGGATCTGATCTTTAGAAACGAGCCCTATTTCATGGATTCTAGGGGTCTTTATCTCAACAAATGGACTCCTGACTTTGATTCTGAGCTCGACGTGCCGACCGTTGTCCCTGTTTGGGTGCGCCTTCCTCACCTTCCCCTGCATTGTTGGGGGGATGACTTGGTCAGAGCTATTGGGAATGCAATCGACACTTTTAGTGATAGGAGCGAACCAAAGGAGAACATGCTCGCATGCGCCAAAATTTGTGTCGAAGTTGACCTGGGCAAAGGCCTGTCGGAAGCCATCAAACTCAAAGTGGACACTTGGACTCACATCCAACAGATCGACTATGAACAGATCCCGTTCAAGTGTAAGGTATGTCATGAGTATGGAAATTTTGCTAGTCATTGTACAAAAAATATTAATATTGATAGTCAAGAATCAGATCAACCTTAGGAGACCGTAAAAAAGAAGAAGAAAGATAATCTTGCCTCGCCTCCCAATCCCCAGGATGTGCCTCAGCCCACTCTCCACCGTCCTCCCCCCTTCGGAAAAGATCCACATAATCTTCCCTCAACCTCTGCTACCCCATCCCAAAACCTGCAATCCAACCCCTTCTTAATCATCACTCCCCCTGACGACGATCCCCCCATCCAACCCTCGCCCCTCCTCTACTCCCCCTGTTGACCTCACCTCCCCTTCCCTTGGCTCGACCTCCACTAGGATCACTAGAAACTCGACCAAGGAGCATGGAGCCTCTTTGTAAACCCACAAGAAGCAAGGTCCTGGCAAAAAAACATCTAAACAGCAACGGAATGAAAATTCTCAGAAAGACATTGTTTTAGGAACTCAGAACCCAATATAGAACTACATTCTAGGTCAGAACAGCAGGGAAAACATGCAAAAGGCCCAAGGAGGAAGAGCACCTCCTCAAACTGAACTCTTACAATGATGAAAGTATTATCATGGAATAGTGAGGGTTTAGGGCACCCCTCCAAATCTAAAGCCCTTGGGGATATTATAAACCAAGAACAACCAGAAATTATTCTACTCCAAGAAACTAAGCAAGGAGAATTCGATATGAGGAAAATAATAGACAGAGAGAAACAGTACAAGGGTGCTCTATCAAAATCGAGAGGCACATCAGGGGGTCTAGCCACTCTATGGATAAGTAATGCATGGCAGCTTAAAGATACAATAGTAACTCAAAACTGGCTCAAAACTGAGCTAGAGAGAACCAAAACACAACAGAGCATCATTGTATACAATCTATATAGCCCTAATCACTACAGAGAAAAAGAGGCTTTTTGGAATTCTCTAAGGGATGATATGTAGAATGAAGAAAAAAATAATATCATAATGGGAGGCGATTTAAACCTCATTCTCCATGCCAATGAGAAAATAGGTGGTTCCTTTGGGGATGACCCCTTTAGAAGACTTCTAGAAGACATTATCCAAGAGCAAGAATTAGTGGACAATATCCCTAAAAATCGCAGATACACATGGTCCAATAGGAGAATCGGAAAGGATAACATCATGGAACGGCTGGATAGGATCCTCATCACAGTCTCCCTCCTTTCCCTATTTTCCACAGCTTTGGAAAATGTCCTCACTTTATCTACTTTTGATCATTATCCCACTACGCTTTCTCTTGCAACGCAGTGTCCTCATGGGCCTCTTCCCTTCCGCTACAGCCCATTGTGGAACGATATTCAAGAGGCCAACCAAATTTTTCCAAAGGCGTGGATCACTCACATTGAAGGATTGCCTATTCGTATATGGGAGTCTAAACTAAAAAGGACCAAGCAAGCTCTAAAAGAATGGGAAAAAATCCACTATCAAGAACCAGACAAGATCAAAGTAGAAGTCAAAGTCAAACTGAAGAATGTCCATCACATTATTGATTCCCAACGTACCAGCCAAGACATTCTAACTCAGGAAAAGGACCTCTACTGGCAGTTGCATAATATAAATAAGAAAGAGGAGGATAAATGGCACCTCAAATCAAGGAAATTATGGCTCCAGGTAGGAGATACGAACACTGCCTTCTTCCACAAACAACACACAGTGCGCAAAGCCAAAAATAATATCTCCTCCATCATAGATGAAACAGGTACCACTCAAACTGATCCTGAAGCAATCAAGCAGGCTGCCACCTTCCACTTTAAAGAGCTCCTCACTGAGAATAGTCTACCAGAGGACTACTTTGATATGCTACAATACCTTCCAACTCTTATCTCTGATGAGATAAACAATTCTATCAATCAAGAAATGTTTGAAGAAGAGGTGGAAAGTGTCATTTGGACCATGCATTAGGATAAATCCCCGGGACCTGATGGGTTCCCAATATCATTTTACAGAGACTATTGGAGCCTCATTAAAAAATATCTCATGAAAATGGTTCACTGGGCTCACCGGAAAAATTAAATCGTGGGATATACAAACTCCACCTTCCTAGCCCTTATAACCAAAGAAAATTGACCATCCTCCTTCTCTCGATTCAGGCCAATCTCTCTCTGCAATGCCTCATATAAAATCATCACCAAAATCTTGGCCACTCACCTCAAGCCTCACATAAACAACCTCATCTCGGAGAATCAAGGTGGTTTCATATCTCAAAGGCTGATCTCTGACTCTATCCTCCTCGTCCAGGAAACCATTCACTCCAGCATATCCCGTAATGAAAAGGGCTTCATCCTTAAGCTTTATCTTGCCAACGCCTTTGATAGGGTAAGGCACTCCTTCCTTTTAGATGTCTTGCATAAATTGGGGTTCAATCAGAGCTTCCTTGATCATATCAAATCCTACATCTCCGGGGCTTGGATATCCCCTCTTGTCAACGGAAGACCAGCTCCCTTTTTCCAATCCTCAAGAGGGCTCTAACAAGGCTGCCCCCTCTCCCCATATTTGTTCATTATTATGGCTAAATCCTTCAACAGAGCTCTTGATCACTTGAGGCGGGTCAGTCTCATCACTGGAATAAAATATGGCAACGGAGTTCGAAATATGAATCACTCCCAATTTGCTGATGATACCTTATTAATGGGAGGAGCCTCCAAAATTATCACTCAACGATTCAAAAAAGTTCTGAACAGATTTATTCTCTTTTCTAGAGGCCTGATCAATTTCATGAAAAGTTTTGTCTATGGTTGGAATGTCTCTAGACAAATTTTACACAGCATCGCTGGCATTTTTGGGGTCCCCTACAAGCTAAATTGGGATCACTTTAGTTATTTGGGCATGCCTATCAGCATCAATTTCTTGAAGGCTGAGATCTGGAATGTGACTATTGATAAAATGAAGAGGAAAGTGAATCAATGGGGCTCTTCTTGGCTGAATCATGCAGGACGACTCACCCTCCTTAAGTATGGGCTATCCTCCCTCCCGCTCTATCAATTTACTCTTCTACAAGGCCCGACGCGCATTCATAAAAAAATGGAGGCTATCATTCGATATTTCCAATGGAAAGGGGGAAAAAAAGACAAAAAAAAAAAATTAGTCAAGTGGAATCAAGTTATCCAAGATCAGGAGCATGGAGGCATTGGTGTTCGCTCGCCCAAAATCATGAATCAAACCTTTGGGGGTAAGATAGTTTGGATATTAATCAATGGGAACCAAAAATGGTGGAAACAGGTGCTTGAAGTCAAATATATAAACTTTCCTGGACAACAACTTCTTCAGCAGGACATCCCCAATAGACCGTGTACCAAAATCTGGTCCTCTTACAAAAAATCCATCCCTCTCCTTGCAGAAAACCTCTCTAAGGTCCCAAAAGGAGGAAATTCAATCAATATTGGCCAGGATAGAATTATGGGAGGTATCCCCATCATAGAAAGACTAGGCACACAGAACATTCTACGTCACTTGGATAGCATGGGCATAAAATTCCTAAATCAGATTTCCAAATGGGACAACAGAAATCAGTCGTGGATCGGATGGAAATTTCCTATTACCCCCCTCCCTCTCAACGAAGATCTTAGGAATTTGCAGCTCCACTTGCATGGTCTAGCTCCTATCAAGCAAAATGCCTTGGATGGATTCCGCTGGGATCCCACAGGCAAAGCCTACACCATCAAATCTGATTACCAGTTCCTTTGCAAAGAGTAGTTTCCAGCCCCAACTTGGCCAATTTGGAAAATGGTTTGGCATTCTGAAGCCATTCCAAATATTAAATTCTTCATCTGGACCTTACTGAAAGGCAAAATCCTCACAGCTGACAATCTCAAGAAATGGGATTCATAGGCCCTTCTATCTGCCCCAACTGTCAAAATGCAACAGAGACTATATCTCACCTTTTTCTCAAGTGCCCCTTAGCTACTCTCTACTGGTCTTCCCTCACTACTCACTTCAAGCCTGATATCAATCATGGGGGCACCATTGCTGAGTTCCTTCTCCAATGAAAAATAATTTTTCCTTGGAAAAACAAAAAGACCAAACTCTCAAGCAGGGTCTGGAACACCCTTTTGCTTGCTGCTCTATGGAATATATGTCTCTCTCGGAACAATAATATCTTCTGAGACAAAGAGCCATCTCATAGAAAACTCTGTAACAAATCTTGGAGTTTAGTCATAGACATCTTTGCTACAAAAATTAATCACAGAGTTGACATCTCACACCTGAGTGTGGATGAAAGAATCTTTCTCTGCGACCTAATATTCAGAAGTAACAGGCATTTTCTTCCCTCTGCTCCTCATAGTTCCACCCCTTGGAAAATTCGACTCAAGGAAAATGCTTTCAAATATTGGACAAAAGATAGAGGCAAACCTATCCTTTTTTTTTACAGGGCCTCGAAATCAAACCATGGTATCACCAGCGTAGGGGGCAGCATCAGTAGCGCAACTGGGAACGTGATATTAACCTATGAATGGAGACTTGGATCGTTATCCAATAAAAGAGCTAAAGCTCTAGCACTCTATCAAGGTCTAATCCAACTTAAAAATCTTAGACTGGACAATGCCATCATTCTGGGCGATTCTGCCATTGTCATTCAGGCCATAATTCGTAATCGGCCCACATCAAATGTCGCCCTGGAGAAAATCCTTAGCATATGCCACATCCTTCTGAACGATTTGAAAGGTAACACATTTATCACATTCTTAAATCGATCAACAGTGAAGCAAATCACTTAGCTAATTGTGCCTGTGCTCGATCTCCGGGCAACCTGCATTGCAATGATGTCTCGTCCCTATTTACTCCCACTTAATCATGATCATCGCCCCTCCTAAATCTTTTGCGATTCTCACCTCTACATTTTCTGATCCCATCTGCATCCTCAGCTGCCCTTTTCACTTCATCCTCGTGACTCTCCTGCTCTAGCCCTCCCCTAGCTCGATCCCTGTCCCTCTTCTCGTCACTATATACTCTCCTTCTTTCTGCATTTCGCTTCACTCCTGCCCCGATCTCCTGTTGTCTCTCTCGGCGACCCTCTAAGCTCTCAGGCTCCTTTGTGGTTGGATGTGTGCTCCTTCGTGCCCTCCCTCCCCTCTACACCTCTTCCTGGCCCCTCTATTGAGTTCTTACAATGCCCTCCATTTTTTGTGCTTCCATCTTTCCTTCCCCTATTCTAGTCTTTAGTTTCAGCTTGCAGCTACTGTCTTTGCCTCAATCATCTGGTTCTCTCAGAACAGAATGGCCAGAAGTGAAAATTTCTTCCATTGTGTGGACTTATAGGCAGAACTCGATCAAATTCGTGCTCATCAGAAGACCATGGATGCTAAGTTGAAGAACGATGTCAAAGCCCTGGAGGACAGACATCAAACTGATGTTAACTTCTTCCTCTCAAGGGTCTCATCTCTCCAGGCTCAGTTTGAAGACGTCTCGAATAGGTGTGCCCATGCCGAGGAGTCGGTTCAAATCCTGAAATACATGATTGAAAAATGCACCATCCCTAGCACCAGCTCCAACAACATTAGAAATGCGGGGAATAATGAGAATCCTGAGCATTCTACTGCAAGACAAATCAGTCACAAAAAAAATATTAGTTGTCCTCCCTCTTTTATCATGTCTTTTAAATACACATTTATTCTTTTCCAGTTCATTCGTATCTACAACTTCACAGCATTTTTGTATTTTCTGAATACTAAAAACAAAAGGATTGTAATCCTCAGTTGTAGCTGCTATCATTACAACATTACAATCAGCTCTTTTTGTAATCATGGAGCCTCTGCTCCCTCTTTTTTCTTTTCGAAATACAATTAGCAACCGATTTTGTCAATATATATATATATATATATATATATATATATATATATATATATATATATATATATATATATATATATATATATATGCAAATGTGGTCGAAAATGATCCAAAAATTTTGTTAGCTACTTCCCGCAGTCTAAGTAGTCGACTAACACATTTTTTAAAGGTTTGAAATTTCTAAAGGTTTTCCTTTCCCAACCCCTTAGATGATAAATAAGAAATTTATTCAAACGATTTTTTTTTAATCCAATATAGTATTTCTTGAAGGTCGTTGTAAATCAGGGCATCCATATGGTTCACTCCTTAGGGAATATGTCATTGAATGAGATGCCTTTTCAATAGCCAAATTTCCACCATTCACAAAATTTGAAGGAGGACTCAAATAGCTCCATTCCTTCTCAACATGGTGGGATTTTAGAGAGATAAGTTTAGGGTCCATGTTTTGGTTACCATAATCATTGCTCCCTCCAACTACTTTCCTCTTCGATTGATAAGAGTTCGTCCCAAAATAATAAATCGTACCTCCATGCTCATCCCTCTTCACTTTATAAGAAGAAGAAGTCCAGTAATCTGGGGCAGGAAATATGGTTGCGACCATATTTCACTTCAATAACACTAAAAGGTCCACTCCCTTGTCATCCTTTAATAGAGGCAAGTTACGAAGTCCAATCCTATTGTTTTATTGAATCTTTTAGTTGACATAAATCAAAAGGGTTACAAATTAAAAATCCAAACCTTCCAAATAAGAAAATGGAGTTATTCTTGGGTCTGCAAAAAAAATGCTTTCTCCAACCAACTAGAAACCTCTAGTTACCATTGTAACAAACTCGGGTTAGGTTTCCATGTAAATCAATGGACATTATAAAACCAAGGTCATGGGACATGTATTCCAAGATGAATGAAGGGAAAAACATTACATAGGGAATCAGTTGGATTTAATTATTTATTGGCTATGGAAATTGGGATTGACATTGAATTTGGAATTGGAAAAGGGAACTAAATTGAAATTAGTTAAATAAATAAAGGAAAATAAGAGAAAAGGAAGATGAAGAGATAGGAATGTTCATGCAAGGGAAAATGAAGAAAAAAGAAAAGGAAAATAAAGGGAAACAGAGAGAGAACATTCATTAATTCATTCATGATTCACTTGAGAGAAGAGCAAGAGAGAAAAACTAAAACAAGGGAGAAATAACTTAGACACAAGCAAGAAAGTAAGCAAGGGAGCACAAGAGGAAATTTGGACAACAGTAAGAAAGGGCAGAAATCAAGCAGAGAAAGCACAACCAACAGGAGGATTTTTGCAGGTAACAGGTTGCATGTGTGTTTATCTTACTTGGATTTGAATGCATGGTTCATGCATTTGGTTTATTGTCTATTTTTTTGGAATTGGTATTGGATTTTACTTGATTTACAATGTTGTACAAGCTTTCCTTTTTCATTTCTTGGATAGTCATGGTGTATTTGGTTCCCATTTTTTGGTTGAGATTTGAATTGCCAGTAGATTTTGGATCTGGTTGAGGTGGTCACAAGAAATCCCAAGGGTTGGGGGTGGATATGGTTTTCTCTAGGAAGCCCTTGATGAGTGGGTTGAGACAGGAAAATTCCTCTAGGTATTGTGAAGAAATTTCGAGGCATCCAAGTTTGTTTTGGTTTTGGTGATTTTTGGACCAATTTTGATGAAATCATTGTGGTTGAGGGTGGAGGTGGTTTAACCTCTGGATTCTTTGGTTTTTTTTTATCCCATGTGGTCCCACATTCATGCTTGGAATATGGCACGAGGTTGATTGGATGAAAGAAAGATTTGCTTCATCCCAATCTATGGTCGGGTGGTACATGGAAGTCCCTGACTTGGTTGGCACTATGCATGTGTTATTATGTGTTATTTTTTATTGATATCAATGAGAAAAAAAATTATTTGATGTGTGATTATATGATTGGTTTGTCATGGTTTCATTATGGTTAAATGTTGGTTACATGGATGGTATATCTTTCAGTATATGATGTGCATTTTTTCATGGTTTGACAGGTTTTTGAATAACTATATGAATGCATGAGCTAATAAGTGTGTGTTGCAACTAGCTTGAGAGGGGGGTAAGTATTCTTGATGATTTCCTTATAAAACTAATGAAATCTTGAACATATATGAATTCATGAACTACACTGTGTTATGTTTACCAAGTGTTTGTAGAAATGATTATCATGTATTTTGTTGATCATGTCAGCATTCTATTGAAATTTTGATATGCAACCTCGCTTAAACCTTTCAAACTCCCTCTTTTTGCCCTGAGAAATTCGTTTTCTGCTCGTCGTTACCTTCTCCCAGCCTCAAAACTACATAAAAGGGCCAAAATCCCACATTACATTATATTTAAGGTCTAGCACCTTTCGGCCCTAGCCCCTACACCTTTTTCTCCACATGACCGGAAGTCAAAACCGAGTGCTAGCCATGAAGGCACTTATCACATATATATATCGGGCACGTTTATAATCGTCGATCTGTACAGATTTGACGGCATTCGCAAGTCATCATCGCGCCCGTGGCCCACATCGTTCATCGCCCAAATTTCCTGTCCGTCGTTCGTTTAAACCACATATCAATGGCTCACAGTACACCCGCCCCCGGTGGTCCCCGCGCCGTGCACTGTGCAAAACCCGCCTAGTTTCTATCGCACCATTTTTGGGTGGTAGGCGGTATTTTATTTTTCGGAGCGATTCCATACATCATTTGCCGCGTGTCTCTGCGTACAACTCAAAAACCACCATCCATCACGCGTTATCGTTCGTAAAAATACTCAGTGTGATATCGCTGTGAGCCGTACGATCTAGAGCGGCCCATCCAACGACGATCAGTACACAAAGTTGCTCGCGAGTTAACACGGGGAAATCGTCCCTTGGTCCACTGTTCATTGCCCTCCGACGCATTTTCAGTTGTCGATCTCATCTTGAGATCGGATGGTCTAGATCACCTACCTCCCCACCATCGATACGTGTCTTCCGCCCCATCACCGTTGCACGTGTTTGTCGTATTTTTCCTCTTCCCTTATATATTTCATTCGTTAGTCAAATCTCAATGTTTTACGTTAAAAACTTTCACCAGTCCATCCTCCATCGTTTCACTACATTTTTTCCGCCACCCTGCATTGTTCCACCATTTCGCCATGTCTGCACAACCATTTTCATTGACCCCGCCACATCCATCATCCCCATGGATGGTTTTCCTAACGAGTTTGCTAGTTTTGCAGGGTTACAATGGCGGAAAACTGCCATGACTTACAGTCTCTATTATTGTAATAGAGAGCACATCAAAGGACCATTTTTCAGAGGCTGTAATTATGGAAAAGGCCTGGGAAGGGTATGTTGACAAGACTTCTATTAAAGAAGCAGGGTTAAAATTTGTCAAACCCTCAGAGTCATTCAAAGCACATATTGCGCAGATGGAGACATTAATGGAGCAGCAGAGAGATATCAATGAATGATCGAGGAATTCAATGTTCAGCGTTGAAGATCTTAAACCTTAATTCAGGGTTTAGAAGGCAGAGGGTACCATTCACAGAAAACAATACCCTAAAGTTTTCCTTTCAGCACCATTTTCTTTCAGGAAAGGACGGAATGTCTATGTGATTTTACTTCTTTGTCGTGTTCCTGAAGAGACTTCTACCAAGTGCATTTATTTCAGAAAGCATGCAGCAGAGTACATACAGTGCTACAGAGTCATCCACCAATATGGGCGTGCATGTTTCCGCCATCTTACCTTAATGAGGAAAATTAAATGTTCATCACCTACTCCCTTTTTGGAGCTTTCTTTTTCTCCTATAAAGCTCCCGACGAACAGATGATTTAGGGTTCCATATTTTATCAGAAAATCATGCAGTAAGATAATTTTTGTATGCATTTTGTAAAAATTATTATATGAATGTACAGAGCCCGTTGGGTCTCATTGAGGAGGAGTTCCATCTGTTAAGAGGATTCTGGTCTTTGGTATTTCACAGTGTGTAACTTTCTCTTATATGTGTTAATTTAATGGTTCATTTCGTTTCATCCACCTTTCTTGTATCATGTTTCGGGAATGCGAGTGGCTCACTAATTTTTGGTATGGATTTATCCTAGTTGATACCCATGCTCGGATTAGTCAAGCGCTTTAAATATGGCTTAGGCATGATATTCTGTTTCACTATTCAATTTAACCATATCTCTGCTATATTAGTTTCTTTGGGAGGGTGTTTTTAAAACGCTATTGTCATGTATGGATTCTTAAATTAGTAAGCCCATTACATGGTAATATTGTGTATTTGGACATCAGCTCAATGACAACTAGTATTCTCTCAATCTTTCATTCATAGCATACATCTTCTGATAATTTATTTCTGTGAGGTATTTCTGAATTGGCCCTCTTTACAGTAAGCTACATCTAAATTTTCTGATGCTTTTATATTAGAGTTTTGCACATTGCCTTTGCAGTGTTCCTTTCCCTGTGTCAGTTTCTGAAGGTCTTGGTCCCATTCAGATAATGTTTATTGTTTTCAAAAGATAGCATGAGAGCCTTCTATTGATAACTTTCCCTGTTATACCATATGCTCCTTGCTATACATAAGATGTCCTAGGCACTGGTCTTTCACAACTCAAGGTTGTCTCTAGGAGCGACAACATATTTTACAAGCTTTAACATGAACAAAGCCAAGAATAAAGAATGAGGGCTCCTATAAATGATTGATATAGTTCTAGAGAGTTCAGGGAAGTTATTAGAAGTTAGCTTGAAGGTCATCCCTAAAAATCTAGAACAGATTCTTTAGTTGCACCCAAAAAAATAAGAAAGCTTGGTTGTAGCAACTTTGAGGATGACTTGTGCATGTGGATAAAGGCCTCTGCAAACACTCTCAAGACTGCATGTGTGGGGCTGGCTTGTAAAGCTAAGTTGGAAATGGTCCCCACTTAGAGAAAATGTCACCTATGTAAATTGTGTGACATCTAGCTGATCATATGTCTTTGGATGGTTTCAGTAAGTTGAAAAGTGGACCCCATTTCCATAATTGAATATTGGAGGTTGGGTCATGCATAGTAACTCTCAACTCATGTTTACCGTGGTGAGCTTGTTAAAGAAGGTAAATGTGGGGTGGGGTGTTACAGAGTGGTATCGGAGCAAGTTCACATAACTTTACCTCGGGGTAAATTCATATTGTTATGCATGCATGTTAGTTTTCTACATGTTCATCATGCATGCACATCAGCCATTTATTTTTATTGATATTATATCCATGTACATGATATCTTTTTGATATTATTATGTGTTGTGCTAATCTAGATTGACCTATGCATATGAAATAGCCCAACCAACAATAAGTTGAGGTAATGCTTTTGATTATGAATTTTATTTTATCTAATAGTGATATGTTGTAGTAAAATTAAAGGACAAGAGATGAAGAGTACAATGGTTGAGTAAAATTCATATGACTCCTCGTATAGGCTAGAAGATAAATCAGTGGAATGGGAGAAGTTAGTTGGACCACAGGGAGAAGGAGACTCTCTTGATCTAGCAGATACATTGAGATTTCTAAGAGAAAATATCATAAGTTTCAAAGAAGATAATGAGTGGTTGATTAGAGCCCAGGAAAATATTACAAAAGCTTAATAAAATAATGCTGAAGTTAGTGTAGTTTTCCTTCAAATCCTTTCAGATTTGTAGAAGCAAGGACAACTAGGGATCAATCATGGAGATATATAGGAATAAAATACTAATGGTGCATAAGAAAGTAGGTATCAAAAAAGGTACATGATGGAAAAAAATGATATTATAAAGAGTGGAAAACTCTTAGATACACTTGAGAGGAGGGCTAGTATGCATGGACATTATTCTAGCTTTATTCCTGGGAGACATCACCGCCACCACCGCTAACATCGTTATAGAAGGGGTGAGAAGGGGAATTTTCTAGAAGAATTCAAGAATGATAAATCTTCTATTTTTAATGGTGAGTTGACTTAATTAGAAGATGTAGAGGCATGGCTACTTAGAATGAGTAAATTATTTAGACTTCATGATTACCCAGAGGATATGAAGGCCAAGATAACTACTAGTCTCAAAGGAAACCAAATATATGGTGGGAAAATGTCAAGCATGTTAGAGGCATTAGGGAAGAGGAGTTTATCTAGGAATAATTTGAAAGTATCTTAAAAAAGATGTACCTATCTGAGAGGTATTATGATGGAATGACCAAGGAATTATATGAGCTCAAGATGGGTTCCATGTCAAATGAAGAATATACAACCAAATTTCTAGAGTTTTTTAGATATGCTCCCTATCTCAAGGATGAGAAAGCAAAGAGCCAAAGGTTCATCAATGGATTTCCATTATCATTCAAAAACCGAATTGAGTTTGATGAGCCTTAGTCACTAGATGAAGCCATTAGGAATTTGAATCATTGTTATGAGCAGTTATTGTGCAAGCTTGAGTTCAAGCGTGATTAGAAAGGTAGCGATAATACTAAAATAAAATGGCCCAAAAATCAAGGAATATATGAGGATGTAGGTGAGATAGAAAATATTACCTCTCATAAGAAATTCAATGCAGTTGAGAAAGGACATGGGTCTCAGCCTGTGGAGCAGCAGAATAAAGGAAGTGGTAGAGAACCATTGAAGTGTTGGATTTGTGGTAGAGATCATTGCAAGTATTTTCCATTGTATCAAGGTGTTAGGCCTTAAATTTACAGTGCTTAGGAGGCTCAAATAGTTGGGGATTTAAGACAGAGAATTCTGCAGATTTATGCAGTATTTTGTAACATGCAAGCATACCACCACACATCCATTATCAAGATGGAAGGTAAGCTTTGTGATCAAGTTTTTTTCTGTTTTGATTGATCCTAGATTGAATTATAGATATATTAGTCCTGACTTGGTGGATCAATGTCATTTGAATAAGGAAGTGCATGAAGAATCCTTGTTGGTGTAGTTGGCTATAGGGACTAGGAGGAGAGTTCATCATTTGGTGAAGTCTTTTGCATTTGAGCTTAATGACATTCCTACAAAAAAAAAATTGAATTTTCTTCCTTTGGGTTCATATAGCATGCTATTGGGCATGGATTGGATATTTACTCATAGGACTAAGGTATATTTCTATGAGAAGGCCATTGAGTTCCTATATGATGATGGAGAAAAGAGAGTCTTGTAGGGAAAGAATAATCCTACATTAGTGAGGATGGTTATTTCTATGCAAGCTAAGTGCAACCTTGGGGAAATACTTTTATTGTTTGTAGTTCATATTTCCAGTGAAAAAGGGAAGGATGATGAGGATGATGAATTCCCGAGGAGGCATCCTATCTTGCAACAGTTTCAAGATGTGTTTCCTATAGATATTCTAAAGCTACCTCCCCATAGAGAGGTGGATTTCTCTATTGAGTTGATGCTAGGAGAAACACCAACATCTAAGGCACCATACATGATGAGCACTCCCGAGTATAAATGAAGTTGCAACTTAAAGAGATGCTTGATATAGGATACATAAGGCCAAGTGTGTCTCCTTAGGGAAAAATAATGTTTTTTATAAATAATAAGGAAGATACTATCAAATTGTGCAGTGACTACTTACATATGAGCAAGTTGACTATCAAGGACAAGTATCCATTGCCTCATATTGATGATTTTTTTGATCATATGAAGTGAGCAACAATATTTTTGAAGATTGATTTGAGATCAGGATATCAAATTAGAGAAATTTTGAGGTCTAAAATGGGCCTCCAAAGAATAATATAAAATAATAGTGAAAATAATAAAATAATATTAGATTACGTCATCAAATTTTAGAGGAAAAAAACTACTTTTTCAACTTGTATTTTCAACTTATCTCCCTATGGTTGTACTCAAATTTTGAGCGAGAGCACTCATTCAAGGAATAATTTAATTCCTCATCCAAGGAGTACACACGTTGCATACTTTCGATGTACCCTGATACACAAAAACTAAGAAATACATGAAAATGTGATTGCAATCATTACAGAACACTTTAGCCTAAAAATGCCCATGAAATTTTCACGTAATTTCCATGTCATAATATGTTAACCAATCAAAATCATTCAAATTTAGAAAGAGGTACATGTCCTAAATAATTTTAAATTGATTAATTTGGGTATCCCTGAAATATTTTATTATTAATCTGGGTATCGGTGAAATATTTTTTTATTAATTTGGGTATATGTGAAATATTTTATTAATGTTATTTTCCTATCTTAACCATATGATTTAGAATACAAAAAAAATTTATTAATGAAATATAAATCTTGATATTAGTAAAAAAATATAAATTAGTAATATGGGACCATTTGATATTAATAACCATGCCCCATAAAAACACCAAAAAATTAGTTAAATATAACATATTTTATTTTTTCAAGCTTGGCAGGACTACATCTTCATCATGTCCAATATATCGCCCCGATTGGGGTAGAGAATTGAACCAGTGACTTCACATCAAGGAGTCCCTTAACAAAGCACCCCATCACTATCTATCCAAGACCTCGTGGAAAATTAAATTTAAATTATAAATCTAGACAGTTATAGTTAAATATAAAATGGTTAAATAGTTAAAAATAAAATATAATTAAAGCTAAATATAAAATAGTTAAAAATAAAATATAGCTATAGTTAAATATAAATTAGTTAAATAGTTAAAAAATGTTTTCCAAAAAGGAAAAATTACTGAATTTTGGCAAAAAATATAAAATACATAGTTAAATAAAAAATAGTTAGAAAACATATTCTAAAAAGGACAAATTACTGGATTCCGACCAAAAATATAGAATATATAGTTATATAAAAAATAGTTAAAAATCATATTCCAAAATGACAAATAACTAGATTCTGACCAAAAATATAGAAATTATAAAATTGTACATGTTGTGTTGTTATTTTGTTGGCATTGTTGGTACTATTGTACGTTATGATTATTCCGCACATAACTAATAATGAAGAAAGACAAAGATAAAAATGTTTGTAGGCGTAATCTGGAAAACATGAATAAAAAAACTAAGTATGAATGTTTATTCGGTGTTACACAGTGCTCCGAGGAGGAGGATCAACTCGGGGGCGTGACAGTCAGGGAAAATTTTAAGAACCCCCCTAAATTTATATGTATAATAAATGGGCGAATTCCCATGATACATAGGAAAAATGGAAGGCGATTTTATTAATAATATAATATGTATATATAATTTTTTGGCGAATCTCTCATGAGATTATATTATCTTGTAAAATCATGGCGAATCACCAGTACAAATGGCGAATCACTAGTACAAAATGGTGAATCGTTGTCTAGTGGAGTTCGGGGTGTTGGTTCCAATGAAGATATGGTAGTTGAACCAGGAGTTGAAGGAAGCGAAGCATCGAGACCAAGCATGGCACATGGTGACTCGCGAGGGAAGTAGTTCTCGTGCAGTTTGGAAAACGCGTTCTAGTTCTACTAAGTGTAATGTTGTTGCTCATGCTACTACTAGCATTGATATTGAGGTTGGAGAGGAGTTTGAGGAAGCATGGAAGGTAGCAGTGGTGGAGAATTACAAAGAGAGCCCCATGATGGGCTCCATTTTTCCCTTTGGTATTTGGGCCTGCAAGATCTTATGTCCATTGAACCAATAATTAACCGTTCAACCAACAATCAACTTGACTGAGTTGATTAGGTCCGAGTCAACTTAGACTAATATTAAAAACTATGCTTTGCATTATCCCATATTTATCACACTAATTCTACACAACATTGAGCATTTGCACCCAACTCTCATGCATGCACACAAAATTTTCATTAACATCTATAACCCTAACCAAGTGAGAATTGATCAACAATTTGCACCAAAGTTTGTTATAGTGTTGAAAGTTCATAAGAAATTTAGATCCGTGGTACCTTAAATAAATTTTGAGATAACCTCCACAAATTTGACCACAATAGAGCAAACTTGTGATAAATTTTAAACCTACAAAAATTAGGATTCGTGTTCCTAGGAACAATCATAAGAAGTAGTTGAGATATAGGTCGAGTTTTGAGCCTTGAAAAATTGATAATGCAATGGCTTAGGTAAAAACTCACACATTGAAAAGTCATCAATGAAGAGAAGACAATATCATTATGAATTACACATACTCCAAACTTCCTACCAAATTCTACTTAGTTGTCTGCAACTCAGCTATAGATAATCTTATAGTAAATACAAAATCCACAAAGCCTTCTTCACATAGCTAATAAATGGCCATTGGAAGAGCACCCCTTATATAATAGTAATAGTAGCAATCAATAGATTATTTCATATTGAACATCATAGCCATAGCACCCCTATGTATCGTATGTTGTATTCAACTTGCATTATCAAATATAGATACAATCATATTTTTGATTGATACATGTAAATCATACTTGTGCACAATGTTGAATGCAATGTCAGTCAAGGCGTAAAGTTGGTTTGACGTGAAATGATCTATGAATTTTGCATGCAAGTTATTATAACCAACAAAAGTTTGGGCCCAGTTTGAATGAGCAGTGGAGGACACTCTCTGAGAGAAAAACTGGAATTTTTACGTGTTCTACAGTCCAATCTCAGTCAATGTTACAATATATCAAAAGAGTTATAGTTAAAGGTTACAAAACCACAGTAAAAATCTCCAGACAGAAAGAGGCAACGTTACAAAACCACAGTAGGCTTAGCCCAGCACCAATTACCCTGAACAACTCTAAACAAAACCATAAATTCATCTTTCTTTCAACTCTGCTTCAAACTGGAGAAATCTATTCTGAATTGGAGACAAGAATGACGTAATATCTTTAATAATTGTACTTCTTTTGGAGTCCGGGATTCCCTTATCAGTGTCCAAAGACACGTTCAACTAACCAAAAAAAGACAAGGAAATTTTATAATCAAGTTTTTGAATATCATATATGACTAGCAGACTTTAAAACTAGTTTTAAAAAATATGTATATAATACAGCACAACACATTGAATTTCTGGAAAACAATATAAATAAACAATATTACCAGCTGGGATATTTGTTATTTAGATGAGAATAATTTACCAACATTGATTTACACCATCCAGAAGCTTGACACAGTAGATCTTAAGCATGACAACAATTTAAAATAAAATTGTTTCTCAACATATGTGTAGACAAATAACATCCATCTGGTAAACGTCGACACTTAGTGGTGTTTACTTATGGCCCACCCCACATTATAAATAAATATAAGCCAGAAAACATGTGTGTTTACATTCCTATTTCTCTTTCAAATAGTATTTTTCATTTCTCCTTGCTAAGACCATGAAAATGACCTATTTGTGATCTAGAAAATAGGTATGGTTATATAATTACTACTTTTTCAGCTAGTGTTTTGGATTTCAGCTCCATTGATACTCTCCTAACTCAGAGCCAGAAAGGAGCCATTTGTGGTTATGGATAGCTGATAATCGTTTGTGGCAATGGATAGCTGATCAAATGCTATCAGTTGGCTTCTAGGAGCTGGTTTGAATACGATCAACTGGGAAGGTGATAAATATGAGGTTCATTCCTCTCATTGATGGCAGGCAAAAGCACATGATCCATGCCAATGCACTACACTTGGTCCAACAAGCAAAACAAAATGGGATTTTCATTCCCAAGTGATTTTAATCATGAAATAGAGGTCCTTACTTTAGTAACAAGCTATGATATCAAATTCATTGTGTAGTAAACACAAATTCATTGTTAAGCTTAATGTTTCCGACCTCAAATCATTGGAGTGTAGGAAAATTACTCAGCAAATGTGGAACTTACTTCCCTATTATATTGCCTGTGTCGAGTGGAATTTGTGGTGGGAATGTGGAACTTACTTCCCTGTTCTATTTCCCGTGTCGAGTGGAATTTGTGGTGGAAATGTGGAACTTACTTCCCTGTTCTATTGCCCGTGTCGAGTGGAATTTGTGGTGGGAATGTGGAACTTATTGCCTCGTCTTGGCCTTAACTCCAGATCTATCCCTCCATGAAACATGATAATATCCAAGGAAATATGGTCTCCCTATAAAATTCTACAAGGGTTTCTGAGACACCATTGGGAAACCTTTTAAACATATGCTTGGAAGCTCTTCATCTAGAACCACTTGCAGAGCAAACTAATGAAGGCATATTCAATATAAATTTATAAACCACAACTCATCCAACAAGAACTCAATTAATGATCCCATGCTAATCATTCTACTTTACATGGCTTTCAAGACTCCTGCAGAAGTATTAACCATAAATAAATTAACATGTGGATACTTAATGGGTAGATTCATTCTATATAACATTGTGGAAGCTTCAAAGCTATCAGGTGGGCTGGAGAAATGCATCAAGAAGATCTGCTCCTCAAAATTGATTTTGATAAAGTCCTACACAGATTAGAATGGTATTTTACTTCAGATACGATGACAGTGAGCCAGAAATGGTCCTTCAGAAAGGGTTTTCTTTGTCCAATAAAACATTTCATCACATCTAATGTTTTAGGTTAGCTAGAGTCAAGTGCAAACCAAAGGAACGATCCTTATCAGTTGCCTACAAGATGTTTTAAAATCCACTTTGTAGATGACTCTGTGCTCTCTCTAGAATTAGCCCAATCTATGGATATGATGACGTATTGGATTTGGCCCAAGTTCAACAAAGCAGTGAACATTATGTTCACCAAAGCATATTTTAAGGTTCAATCTGGGCATCTAACATTAAGAAACAACTAAATCCTAGTTAACAATTACATCTGAATCAGGTCATTTTTTATTCAAGCATGGATGGTATAACAATGTTGACAATGTGAACATGGAAGAACCTCCACAAACTGGTGGAAAAGAGGATAAAGGAAAATATGGTGGAAGCATCTACCCATGTTTTAAGATGTTGCTCCTACAACAGCGTTGGAAATGTGGCATCATTGAATCTTACACAAAGGAAGGGTGATGCTTTGGTCTATTGTCAGTTTATTGTAATTAATGTTTATGAGGTATCATTCTACCATTTCTCTTCTATATTCCCTTTGCTTGTTTAGTTTGTAGGTTGATCAAGTTCTGCAAGTGTTAATTTGTACACACCATGTAATTGATGTCTATTTGATCGCTAAAGAGATCAGAGATTAACCACTGATAGCCACTAGCATGATTGGACAGATTAATAGTTTGCACAAAAAATACTGGCAATCACTAACAATCACAAAATATCATATTCCTTGGTTATCTCTTCCTCTTCTTGAATTTTTTAAATTATATATTATAAAAAAAATGAAGAAACAAGCTAGGAAGTGTTGTTATCTTTCTTGTTAAATTACAGAGAATCCTCATGACTAATTTGGGATTAGTCAATTTGTTGTTAGGTGCTTTAGTCAATCTGTATAACTAAAGTTTAATCTGTATAAGTTGTATTGCGGTTGTACCAATACAGCTATGGAGTTCCCTGGCAAACTAAGGTTAATACTTATAAAAATGACAAACCCAAAAGGGACAAAAATTTCAGAACATGCTCATAAGGTAATTTTCAAAATTAACAAACTCTAAATTCACACATTGGGGAAAAACAGACATCCAAATTTTCCAACACATTAAAAACTCATTAGTTCTTTAGCTCATGTGCACATCTTTACCATGCCACCTTGTATTTAGACAGGCCTAAAAATATCTTACAATGTTTATTTCTACACTAGCATAGATCATCTTAAACCCAAACCCATTAAGCATACAAAGAGAGAGAGAGAGAAATCAAACAAGCAAAAGTTAGTCTACAGGCATAAATGTCTCGCTTGTTAATGGATCAGAGTTAAGATGAATATATGCTAGGTTTTTGTCTTTTTAACATGATGAAATTAAGAAACAACCAGCTTTTTACTTTTGACATTACATGCCAAACCACAGCTAGTTTTACATTGTAGTTCATTAGAGCTAGCATTACCACAGACATAACACAATATTCCACCAAGGTTGTAGAGTGTGCCTCACTTCAGTGCAATCATTGATCTTCTCAGTATTTACTTCCAATGAACTAAGAACATTGATTTTACCCAATACCAGTCTACATCTGCACCATTTGACACAGATCTACCCAGGACTAATGTTTCTAGAAATACCCTAAAGGGGGTCCATCTATAACAATTCTCTAAAGGTATCCACAAAAAAAATGGTAAACCACATACCTCACTCTCTAGAATATCAAAACAACATAGAAAGAAACTGACAACATGATAAAAAAGTAACTCGCCAGAAATATTCAAGCAATTTATTACTTTCAATAATTTTCATATACACCTCCATATCTTCCAAATCACCATAAGAAGCCTCTGGAACATTTAGAGTGCCCTGAATTTGCTTCATTTCCTACTCAATCAACCACTCACCTGTTTCAAACCAAAATTTGACTCAGATTATAGACCAACCTTATACATTTCATAATCATATAAAAATATTAAATAAACCTCACCTTGAAACTTCAAGGTGATCTCATAAGAGTAACCAATTCGTTTCTTATTGCACACTGTCACCAACGATGCCTGAAGCAATGTTCAGTAATTATACTCAGTTCAACATGAATTCAAGGGCTCAAGAATAATTTATACACAACATTCTCTACACTAAAAAAATGTTTAGAGGAAGTTACATATCAAAATAAATGGAAGAACATGCAATTGAAACTTGTTCCTATAAATATGTTTCCAGGCTTTTAATTCAGGTAAAATTGAAACTGACATTGGTTAATTAGTTTTCAAATAGATGTCTTCCCACAAGCTGATGTGAAAAAAAGCTAAGTGAAGTGAAATCCTGCCTCCGAGTGTCAGTAAAAGGTTACTCGATCAGCGAGCATTTAAGGTACAAGGCTATTATTATCTCATAACATGCATAACATTAATCAAGCATTCCACTTTCTTTCTGAAGGGGTGGGGAAAATAATTGCACAAGAAAGAGTTTTGGATGCAACCAACAAAGAAGCAAGTATTGAATGCCCAGTCAACATGGGGAAAATAAGAAGAGTTTCAAAAATATCGAATTTTGCAGGATGGCCTCGGGGAATTCTAACAAAACAAAACAAAACAAAAAAGTCCCGAGAGAAGGAAAACAATACAAAACAGGAAAAAACTGATGGATAATTAAAGAATTAGGTTTGCAAGGATACTAAAAATCCCACAAAAAATTATAATCACTATTTGTGAAGTTTGCAGAATAACAGGAAGGAAATTAGTCTTCATCATGACTCAAAATCACAAAGGAAAAATCCATCCAAACCAAACAAAAGACCAAGTACAAGAGCTCACAGAGAAATAAGCTGCAGTTTTTTAGCTTAAGTGATGTATTCATAATTCCTCTGGAAAATAAGGAATGACTAGCAAACAGTTCTTTAAGGCGACTCATCCAAAAGATTCAGATCGATCCCAAACCTGCTAAAAATTATACATTACGATATAAAGGGCCCATTGTTTTAGCAAAAGATTCAACCCTAAAACAAGTTTAGTGAAGCTACACCCAACACCAACAACATCACATTTTTGCTTTCCTAAGACTTATGAAAAAACTAAGAATTCAATATTCAGGGGAGGCATGAAAACAAACATCCAAGATTTTGTAGCATCCTAGGATGCTTGCCAAAGCAACACAAAGAATTTACTAGGGGCATTGCACAATGCAGCCTTTATTAATCCCAGCGCATATTTGGACATACATTTCAATGAATTTTATTGTTGGACTTCCAAAAGCGAGCAACAAAACAGTGAGTAAGGTCATGGTAGATTGTCTTTTAAAAGCAACTCATTTTCGCGCCTCCACTCATCCTTTCACTCTTTTCTCAATTTCCCAAGAATTTGTGGATAATATCTTCAATCTACACAGTATGGAAACTTCCATTATTTCAAATCGAGACCCCACATTCACCAAAAAATTTTGGCAGGAGCTGTTTAAACCTCATGGTACACAACTAAATATGAACACTACATATCATCCTCGAACGGATGGTTAACAAAAAGTAGTCAATAATTTCTTAGAAACATATTTGAGATGCTTTTCCTTAAAAGGTGGCACCCGTGGGCACAATGGTTTCCCTTGGCTAAATGGTGGTACAATACCATTTATGACGGAGCTACCAAAATGACATCATATGAAGTAATTTATGGCCAAAAACCCCCATCTATGGCATCCTATGTACCAAGAACATCCAAGTTTCATGTAGTAGATAGAACACTTCACAGTAGAGAAGCTATCATACATATCCTCAAGGAAAACTTGGATATGGCACAAAATCAAATGAAACAACAAGTTGATTAACATAGATCTAAATATTATTTTCTTGAAGGGGATCAAGTGTCCTTTCTCCTACAATGTTATCAACAAACATCTCGTAAGTACAAAGTTCTCCCATAAGATAGCTCCTAAGTTCTATGGGCCCTATCAAATCATAATGATACAATGCAGTGATCAAGTTGCCTATAGACTAGCTCTTCCAACCCACACTAAGATTCATCCAATCTTTCATGCACCTTGTTTGAAGAAGGTTGTAAGATCAAATTGTATAGTGAAGACCAACCTACCAGAACTTAGAATGAGGTTTCATTTGGTTCCAACCACAATCAGTATTGGATACTAGAGCGCCAGTTATGCCAATGCATTACCAAGGAAGAATTGATCCAATAGAAATTACTTTGCATTACTTCCATGTTTTCTTATAGATATAATCCTACCTTCCAGTTGCTAGTCCATCCCTTTCATTTGCAATAATATAATCTTACATTCCAGTTACTTGTTCATCTCCTGGAGTCACTTTTAAGTTTTTCAATACGTCATACAATGATACCTAAAATGTATGTTTTTTTAATATAACACCTCAATAATACTAGAAACGTTTATGGTTGACAAGTTTTGCCAAGTGTCAATATGATTCTTTATCATTTATATATGTTAGATCAGCCATACTCATACTGCGATGAATATGTCAACCTTGGAGAGTGTCAGCAAAAATTACAATGCTTATGTGGCAAAAGGTAACACCATGGTAAATGAAGGATTATGATATACATAGCAGGGCATTTTTCAATGCATATGAATCAAACTATTCGTGAAGTAACAAAAAGGATGAGTGCATTTAATAAAAACCATTGCATATAATTAACAACTTTAGGTTACATTTACACTTGAGCAGAAAATTTATTGCAAATCTATGTCAAGCATAGGTGTTTTAGGTGTTATTAATTTATAAATTCTCAAGCATAGATGTTTTCGGTATAAATTGCAGATTTATGTTAAGCATACATGTTTCAGGTATTATTGACGTGTTATATTAAAAAAAAATACATTTTAAATATCATTGTAAGACGTATTGAAGGCGTGGAAGGTTTCCCCAACACGTTGGAAGGTAATTAGAGAAGAAAAAATGGACAAACAAATAAACTGTACATCTAAAGAAGATGGCAAGTTTGAGGCATTTTTTGCTGTAAGAAAAAAACATTGATTTATGGAAGATCCTGCATCAAATAATAGTGTTTCTAGACTTAAGGAAAGGGTACATACTAGTTATGATAACGATATAAATGCAATAATTCAGGAAGAGGATTATTTAATAGTAGTCCACTGGAAGGAAATTAAGTGTTACACCATTTTTTGGTCATCTAACATATTATCATTAGATGGACCCAATTACACCATGTAAGACCAATTTTACCCTAAGTAAAATTGCCTTCACTATGTTAAATAACTTAGTAAACCACATTTATTAGGTTGTTTATGGTCTAAACAGGAAACCCCAAAAGGAAATATTAAACAAACCTATATTTGTTTGATTTTCCTCATGGAATAATTAATTAAACCATAATTTAATTATTATTCCCAGTCATGTTTAACCCAAAAACAAAGAAATTAATTAGATAAACTTTATTTATCTTATTATTTTCTAGGAATAATTATTTAAATCTTATTTAGATAATATTCCTTGTTAAATATGACCAAATCACCCACAAATAATTAAATAAATCATTATTTATTTGATTATCCTTCAACCACTTCCTTAAGAAGATAAATAAATCATTTATTTATTTATTATTAACAAATAAAGGGATTTGACCCAAGTCAAATACTTTTTCCCTCCAACAAATATAATAAAATATTCCATAAAAGGTGGATCTAGATTTGGTTAATGTTATTTTAATCATGCACCAAGATCTAGAATGACCCAATATTTTGTTATAAATAGGAAGGTTTTCCCCTACCATTCTTCACCTTTTGTTGCCTATTAGATCACTCTGGATCTATACTCTTGGTCTGACTTTGAGCCATTATCATTGTCATATTTTCCATTATTTGCTGTGTGAGCTCCCTTTGAGTTCTATCTTTGTCTGGGTTTTCTACACCAACAGAAGAGAGAAATGCTAGATCTGAAGTGCTGAGGACTTCCAAGAACCCATCCCATTGAGGAGAATTGGAAACATCTTCTTGTTTTCCTCCCAGGTGCCCTTAATACAAAAATTCTTTCAAAAATTATTCTTGTCTTGTCTATTGGATATATGAAGCAAACCCTTCTTTTCACTGCTTAATGTCTTTCTATGTATAGATCTGGTTTTTTGCAGCTCTTGTCTTGATCAACTAACTACTGATCTGAAGATATTGGCAGCCACATTTGATGTTAGGGCTATTAGTTATGCGTAGCTAAAGTGGTCCTTTTTCGTACACTTCGACAAGGGATTCATACTAACAATTGGTGACTCCACACGGGTTTTCAATTACGACCGCTGTTGTTTTTCATATTCCTGCATATCCAGCTATTTCATACCCCAGGGTTTCTTTTCAGCTTTTTGTTTTTCCTATTTTCATGTTTTTTTTCCCCTATAAAACCCTAAAACATTAAAATTTCTAACTTCCGTGTGTTTCTGGCCCTATTGCGTAGGTGACAGACATCAGCCGCAACTGAGACGGCAACTTTTCCGTAAATCTGCCGCTGAGACAACCGGAACTGGAGGTCGCACTTTTCAGCCCAAAAACTGCGACCTGGACCTCCAGGTCGCACTTTTCAGCCTCTTTTCTGTGACCTGCACTAAAAGCAGGTCAGAACCTGCGACCTGCTAATTTTTCAGCTAATTTTCTGCAATTTTTCTGGGTTTTTCTGAAGCTTCTATCAGGGTTTTCCAGCCTCTGTCTCAGCCCGTTTCGACCTAGTTTTGATCTGTTTTTTCTCATCTAAGTGGGAACATAGCCCCCTAGGGCTTCAGTACCCTCCACTTTTTGTGGAAGAGTTTTATCTGTTTCAGGTCTGTTTTTTCAGAGTTTCAGCCCCCCCTCTTCCAGATCTGATACCTCCTTTTCAGACCTCTTTTAATCAGCTCTTCTCCCTTTCAAATCACCTCCTAAAGATTTTTTTGGATCTACTTTGAGGGCCTCCTCCTTGCCCCTTCTGCTTTTTGCTGATTTCCTCCTTTTTTCCAGCCACTTTGCCTCTGCCTCTTGGCTGTGATCTGCACCTCTTTTCAGCAGCTTTTCCCTTTAGATCCCTATCCCTTTTGACCCTAGATCTATTGGCCTCTTTTTAATGCGTTTTGACTAAATATTTTTTCCCTCTTTTAGATTAGTTTTGAGAGACCCGCCTTTTTGGGTTGAATCAATGCACTAGTAGCTGTTAATTTTCTGTTAGTTTCAGCATTATATACTGTTTTTACAACATTATTTTCAGTTACGCAACACACTTTTTCTCTTGCTCTCAAAACGAAAAGGGTTTAAAAATTAAAATTAACGCACGCCACACACTCACCCTAAGCGAAGAAGAGCCTGGTTTACACCGCCAGGCAAAGACTTTAAAATCAATTGACACTGCACCTTTTCGCCCTTGTTTCGACATTGTAATCACTTGATTCTGCACCTCCCTGCCTTTGTCAGTCATTCTTCTTCCCCTCGTGACGTGTTTGTGTTGCCATCATTGCGCCCCCAAGGCGCGCTTCCCGAAGACTTCTTGGCCTTCACCCTCAGTTTCTGGTCGATCGACCTGCTCCGTCCCGCAATCGTCGAGCCAATCCTCCTCCGAGTCCACACTCCGACTCCTCTTCTGATTCATTGGGTTCTCATTTTACCTCCGGTTCTCCCCCTGTCACCTTCACTATGTCTATTCCAGGGCCTAACGCTAGCAGTGCTCCTGGCCCTAATGCCAGAACTACTACTAGCAGAACTGCCACAGGAACTACCTCGGCTGCACCCTTGCTACCGTACATCGTAGGCCTCAGCCTCCCCGATTTCAATCAGTTGATCAATGACCCTATCTTCCATGATGTTGGTTGGCTTGCTATGCCAACCAAGCTCCCCTCCGACATCCCTAAGTTCGAAGGCCTTGCTGGAGAAGATCCAACCAATCATGTCCGATCTTTCCACATGTGGTGTTCTTCCAATTCCATTACCGATGATTCCATCCGTATTCGGTTGTTCCAACACACGCTTACCGACGAAGCTTCTAAATGGTATGTTGACCAAGCCACTTCTTCCCATACCACCTTTGTGACCATTTCCCAAGCCTTTTTATCTTATTTCCAGCTCCCTCTCCGATACGATACTGGTACGGAGCTTTTGACCTCTTTTAAGAAAACCTCTTCGACCCGCCTTTCCACTCATGTCCAGGAATGGCGACGAATACGAAGCTTATGTCGAGCTCCCCCCTTCGAAGATCGGGTCTATATGGACTGGTTCCTTTGCTCTCTCTTAGATCCCATTGGCAAAGATGTCGCCTCCCATTTCCCTCAAACCGAAGAAGCCGCCCTCCAAATAGCCTTGAAATATGACCTGATCTATGCTTAGTCTGGTTATATTTATACCATCCTCCCTGACCTCCCCAGGCCCGGTGGCGCTAACGCCCCGGGGGCATCTCATTCCGCCGAAGGTATCGCTGGAGCCCTTTCTCATCCGTATTCTCAACCTCCTATGGGCTATGGTCTCCCTCAGGGAGGGGCCAACACCTCTAGCACTCTTCCCCCTCCCGGTAGCATGTATCCAGGATACGGCATGCCTCCTCCTTTTTCCCAACCTCCTGCTTACCTCAATGTTGCCCAACCTAACCATTACCCTTATCCACAGCCTGGTGCGCCAGCTCCTCCAGCATATGTGCTTCCATCTCCCTTGCCTCCTCCAACCCCGCAACAGCACCTACAGCCCCCTCCAGGGAAAGTATTTGCACAGCAGGGCACAACTAATCCCCCTTCTTCTCAAAGAAGGCAGAGAGGCAATCCAAACCAATCTGCCCCTGGTACTCAAGGACCGAATCCTCAAGGTGTTGACCTTAACACTGCTAACTAGCAACAGGGCACTCAGCCCAAGCCGGACAGGCCACTTCACACAAATAAGCCTTGTTCGTGTTGCGGTGTTTACGGTCATTACACCCACGATTGTCCCCTCTTACCACAGATGCGCCAGATGTGGGAGTCTCAAGCCACATTGCACGGACAACATGCCTCCTCTCATGCTCCTCCTAATGTGGCCACTACCCAACCAGCTGTGTTTACTGATCCTTTCCCTCCGCAAGGATTCGTGGCTACCCAACCACCTGACGGACAGGTCGCCACTCCACCTTCCATTTCTGGTTCCTCCGATTACCAGATCCTCATGATGAACTCTGATCCCTCCCCAACTGTCGACCTTCAAACTCGGTCTCACCACTACCCCAAGCCTCCCGCTCAGTCTGCCCCCGAGTCCCCTTCTTCCGGTTCTACAGAGCCTCTTTCGACATCCAACAGCCCCTTACATATCCCTCAACCCAAAGTCGAGGTCCACCCCAAGATTCCTAAAGGACCATTACGTCGAAATGCGGCTCCTAGTCGAGCTGCTCATTCGTATAGCATAGTAGATGATTTGGCACAATCTCCTGTTGCCATTTCCACGTTGGAACTCCTCCAGTCGTGCCCTTCCCAAAAGAAGGCTCTACTATCTGTCGTGGGTGCTGTAGATCCTGCTGATGACCAAATGATTTTTTTCGAAACCCATCAATCAGAACATCCTCCTCTTCCTGCTTCCGTCGCCTTCCAAATCCCAGTCAAAATCCGGAATGCCAACGTTTCTCGGTGCATAATTGATGAGGGGGCATCCACCTGTGTGATGTCTGCTTGGGTTTGGAAGCAACTCGGATCTTCTGAGTTGGCCCCTTCCACGATCACCCTTCGAGCGTTGGACGGCCACGCCTCCCAGCCCATTGGCCTTTTCTGTAATTGTCCTATCACCCTTGCCGGTAAGACCTTTTGCGTTGATGTCAAAGTCATTGACGCCCCTCTAGGCTACAACATTCTATTAGGGCGAAGGTACACCTATGCCATGTCTGCTGTCCCTTCTGCGGTTTTTCGCAAGATGTCTTTTCCTCACAATGGGAAGATAGTCACCATCGACCAGTTGACTTACCATGAGCCACCGCCTCAGACCTCCCTAGAGACGACCATCTCTTCTGTAGCCAATAAGAAAACCGTCGATTCCTTGACTAGTGTCTCCCTCGGTGTCTACAAATATTCCTCCATGCTTGGAACTTTTCCTGGCCTCCCCCCTCCTCGTATCTATGATCCCAGCTTGTCGAATGTTTTCATGATGCAATCGTCTCGGGCTGCCCTCAAGCGACCCGCTTCGGCTAGTCAACAGCCTCAAACTCAACCTCGCCCACCGCAACCTGCTCCTAGCCCTTCATCTTCACCAGCTAGACCTCCTCCTGCTAACCCTTCTCCTACAGCTGGTCTCCCTGAACCCATTTATCCCCCTGGATCGGTTCCCCCAAGACTTAACCACCTCAGAGCCGTCCCTCCTGGTCACTATCCCGCGAGTCAGATACCTTTCCTGGCCCCTCCTCCCGGAGTCTATTCGGTCCCCGTCATGGCCACCCTCTCTCTCCCTAACCTAACCTTGGGTATACCTGTCTGGTACCTTGATCCTCCAACCGCTACCCCTCCTAGTCACCCCAAACCCTATCTTGCTTTGACACCAGTTCAACTGGTCCCCCTTGCTTCCTCCATTGCTACCATGCCCCCTGCACCTCCCAGGACCCTACCCCTGTGGTGACAGCTCTAGGAAAGAAAGGAAAAGCTCGCAAGGGGGCATCCAAAGACAAGGCCACCCCGACTGACCCAGCTCCTCCCCTGCCCGCAAAGCCTTGCACCTTGTGTGATGTCGTCGGTCATGCCACCCATACTTGTCCCGAGTTGCCCTACATTCAACCCATGGTTAAAGTCGCGTTCCCTGAGTCTACAGTCTCCAACCCTTCTCTTCCATCCCCGTCCGTAACCAAGAACCCAAAAAATATTCACACTAGAAAACCCTGTGCTTTGTGTGGTATCCATGGCCATTACTCCCACCATTGTCCTCACCTAACGCATTATCGCGCCTCTTTAGAAGTAGTCCGAGAGTATGAGGTTGAACAGAATCAATCCGCCTCTCCCATACTCGCGCAGTATGCTTCGGGTCAGCTTGAGGATCCCCCCGCTCCCATCGACATTCCCCCCCCTGATGTCCAGATGACAGAGTCTACTAAGACCATTCTTTACCTCTCATCCTCTGTGAGACCCTCAGAGCACATTTCCCTTGAGTCCACCCCTACTGTTTCGCCTGACCCCCATTCAGCGACCACCCTGGGCTCCTCATCGTTTAACCATTTGTTTCCTTGTTCTTCTGTCATTCCCCATGGCGATCCGTATGCGAGCCCTTCTCCCCCTACGAATGATTTAGAGAACTTTGCCGCGTCACGTGGTGTCTTTTCCACCCTTGACCCCCTCTTTTCCGCCTATACATGAGATCAATCCATGGGTATCTCTGTCGACCTCCACAGCCCGAGTCCCCGCCATACCTCTTATAGCCCTCCTATACCACCCTCTCTATTGTATATGAGTCATAGCCATCCTGCTCATTGCACTCCCTCCCGCAGTTGCCTCTCGATGACTTCCGTGCACTCACGCTGCCCTCATTGTCCCTCCTCCCCCCATTTGTTGTCTTGTAACACCATTTCGCAGGACCTCCCATCCCCACCCTATATCGGTTACGCCGATGGTGCAAGTCGTTACTCCCGGAATCTAGCCTTGGCAGGTTGGGCCATTTTCACCCCCTTGCATGCCCTTGTCCTCTCAAATGGGGTCTGCATTGGTACTGCCACCAACAATCAAGCCGAATATGATGCAGTGCGTGGTCTCTTAGCCGATGCCCTCTTTCATCGTATCCTCCATCTGCACGTTCGTTTAGATTCCATACTTCTTGTCATGCAACTAAATGGTGTCTATCGTGTGCGTAATCCTATGCTGTTTAGACGATATTTACGCGTGAAACTCTTGATACATGAATTTGAAGCCATAACTTTCAACCATGTACCTCGAGAACAGAATCACTATGTAGATAGTATTGCAAACCATGTTCTAGTCTGGCATTTATCACACACATTTCATACAAAACAATAACATTCATAATCATTAAAAACGATGCATATCCATCATATGTGTCGCAAAACATGTGTTTAGAGTCCATCTACTCTGATACATATGACATGCCCATAGCATGTTACAAAAACTCAAAACTGGGGGCACCACCTGCCCCTACATACACTAGGGGGCACCACATGCCCCACACCTACTCACTATCTGGCAGATCCCGAGCCAATGGCTCTGCTCCTGCAGCCTGTAGATCACATATGCCTTGACCGGCCATCGCCATGCGCCGCATGACACCTCACCATTCCGAGGGTAGACCAATGCATGGCTCCACGTACTGGTCGTCTAAGTCTTGCCACCCGCGCTCTGAAACTTCGGTCAGCAACCTCTCGCATCTACGACAGATGTCCTCCAGAAGGGCGGCCGCATCCTCATTGCGCGCTGCTCTCGACCCACTCGGCCCTACAGCTCCAGAGGCTGCCGGATGTCCCATATATCCGGCCGGTTTTACCGGAGCTATATCTGCATACCAAAAGTACATGAATCAGTACCATATCTACTATTCAATAAATTTAACATGCCCATACAAGAATAGTTACTTATCACTTACCATCGGGCCCCCATACTCGACCAGGCGGAAGTGGTAGGTCCGGATCCCCACAATAACTCATCCCACTATAGGGATAGTCGTCTATGTATAACGGCATCTGATCCCAATGGGCAAAGAACTCAGGTTGAAACACTCGCCCGACTGCCCCTCCTCCTCCTCTACACAGTAGCCGCCCCCACCGGCGCATCCTGGGCTCTCTCGGGCCCCCATCTGGGAGCTGTATACGAGGCCGCAAGGTCGGGATCTTCTCAAAGAAGAAGGCACACAATAAAGTCCCATACGAGCAATCGTGGTTCACTTGCCGCTTGCAGAGCGACAACTGTCGTTTTAGCGACACCAGCATCATTTGGGCCCACCCATAGTAGGTCCCACTCAACACACTCTCCACAATCATCATCTGCCCCCCAGTGATGTGATGGAGTGCCTGGTTGCCCAGGATACGCAACACCGCTGCGGCCACTGCATGGGTCTTTAATCTCTCTAGATCCCCGATCAGTATCCGAGTCCCCTTGACTTGGAGACCCAGTCGACAATGTCTCTCCACAAACTCCATGATATGCCGCCCCTGCGGTAATACTGGCTGCGTGTTTCCCACCATCCCCAGTGGCGGGAGACCCGTCAGGAAATACACATCCTGGACTGTCAGTTCGATCCTGTGCCCCTGCACTACAAAGACCTCATGCTCTAGATCCCAGTAACTGATAATCTGGGCCAACAAAGGCTCTCCCGCTCTCATCAACGGGTTCTCCAAAAACTTTAGAACCCTAAACCTGGCCAACACACGACGGACACCCTGATCTGTCTGGATCTCTGCCCATAATACACCCAGGTCTCTCTCTCTCCAATTAACCCGTATATCTGCCATATCTACACAAAAACATCATCTTTGTCAGCATACAGATAGGGAATACCATAACCAAACACAAAAACCCAACTCTCAGCCATAAAACAACGCTAACACCCCCTCATCTCCCAGGTTGCACTTTTTTGCCCAATTCTGGGACAGGTCACAGTTTTTGCCCTCAAACCTACTTCCCAGGTTGCACTTTTTGGCCCAAAAAGTGCGACCCAGCCGTAGAGATGAAGGAGGCCCTGTTACTGAGATTTTGGGCCCTAAACTGAACTTTCAATCCATCAAAATGAAAGAGTAAGGTTAGGCCTCTTACCTGAAACTGACGGATCTCGATTCCAATGGTCGGTTTGTCCGCTACGCTCGCCGCAAGATTTAGGGCCTTCTCTCCTCTCTACATTCACCACAGCAACACTAGCAAATGAGTGGATTTGGAGGGAAAACTGCCTTATTAAAAGAGAACCCTTGTTTCTTCTTTCGCTTGCTGCGACCATACCGTAACTTCGTTTGAAAAATCGTCTACACCGTTAGAAAGCTCTCACCGAGCCCTCAAATGGGTATCTGTTAGTTTTTTGTGATTTGATACTTCACCAGGACACATTTTGTCCAAGATGGGTCACTTCACCTCTCCTTAAAATCGCATTTCTTCACTTACAACACTTGTACTTGGGGCACCACTTTGCCTCCTTACTTGTCTTTGTTCGTGTTGATTTTCGTCATGAGTTACCCTTTTGTACTCATGTTTTCATGGTCCCCCATTGGACCTATACTGTGTGGCAGCACCATCGAGTCGCCCTTTTTTAGAGCATCCAAGTGGAGTCATCATCGCATTCATGGAGTCTATCCCGAGTCCTTGTGTACCCCGCTATAGTCCTCCATCCTTCATTGCTTGGTCTCTCCCTTGTGTCGCACATTATGGCCTTCAGTCCCACTGCCCCTTATCCCTGATGATATCGTGTCAGTCGCTTCCATGTCATTCATGCCATTTATGCTCTAACAAGGGAAGTCGTCCATTCGCTACTCAGTCCCCTCCATTCCACCATCATCATTGGTATTAGTCTGTCCGTCGCTCTACTCTTTTCTCTTGTGCCTTAGTTGAGGATCTCCCATTGCCTCACCTATGGCGGACCTCCTTCTGTCGACATCAGCTCCTTTATTCCAGAAGACAGGTCTAGAGGGCGGTGTACCTTGGTTCCAGCTTCCACTCTTGTTCGGTGCCTCGGATCAGGCAAAGGGATCTCTCATTTCCCTTTGACTTGATTGTTTCTCCACTACAGCTTCTTTCAGCATGATCGAGATCCGTATACTTGATGGTTCAGTGATGCAGCAGCAGCTCTTGATGATTCCCGGGTGTGTGTGAGATGTCTCAACCCTCATGAGGGGGTGGCCTTGCAAGTAGCCCCCCACATGCCCGGATGACCTCTTCCTTGTAGCCCTCGATGAAGCTCCATATATTTGATGATGTCGACCTTAGCTGCTTTCAGCGCCTCTTTGATTTGCATGTATCAGTCAGATTTTGTGAGCCCTTCCCCACTTATAGGGGGCATTTGGGTTGTATTTGTATCTCATGTACTCAGATATTATTGTATAAGTCCTGGCTGTTATCCCAGGCACAACATGTATGTGGGATTCCTCATTGTATTCTTATCTGGCTCATGTTTATGCCGGTTGTACTTTATGGTTCGGTCTCTTGTTTACTGGACACACTATTCTTTTGTACTTTGTCTCGGCGGGCATAGGTATGCCTCCCCCGCCGCCTTTAGCACAGGTACCCTCTCATAAAAAGAGACTTGTTGCACCTACGAGTCTCGTCTCCTCAGGGTCTAGTTCTTCAGCACACTCGTCTACCTTACATTTCTCTCTCTGACTTCCCTCTTGATGTCTGGTGATTGAGTTCTTACAACGTACTTCGGTCATATGATTTGCTCCTAACACTCACACGCTGGGGGGAAATCTGTTACACCATTTTTTGGTCATCTAACCTATTATCATTAGATGGACCCAAGTACACCATATAAGACCAATTTTACCCTAAGTAAAATTGCTTTCACTATGTAAAATAACTTAATAAACCACATTTATTAGGTTGTTTATGGTCTAAACAGGAAACCCCAAAAGGAAATATTAAACAAATCTATATTTGTTTGATTTTCCTTATGGAATAATTAATTAAACAATAATTTAACTATTATTCCTCATCATGTTTAACCCAAAACAAAGAAATTAATTAGATAAATCTCTATTTATCTTTTTATTTTCTAGGAATAATTATTTAAATCTTATTTAAATAATATTCCTTGTTAAATATGACTAAATCACCCACAAATAATTAAATAAATCATTATTTATTTGATTATCATTCAACCACTTCCTTAAAATGATAAATAAATCATTTACTTATTTATTATTTACAAATAAAGGGATTTGACCCAAGTCAAATACTTTTTCCCTCCAACAAATATAATAAAATATTCCATAAAAGGTGGATCTAGATTTGGTTAATGTTATTTTAATCATGCACCAAGATCTAGAATGACCCAATATTTTGTTATAAATAGGAAGGTTTTCCCTACCATTCTTCACCTTTTGTTGCCTATTAGATCACTCTGGATCTAAACTCTTGGTCTAACTTTGAGCCATTATCATTGTCATATTTTCCATTATTTGTTGTGTATGCTCCCTTTGAGTTCTATCTTTGTCTGGGTTTTCTACACCAACAGGAGAGAGAAATGCTAGATCTGAAGTGCTGAGGACTTCCAAGAACCCATCCCATTGAGAATTGGAAACATCTTCTTTTTTTCCTCCCAGGTGCCCTTAATACAAAAATTCTTTCAAAAATTGTTCTTGTCTTGTCTATTGGATATATGGAGCAAACCCTTCTTTTCACTGCTTAATGTCTTTCTATGTATAGATCTGGTTTTTTGCAGCTCTTGTCTTGATCAACTAACTACAGATATGAAGATATTGGCAGCCACATTTGATGTTAGGGCTATTAGTTATGCGTAGCTAAAGTGGTCCTTTTTCGTACACTTCGACAAGGGATTCATACTAACATTAAGGATACAATGGATTTAGTGCTTGAGATTCAAGAAAATTCTATTGTAATTGACTCATATTCAAAAGCCAAAAAGGAAAAGTAACCTATGCATATATTCAACAATGTGCGACCATTCAGATAATGCAAACAACCAACTAATCAGGACATATCACTTTGCTAAAATATTCAATCTCCCAATTGCAAGAGGCATTAACCATATGCACTGGATTCCTAGCTAGAAACCCTTGAACAATGATTGTGCATATTAACAACATTTTTCCTTTTAAGGCTGATGTATGGTTGTCTAATATGTCTCACACAATGAATAAAGGAAGGATAATGGCTTCCATCAACAAGGTGTCAAATACCAATCAATGGTTCCCTGTGACTCAACATTCCACTAATTCCTCAAACAACAACAACATTGTCAGTGCAATCAGTGATCCAACAGACTAATCATAGATCTATGGCTCATTAATGAATTGAAAAAAGATGGGAAAAAATTATACCTCTATGATCAATTTAGTGGCACATAAATGCCCAACCATCCAATCGATTTGAACGCTATGGCTATCATTCACCACTCAAGTAAAATTACAGTTGGAATGTTGTAGGTGTATTAGCAAAACAATAATAGGACCAATATAAGGATTTTGGTGCAGTCATGAGTTGGAATGAACATTTGATGCTTGCATTCATAACCAGAACAAAACATTCAAGCAATTAAACACACCATACATACAACAGTAGCAGGTCGTAATTCATGAGGAACCTGGGTATTGATGTCCTTATTGTCACTGGTATAGGCATTGATGAAGGAGACCCACAGTATCCAGGTGCTAAAAAGGATGACCCAGGTTGAGGAATAGTTTGTGGCATCCATTGTTGTTGCCTATGCTGCTGTTGCTGCCTATGCAAACCCAAAAATTGCATTGAATTGGACTAGGGTGACAAATTTATAGAAGAAAATGTTTCAACCCACTCCAATACATTGGAAATTCCCAATTTAGGAATTTTGTTATCCCTTGGGATATCGTCGTTAATTCATTCCTCTTCATCTCTATAATGTTCTTCAAATGGGACAAGTCATTCCTCTCCATCTCTCTCATTTTATTCAAATGGGGTGGACACTTGCTGAGATGATATTCTATGTGCATTTCTAGCATTTCCACCAGATTTGTTTGCTACAAGGTCTTCCCTAGACAGTGCTAATGGCAATGGCTCATGTAGAGAGCTCCCAACACAGTCACCGACTGGATATCTATTAGCTGCAATAGCTTCCCTTTTGAGAGAGGAGGAAGAATGTGAATAATTAAGAGAGCCCGATCTATTACTCTTCGAAAAAATAGATCTAATTAGGGGGGAAATTCTAGACCCAAACGATGGCAGAGTAAGACGATGCAACTGCTGCTGAAAATGATGATTGTGACTAGAATTGAAGCTGGAACGACCTTCTGCAGGAAAATGAGAAGAAACCCATTGTGACTTTCCTCCATCATGGGGTTCTTAATGATGTTGTTTAATAGAATGGCTATTACCCTCTCTCTCTAGGTGAGCATCTTTCTGCTAGATGGATGTTGAGCGTTGTTGTTTTAACTGTTGGCCAATGCTATCTCCTTGCAACTATGATGTGCAAATGCTCTAGCAATAGTGATTTTATTCTCTCATCATTACATTCTCCCTCCGCTGGTGTCTGTGAGAAAAACCCAAGTTGGCGTGCCACTACCAATTAACATATATAAATCATTATCAGACATACTAAAATATTTAGTAACAAGGCAGAAAAACGTTTCTCAAACATCACATAAAAACACAAGCACGGAACTATAATACCTATTATAAGAAAAATACATCTTAAACTATATATAAAATAGTAAAATTTTAAGAAGCACCTACATTTTTTTAAACTTGACCAAGCAGTCATGGAAGCATTCTTCTTGGACTATTTTTGTGCTCGTTCTGGATATCTATTAGCTGCAATAGCTTCCCTTTTGAGAGAGGAGGAAGAAGGTGAATAATTAAGAGAGCCTGATCTATTACTCTTCGGAAAAATAGATCTAATTAGGGGAAAAATTCTAGACCCAAACGATGGCAGAGCAGGACGAAGCAACTGCTGCTGAAAACAATGATTGTGACTAGAATTGAAGCTGGAACAACCTTCTGCAGGAAAATCAGAAGAAACCCATTGTGACTCTCCTCCATCCTGGGGTTCATAATGTTGGTGTTTAATAGAATGGCTATTACCCTCTCTCTCTGGGTGAGAATCTTTCTGCTAGATGGATGTTGAGTGTTGTTGTTTTAATTGTTGGCCAATGCTATCTCCTTGGACCTATGATGTGCAAATGCTCTGGCAATAGTGATTTTATTCTCTCATCATTACATTCTCCCTCCGCTGGTGTCTGTGAGAAAAACCCAAGTTGGTGTGCCACTACCAATTAACATATATAAATCATTATCATACATACTAAAATATTTAGTAAAAAGGCAGAAAAATGTTTCTCAAACATCACATAAAAACACAAGCACTGAACTATAATACCTATTATAAGAAAAATACATCTTAAACTATATATAAAACAGTAAAATTTTAAGAAGCACTTACATTTTTTTAAACTTGACCAGGCAGTCATGGAAGCATTCTTCTCAGAATGTTTTTGTGCTCGTTCACCTATAGAGATTAACCCAACTAACTGCAAGTAAAATAGGGAAAATAGCCTAGAACAGACTGCAGAGTAATATACATAGGCAGTGCTACTCCTGCTCTCTGAGCTATCTCTTGCAACAATTTTTTCTATACCCCCGTCTCATCCTATTCAAACCACATGCAATGACCATCAAAGGAAATAGAACATCCAAAAAATAAGTTTCAAAACTCCACCAAAACAAAATCCATATAGGTATTCTTGTAGCAAGAGCTCGAGAAGGGCCTTTCTGGGAAAGAGTATTAAGGGCCTCCTTTGCAGCAGCATGTTCAACTTGTCTCAATGTGTTTTTGTAGTTTGGGCTTTCAAATACTTCTCCATTTAAATTAACAGTAGATTTGAATCTGGGGGCATCCTTCCTTCCTTCGGCTGGACTAGTTCATTATTTTTATGAAGGCAAATGGTTATAGACTTATGTTGGACCTTGTTAGGCTTCTAATGTCCTTGGTGAGGCAAGTGATTAAGGCCTAAGATGAGATGAGAGGTTCAGGGGTCAAAGAAAAAGGAATCTGGTGAGAGGTTAAAGAGAAAAGGTTACAGACTTCTTTTTGTCCACTGTTTTTGGACTGGGCGGTGTCTTATTGTGCTTTACGCAGGACTAGGTCGAATGTAAGATCTAGGCTCAAAAAACAGGCATGCATAAATGGGTAGGTGCTACTGTGGACTTGATTTTTTTCACATCCATACCAGTAGGTATTATGAGCATAAGAAGTAAGCAAGAGACATCCCTTTCAGCGAGCAGGACATGTCAGACCGTCGTCGATCGGTAGCTACTCCCCCACCCCGCCATAAGGAGCTGAACCTAAAATTAGAAGATTCAATCCATCATGTTATAGTGAAACATTAAGAATAAGAATCAAATGTATATCTCTCTGCAGCTCTAGTGATAACTTGGTTGCAAAGGAGTTCGGGTTCGGGGGCGAAACACCTGACTCAGCTTCCCCCGGTCCTTTCTTGTTTACCCCCACTCTGAAGACACAATCAATCGCAGACTTGTTCCTTATACAAGAGAATCAAAGTTCAAAGCAGTCACGGACTTGTTCCTTATACAGGAGAATCAAAGTGAAAACCCCTAAATTAACCAATGCCATTCCCGGATCGGGCCAATGACATTCGTGGATCAAGGGCGATTGGAAGCAAACCCCACCTAAATTCCTTGAAATCAAGGCGATTGGAAGCCAATTCCACATGCATTCCTGGCAATCGGAGCGATTGGAAGCCAAGCCCACCTGCATTTCTGGAAATCGGGGGCTATTGTAGGAAAAATCCACCTCAAAACAAGGCGAATTGGGGGGTTTCAAAGTTTATCTCGCTTATTCTTTATGGCTAAAATATAATAATTATTTTATTTTAAAATAATTTCTGGGCGAACTATATAAAACTATAGAAAATGGGTGTAAAATAAAAATTCACCTCTAAAAAATATAAAACTCCTTAAATTTTGCCCATGGGCTAAGATTTGCCCCTAAAATTTTCTATGGTGACAAAGGAAGGTCGACCAGATTGCTCATGGTGAGGCCAATGACATCACCACATGGGAATAAATGAAGGAAGGTTTGCTGACTCATTTTAGCCCATAAGATGAGGCTTGGGATGCAAGAAATATGATCAAGTATATTAAGCAAACAGGGAGTCTTCAACAATATCAAAGGGATTTCCAAAGTGAAATCTTGGAACTACCTGACATGGCAAAGAGAGACAAGATTTTCAACTTTGTTATTGGGTTGAAACCTTGGGCACACAATGAGGTGAAGAGAAAAAATATCAAGACATTGGAAGAAGCATTTGTTGTAGTTGATAGGTTGATAGAACACTATCATGAAGGGACTGAAGGGAAGAAAAGGAAGTTTTATAAACCAAAGGAAAATACTAAAAAGGAGGAAACTTGGATATCAAATGGAAATTCGAAGATGAAGAAACCTTCTGAAGTGTTGGTTGTGTGAAGGAGACCACATAGTGAAGAATTTTCCTTCATGGCCGACAGTGGAAGCAGTGGCACAATCTGAGAAGAAGAATAGGAACCAACAATTGGGATGATGTAGGTATTGGGAGCTACAACAGATGTGGAATTTGTCCCTAAAAATGATCCTGAAAGGAACATACTGGAGTATGTGGATATGAATATTGGGCAGGACACACTACTCATGATGTTGGAAAATGGTGCAACTCATAACTTAATTAGGGAAGGAGCTGCGAGGAAGATTGGACTGCGGTTCAAACCAGTCCAAACTCGGAATGAAAGAGTGAATTATACTAAAAATCATGTTATTGGTATGATTTAGAATGTGTGGTACACATAGGGTAGTGGCATGGGGTTGTCAACTTCATGGTTGTACGGATTGATGATTATGAAGTTGTGCTTGGGAAGGAATTTATGAAGGAATATGAGGCTATGATGGTACCACATATAAAGGCGTTGTACATTTACGATGGACAGAAGGATGTCCCTATAGGAATTCCTACTGTGCCAGTTGTGGATGGGTGTAAATTGACAACAATGAATGTGGAGGACATTAATCGGGATAAAGGACTCTATGAGGGGTTCTCTGTTGCAAAGAAAAAAATCACTAAGTAGACATAGGTTATGAGGATATTGTCTGACAGTATCCTGGATTTCGCAGGAAGGCTAGAGGCAGTGGAAGGAAGAGAAGAGACATGGCTATACATTCAGGGAGAAAGTCGAGAAGCATGCATACAAATATTAGAAGAGGAAGATCTAGATAGGTGGATTGAGATATTAGTAGAGGATGAGTGAGGGTTTTTGGCCTCTACATCCTCCCCCTCTTCTTAAAATAACATGGGAATGAGGCTCATTATCTTCTGCTCATGGCAATGAGTCCTCTTGACATTATGAGTAGGTTGTGGGGCAAGATGGACATAGTTGCAAGAAGGATGCTTTGACACTCATGATGATGTAGGGAGCATGCATTCTTTTGGAGGATATGTTATGGTTGGATTTGCTACACAAAAAATCACCATCACGGGGGGGATCCAAAAAATGATTTTCTTGCAGAGATGCAAAAAATTTGGAGCATGGAGCAAGTCACAGGTGGAGCTATTTGGATGCCTACATGATATTTTAGACATTTCGGAGGTTCATTTGAGATATTTCAGAGTTCGTGGCATGGAAATTTGGATGTTGGAACCAATGAAACTTTCCAATGATATGATGATGTTTTCGAGGGCGAAATTTTTTTTAGAATGGTGGAGGATATCATGCCCATGAGTTGAGTCGATGTGCGACTGAGTTGTAGTGGGCACACCCATGTGCGATGGGAACCCATATTGACCAAATCATACAAATGTGATGACTTGGTGCGATATTTGGAAAATTGCCACGGGCGCATCATGTTGGTGAGAACACACCCCTTGGCCACTTTGTGCATACGTTGAACAAGTTGTGTGACTCAGTGAACGCATTGGGCGAGGGTGCCAGGAAGGCATGTGCCCATAACGGGCGAGCCGTGGAGTTACAGAGGATGAGTCGTGGTGTTATAGTTGTGGGTGAGTCGTGTACTATAACAGGTGAGTTGTGGAGCAGTTGCAGACGAGATGGGAAAATCGGGTGAACTAGTGGCACAACTGACTCGAACAATCTACAACTTGGAACTTTCATCCCTTAAGTGAACTCTTTCATCCATGAGTTCTTGGAGTCTTCGGTTACCAGGTTGTATCTTCTCATCAAGTTCATCAAGTTTAGTAGACCTTCCATGAATATTGTTCAAGTTATATGCACCTCCACTATCCCATATCCAATATGCCCCAAGTGTTACCACACTTGAACAAAAGCTTCATAGTTTTGTTTCTTCTTGTCGTTCCAATATCCTGTCATGTCATCAAGCTTTTGAAAAGCTCCCAAAATTACCACCTTCCTCATTCAACTTCGGCCCTGAGCAAGGTCTTTCCCTTGCTTCACTTCCTAATGTCTCACTGAGACCAACTAATATAATTTCCAAGATTCAATACCAACTGCAACCTTGTCATTGTATTCTTGCTCATCATCCTCATCATCTTTCCCTTTTCACTGGAAATATGAACTACAAACAATAAAATTCTTCTTGAAGATTGCACTTAGCTTGGATAGAAATAACCATCCTCACTAATGTAGGATAATTCTTTCCCTACAGGACTCTCTTTTTACCATCCTCATACAGTTACTCAATGGCCTTCTCATATAAATCTACCTTGGTCCTATGAGTAAAAATCCAATCCATGCCCAATAGCATGCTATATGAACCCAAAGGAAGACAATTCATATTTGTTGTTGTAGGAATGCCATTAAGCTCAAGTGAAAACAACTTCACCCAATGATGAACTCTCCTCCTGGTCCCTATAGCCAAATAAACCAACAAGGCTTCTTCATACACTTCCTTATTAAAATTACATTGATCCACCAAGTCAGGACTATTATATTTATAATTCAATCTAGGATCAATCAAAATAGAAAAAACTTGATCACAAATCTTACCTTCCATCTCGATAATGGATGTGCGGTGGTATGCTTACATGTTACTAAATATTGCATAAATCTGGGGAATGCTCTGTCCTAAATCCCCAACTGTTTAAGCCTCCTGAGCACTGTAAATCTGAGGCCTACCACCTTGATACAATGGACAATACTGCTTGCAATGATATCTACCACAGATCCAACACTTCAATGGCTCTCTACCACTTCCTTTATTTTGCTGCTCCACAGACTGAGACCCATGTCCTTTCTCAGCTGCATTTAAATTCTTATTAGAGGTCATGTTTTCTTTCTCACTTACATCCTCGGATATTCCTTGATTTTTGGGCCATTTTATTTTAGTATTCTCGCTACCTTTCTAATCACGCTTGAACTCAAGCTTTCACATTAACTTCTCATAACAATGATTCAACTTCCTAATGTCTTCCTCCAATGATTGAGGCTCATCAAACTCAATCCAATTTTTGAATGATAATGGAAATCCACTGATGAACTTTTGGATCGTTTCTTTCTCATCCTTGAGATAGGGAACATATCTAAACAACTCTAGAAATTTGGTTGTACATTATTCATTTGACATGGAACCCATATTGATCTAATATAATTCCTTGGTCATTCCATCATAATACCTCACATATAGGTACATATTTTTGAAGATACTTTCAAATTATTCCTAGATCAACTCCTCTTCCCTGATGCCTCTGACATTATTGACATCTTCCCACCAGATATTTGGTTTCCTCTGAGTAATCATGAAGTCTGAAGAATTTACTCATTCCAAGAAGTCATGCCTCTACATCTCCTAATTAAGTCAACTCACCATTAAAAATAGGAGACTTATCTTTCTTGAATTCTTTTGGAAAATACCCCTTCTAACCCCTCCTATAACGATATTAGTGGTGATGGCGATGATGTCTCCCGGGAATAAATCTAGAATAATGTCCATGCATACTAGCCCTCCTCTCGGGTGTATCTAAGAGTTTTCCACTCTATACAGTACCATATTTTTCCATCATGTACCTTTTTTGAGACTTGATTCTTATGCACCATTAGTCTTTTATTCCTATATATCTCCATGATTGATCCCTAGTTGTCCTTGCTTCTACAAATTTGAAAGGATTTGAAGGAAAAATGCATTAACTTTAGCTTTATTTTCTTGATATTTTGTAATATTTTCCTGGGCTCCAATCAACCACTCATTATCTTCTTTGCAACTTATGATATTTTCTCTCAGAATTCTCAATGTATCTACTATATCAGGAGAGTCTCCCTCTCCCTGTGGTCCAACTAACTTCTCCCATTCCACTAATTTCTCTTCTAGCCTATACAAGGAGTCATATGAATTGTAATCAACCATTCTACTCTTCATCTCTTGTCCTTCTATTTTACTACAACATATCACTATTAGATAAAATAAAATGCATAATCAGAAGCATAACCTCAACTTATTTTTGGTGAGGCTTTTTCATATGCATAGGTCAATTGAGATTAGCACAATATATAATAATATCAAAAGAATATCATGAACATGGATATAATAGGAATAACATTAAATTTTTTATGTGCATGCATGATGAACATGTAGAAAACTGACATGCATAAATAAAAATATGAATTTACCCCAAGGTCTAGCGCTGTGAACTTGGTCCGATACCACATTATAACACCCCACCTCAAATTTAACTTCTTTAACAAGCTCACTAGGGTAAACATGAGTTGAGAGTTACTATGCATGACCCAACCTCCAATATTCAATTATGGAAATGGGGTCCACTTTTCAACTTACTGAAACCGTCCAGAGACATATGATCACCTAGATGTCAAGTAATTTCCATAGGTGACCTTTTCTCTAAGTGGGAACCATTTCCAACTTAGCTTTACAGGTCAGTCGCACACATGCAGTCTTGAGAGTTTTTCCAAAAGCCTTTATCCACATGCACAAGTCATCCTCCAAGTGGCTACAACCAAGCTTTCTCAATTTTTAGGGTGCAACCAAAGAATCTGTTCTAGATTTTCAGGGGTGACCTTCAAGCTAACTTCTCAGAACTTCCTTAAACTCTTTAGAACTATCTCAATCATTTACAGGAGCCCTCATTCTTTATTCTTGGCTTTTTTCATTTTAAAGCTTGTCAAATACATAATAATCATTTCTAAAAACACTTGGTAAACATAACACAATGTAGTGCATGAATGCATATATGTTCAATGTTTCATTATTTTCATAAGAAAATCATCAGGAATACTTACCCCCCTCTCAAGCTAGTTGCAACACACATTTATTAGCTCATGCATTCATATAGTTATTCAAAAAATTGTCAAACAATGAAAAAATAGTGCATCATATACTGAAAGATATACCATCCATGTAACCAAAATTTAACCATAATGAAACCAGTCATATAATCACACATCAAACAATTTTGTTTTCTCATTGATATAATTAACAAATAACACATAATAACACATGCACAGTGCTAACCAAGTCAGGGACTTCCATGTACCACACGACTATAGATTGGGATGAAGCAAATCTTTATTTCATCTGATCACCCTCATGCCATATTCCAAGCATGAATGTGGGATCACATGGGATTAAAAAAAAAGAAAAAAAGCAGAGTATCCAGAGGTTAAACCACCTCCACCCTCAACCACGGTGATTTCATCAAAATTAGTCCAAAAATCACCAAATCCAAAACAAACTTGGATGCCTCCAAATTTATTTACAATACCCAGAGGAATTTTCCTGTCTCCACCCACCCATCAATGACTTCCTAGAGAAAACCATATCCACCACCAACCCTTGGGATTTTCCTAATACCACCTCAGCCAAATCCAAAATCTACTGACAATTCAAAGCTCAACCAAAAAATGGGAACCAACTACCCCATGAATATCCAAGAAATGACAAAGGAAAGCTTGTACACCATTGTAAATCCAGAAAAATCCAATATTAATGCCAAAAAAATAAAAAATAAACCAAATGCATGAACCATGCATTTAGATCCCAGCAAGATAAACACACATGCAACTTGTTACCTGCAAAAATCCTCCTGTTGGCTGATATTTCTCTGCTTGATTTCTGCCCTTGTTTACTGTTGTCTAACTTTCCTCTTGTGCTCCCTTGCTTAGTTGCTTGCTTGTGGCTTTAATTTGTTTCTCCCTTATTGTAGTTTTTCTCTCTTTCTCTTCTCTAAATTGAATCATGAATGAATTAATGAATGCTCCCTCTCCTTTTCCCTTTCTTTTCCTTTTCTTTTTTCTTCATTTTCCCTTGCATGCATATTCCTATCTCTTCATCTTCATTTTCTCTTATTTTACTTTATTTATTTAATTAATTTCAATTAATTTCCCTTTTTCAATTCCAATGTCAATGTCAATCCTAATTTCCATAGCCAATAAATAATTAAACCCAAGTGATTCCCAATGTAATGTTTTTCCCTTCACTTATCTTGGAATACATGTCCCATGACCTTGGTTTTATTTTTCCTTTTATAATTTCCATTTATTTACATGGAAACCTAACCCGAGGTTGTTACAATGGTAACTAGAGGTTTCTAGGTGGTTAGAGAGAGCATTTTTTTCGCAGGCCCAAGAATGACTCCATTTTCTTATTTTTCTTGGATTTTTAATTTATAACCCCTTTGATTTATGTCAACTAAAAGATTTAAGAACAAAATAGGATTGGACTTCATAACTTGCCTCTATTAAGGGTTGACAAGCGATTGGACCTTCTAATGTTGTTGAAGTGAAATATGGTTGCGGCCATATTTCCTACCCAGGATTACTTGAATTATTCTCTTATAAAGTGAAGAGAGATGGGCATGGAGGTATGGTTTATTATTTTGGGAGGAACTCTTATCAATCAAAGAGGAAATTAGTTGGAGGGAGCAATGATTATGGGAACCAAAACATGGACCCTAAACTTATCTCTCTAAAATCCCACCATGTTGAGAGGGAATGGAGCTATTTGAGTCCACCTTCAAATTTTGTGAATGGTGGAAATTTGGCTATTGAAAAGGCATCTCATTCAATGATGTATTCCCTAAGGAGTGAACCATATGGTTGCCCTGATTTACAACTACCTTCAAGAACTCCTATATTGGATTCACAAAAAATTCGTTTGAAGAAATTTCTTATTTCTCATCTAAGGGGTCCCCAAAAGAAAAACCTCTACAAATTGAAAACCTTTAAAAAATATGTTAGTTGACTGCTCGGACTACAGGAAGTAGCTAACAAAATTTTTTGGATCATTTTCAGCCACATTTTCATATATTAATCATTAATGTGGGTTTTTAATACTATCACGTTCACAAGAAAAATAAAAAGCACTCAGTAGAGAAAATCGAGACTGACTGTAAGAATTATTTCCATGCAGTATAAAATTAGGATGGAAGGGAGACGCGAGGGAAGTACGGTGGTGGATGTTTTCAATGCACAACACCGATTTCATCTGAAATCAACCTTTTGAGGGGATTTTCTTTGTAGGATTTGGGAGTGGGTGGGGATCGATCTGTGGGCAATATTTATTTTATGGTAAGTATTTTAGTGTCTTCTTGTCAATGGTATTGGAGTGTTCACCTAGATTTCATTATCAAGTTTTGTATTGTTGAATTCTTAGGTAAAATGTTGGATTTCTTTGAGCTTTGAAAGGGTGAAGTATGATTCTTGTTTAGGTATATGATAGGTATATTCTTTGTCATACTTCACTATGGAGTAATTTAGTTTTTCTATTTTGTATTTTTCAAGTTTGTAGCTTGAGGGTTTCAACTTTGTTTCTTTTTCCTTTTGAGGTTTTTGTCATTTGGAAAGGTAGTATTTTGAATAATTTTAGTCATATTTAAGCAAGGGTGGAAGCACAAACTCAATGGTTGTAAGCTTGCTTAATAAAACAAAAATTTCTTTTAGAAAAGACAGTATGTAGGAAGAACTGATAATAAACTTGGTAGTAATATGGCCATGGAATAAGTTACCATTTTGACAAGGGGCTAGATAATTTAGAATGATGTAGAAACAAGATTTGGATTGGGTTCCCTTCTTATTGGAAAACATGTAAGACAATGCGAGTAGTGCCATAGAAATTCAATGGTATTGGAGCTTCTAAAGTTGTGCCGAAAGTTTCTTTTTATATTCCTAGTGGTGATGTCAAAGTAAGGTCCTAACAAATATTTGAAGGTGTTGGATCAACTTAAAAGGCTTCCATTTATATTTTGTTACACTTATGGTGGAGAAAATGGTAACCAATGGATGAATTTTGAAGTCTCCTCTGAAACTTATCAAAAGTTTCTTGGAGGGGAACAAGTGGGTGTTTTATTTGGGATGGAATGGAAACCTATAATTTTTTTTTTGGTGAAAATGGTTATTGGTGAATGAATGTTGGAATCTATTTTGAAAAAGTGGTGAATAATTGGTGCATAATGGTAATTGGAGGTTTCTAACTGGTTAGAGATAAAGGCTTGCATTTTTAATTTGTAAACCCTTTGATTTCTGTTAACTAACGAACACAATAGGATTGGACTTCCTAACCTACCTCTGTCAAGGGCCGACAAGTGTTTGGACTTTTCAGCTTTGTTGAAGTGAAATATGGTTGTGGCCATATTTCCTACCCCAGATTACTAGACTTCAACTTTTAAACTTCTTATTAAGAGAAGAGAGATGGGAATGGAGGCCTAGTTTATGCTTTTGGGCGTAACTCTTATCAATCGAAGAGGAAAGTAATTGGAGGGGGAAATGACTATGATAACGAGAACATGAACCCTAAACTTATCTCTCTGAAATCCTTCAAATTTTGTGAATGGTGGAAATTTGGTTGTTGGAAAGACATCTCATTCAGTGATAGAAGAGGACTAAAATCATTACTAACCTTTCATTTTATAGCTCAACCAGAATGTGTAATAATAAAAACAAACAAACTTTTGGGAAGAAACTGCAAATCTTTACAAACTATGTTAGTTGGTGTCTTGCACTACGAGAAGTAGTTAACAATTTTTTTTGGATCATTTTAAGTCGCATTTGCATATTAATCATAAATGTGGGTTTTTTTATACTATCACATTCATAAGAAAAGAAAAACCACTCAATAAAACAAACCAAGACTGGTTTTAAGAATGATCTCCCCGCAGTATCAAAGGAGGGAAGGGTCACGTGAGGAAAGTATGGTGGTGAATTTTTGCTACACATAACACCGATTTCGTCCGAAATCGACCCGCAAAGGGGATTTTCTTTGCAGGATCTTGGAGTGGGCGAGGGTCGATCTTTGGGCAAGATCTATTTTCTGCTAAGCATTTTAGCATATTCTCTTCAATGGTATTTAAATGTTCACGGGGATTTCATTATTGAATTTTGTATTGTTGTATTATTAGGTAAAATGTTGGATTGCTTTGAGTTTTGAAAGCATGAAGTATGATTTTTTTAAAGTTTATGATAGACATATTTTTGGTCATAATTTTTTTTTTTAAATTAGGGATATAGTTTAAGGGTTTCAGCTTAGTGTTTTTTATTTTTTCAACTTTAATTTAAGTAGTGGGGAATTACAAGTCTTTTTTATTTTAAAAGTAAATTAATATTTCTTTTACTTTCCATTAATTTTAATTACTTTATATCTATATAAAATTTGATACAAAATTGAAATGGAAATTAAAATATTGTATTTATGGTAAATATTTATTATTATTATTAGTATTTTTTAATTAGTTAATATAAGTAATACTTTATCAATTTTTAAATGTAGTTATTATTTTATTATTTTATATTTGTTATTTTTAAGGTTTAAAAAAAAAATTATTTTGCAACACATTATCCCACATTATTGATAAATTTCAAGAAAGAAAACAAGCAGCTAAAACCATCACATTATTGATAAATTTATCAATAATGGAATTGAAAAACGTAAAAGAAACTAAGCTAAAACCCTAAAACTACATCCCTCGACAAATACAACAAATACAAAAAATTACACCACAATGATATATGACAGAAACTTCTGCTTTTCAATGTTAGTCAGAGAATTTTTCATGTTCTTCCACCCCTATTTTTCATTTTTCTTTAAATGTGAAACTAAATACTTCACTTTCAAAATAAATTTCTATATAGATAAACATAAATTTAAAAATTTCCAATTATCAAAACATGATATACCAACAAAAAAGAAATAAGTTTCTATATAGATAACGTAAATTTAAAAATTTCCAACCAACAAAGCATGATATACCAACAAAAAGAAAAACTGGTTACGTATAAATCAAAATTTGTCATGTTGCATAAACCTTACTGAGAAATTTACCATAGCCCGTTGCACTACCATCATTTGTAGCTATAAATTCTCATCGCACTCTAGCTATAAATATATTTTCTTCTATGAAACCACTTGTTTATGAATATCTCTTTAAACCCAATTAAGTACTTTAGCTTTATGGTTTTGATAATGTAACGTAGCTATTAAAATAAATTAATAATTAAATATTTAAATTCTATATATATATAATTTCATTGTATATTATTTTCATGAAAAATTATAAAATAAAATAATAAAAATTAAATATTATTTTAAAAAATTATAAATAATTACGCCGTAAGGCGTCCTTATTTGAAAACAACTTTGCTGATGTGCATCGTGTTATAATGTGAAACCCTTAGATTGGATGTTAGACGATTAAAACATTTTCAACCTAGATGGAAAATCGAGGCAGTTGCGACCGGTTATTGCAGAGAATTGGTTGAGAAGTGTTCGTTGTGGGTGCCGGAGAAAACCAAGGGGGGAGTAGATATCTATGGCGTGACCACTGGCTTCGGCGTTTGTTCAAGAAAAAGAACCAACCAGCTGAGCGAGTTGCAAGAAGCCCTAATTCGTTGTCTCCTACCTGGAGTGTTCACTAGCCCTTCTGCTTCTCCAGCGGAGCTCTCCCCCATAACCACTCGGTGCGCTATGTTTCTGAGAATGAGTAGCTTCATCTATGGCTGCTCGGAGATTCGATGGGAGATCATGGAAGCTCTACAGCAACTCATGAATAATCACATCACGCCCAAATGCCCCTTGCGAGGCTCTGTAAGCGCTTCAGGGGATTTAATTCCCTTGGCCTACATAGCAGGTCTGCTAATTGGGAATCCCCAAGTTAGGGCTCGAATTGGGGTTCAAGGTGAAGAACAAGAAATGTCTGCACCAGAGGCTCTGGAGAAAGCAGGCCTGAAGCCCTTCAGGCCAAAGAAGGCTTGGCTCTTGTCAATGGCACTTTCTTTGCCACTGCCCTCGCTGCAACCGTCATGTATGATGCCAATGTCCTGCTCTTGCTCGTGGAAATGCTCTGTGGAATGTTCTGTGAAGTCATCTTTGGGCGAGAAGAATTTTCCTATCTATTGATCCACGAGATGAAGCCACACACAGGGCAGATACAGTCTGCTGCACATCTTGAATGGCTTCTCAGAGACAGCCCCTTCTAGGAGCTTTCAAGAGAGTATTACAGCATCAATTCTCTGAAAAAGCCGAAACAGGACTGCTATGCTCTGCGTTCAAGTCCCCAGTGGCTGGCCCCTCTGGTGCAGACCATAAGAGAAGCCACAGGGACGATTGAGACAGAGATCAACTCTGCTAATGACAATCCCATCATTGACCATGTGAACGACAAGGCCCTCCATGGTGCCAATTTCCAGGGCAGTGCAGTGGGATTCTACATGGATTACATTCGTGTAGCTCTGGCTGGACTGGGCAAGCTCCTCTTCGCACAGTTCACATTGAATTCTACAGAAATGGGCTCCCGGGAAACCTTTCCCTGGGTCCTGACCTGAGCTTGGACTATGGCTTCAAGGGAATTGACATAGCCATGGCTGCTTACAGTTCCGATCTTCAATTCCTGTCTAATCCAATCACTACCCATGTTCACAGCGCCGAGCAGCACAACCAGGACATCAATTCTCTGGCCCTGATATCTGCCAGGAAGACTGAAGAAGCTCTGGATATCTTAAAATTAATGCTGGAATCACACTTATACGCTCTCTGCCAGGCAATAGATCTGCGACAACTGGAACAAATTCTTGTAAAAGCTGTGTTAGAAGTCATTTCAAGTGTTTCAGACGCATGCCATCTCCCTGACTCCATTAAAGAATAGCTTATTAACGTTGCCAGAGGTATTCCAGTGTACACATATTTAGAATCCCCCTGCAACCCTTCACTCCCACTTGTCTCTGCCCTGAAACAAACATTTCTTGACGCCATTCTTGCATTCCATGATATTCAAATTGTAGAGCAGATAACAGAGTTCGAATCGCACCTGAAGCAGCGCCTTGAAGAGAATGTATAGACTATATACTAGAACGTAGACTTGGTATTCTTGTCTGCTATACATTTTCTATACATGGCGTTTAAGAAATGCAGTGGGCAGTGTTTGTGTAAGGAAATGATTGATATAGATTCACATTTGTGTAAGGAAATGATTGATATAGATTCACAGGGTATGTGAGGATCACTGGGTAATTGAATAAGAAGGCAAACTTAGAATTTCAGGATCTCATGTAAATGATCACATTTTGAAAAGCATAAGCCTCAGGGAGGCTTGAGCCCTGAACCCTACTTGCATCTCACATATTATCATAGGGATATATTAAGGCCTGCTAATAGACACGTGTTTCCATGTTCCTGAATCCTATCTGAGTTCCACGGCAAATGTTGTCCTATATTGCAAATCCTCGTTAAAACTGCTGATTTTTTATGTTTGCAGAAATTGGGGTATATATTGGTTTTGATTGGGATATGTCACATTGTACATAAGTCCTGTTTTTGTGTTGCAGAGGTAATACGAATGCCTGGTAATTAAATGCCATTTGCATGGCACCAATTGAGAATTAAACCTTTCTTGCGCCGTAGTCTTTTAGAGCATTTTTTTACCATTTTATTTTATTTGCCTTAATCAACAATAATTGAACATCTCCTCGCTGTGGGTTGTAAGAGCACCTAGCTTCTTTCGGTGCTATGTATTCTGTATGAATGTCCATTTATAGTGATTAGTCATGTACTTGAGTCAATGGCTGCATATTTTCAATTTCTTACCCAGGGATCATTTTCGAGTTCTTCATTTACTATGATGAAATATAAAACTTACAAGTACTATCTAAAATGGGATTGCATGATATGCTGGGGTGCAGGTAGGCACCATCTCAGCAAATGGTGAAAGGGAAATTGGTGAACTTATTGCCAAAGCAATGGAAAAAGTTGGCAAGGAGGGAGTCATAACTATTGCGGTAAGTCAAATGATTGTACAGGTTAGATATTCTCAAATTTTTAAACCTATAACTAAGGGAAATGTAATATTTGGTGTTGTTGGATGTGTGGATTTGCACAGGATGGGAAGACATTGTACAATGAATTGGAGGTTGTCGAAGGAATGAAGCTAGACAGGGGTTATATATCCCCGTATTTTTCACAAATGAGAAGGCCCAAAAATGTGTAAGTATAAACTTCAAAATTGAATGTGTACACTAATCCCCTACTTCCTTCCAATAGTTGCATTTGATACTGGTTAATAATTCTGGGCAGCCCTATGCATGGGACATGTATCTCTAGTTTTATTTCTTTTCTGGTAACGTTGTTTGAAGCTTTTTCACTAACTCTTTGAGCTACTATATGAATATTCTGTTTCTTCCTTACAAGGCATACACAGTGCAGCTTTGGCTCTAATAGGTGGCATCAATGGACTATTATTGGAGTTGTATGTGACATCGATGTAACTCACATAGGATTGTAATTGTTGCAGGAATTAGAGAATCCTCTGATTTTGATACATGAAAAGAAAATTTCAAATTTGAATGCAGTTGTCCGAGCAATGGAGCTGGCCTTGAAAGTAAGAATTAGTATTCTTTGTACTGTGTTAAATGTGCCAAAGAAGTGTTTAATCTGAACAATACATTATTGTTTTTTTTTTCAAATTCCAATGCTTGCCTTGGAAGGATGTTAATTTGATTTTGTTGTTTATTCTTTCAGAAGCAAAGAGCTCTTTTGATTGTTTCCGAGGATGTAGAGAGTGATGCACTAGCAACTCTAATTCTAAATAAAATTTGTGTCGGAGTCAAGGTATTCAATAAATATAGCTTTATACTTACCTAGAATTTCCTAGATTTTTATGCTGGGTAAGATTAAAGTCTTTGGAAACTTCCTGTGTGAAGCACAGATCATAGTTGTATTTGTCTTAAATGGTGTGCATTGATTTGTGCTAAACAGGTCCGTGCAATCAAAGCTCTAGGCTTTGGAGAAAACAGAAAAGCCAACTTGGAGGATCTTGCTGTACTTACTGGTGGTCAAGTTAGTTCCTTGCACCTCTCTATTGGATGTTTTTTTCTTGCAACAGTGATTATTTTGAACCATGCACATGGTAACAGTTGTTTTTATTTGAATATATGAAAGTAGTACTAATAATTTTTCTTACCATCCTAGGAAATGTGTTTAGTATTTTGTTTAGGATTTTAGAGAGGGAGGAGGGAAGTTCCATTATTTAGAGGCATAGTCTAGATTTGATAAGGGGCCATTCTGCAGTTGATTACAGAAGAACTTGGCATGAAGCTTGAAAAGGTTGAAGCTGATATGTTTGGTTCAGCAAAGAAGGTTAGTGTTAAGTCCAGTCTGTTTGATTATTGTCAGTATGACATATGTCCATCAATAAATATCTTATGATAGGGTTTTGGAGTTTGTTTGAATTGCGTCCTTTTGATACTGGCAGTTCTGAAGGTTTCGCAGTTTGCTTAATTTCTTTTATTTAACTATTGAATTTTGTGTGAATTTTCATATAATAACAGCCGTTTTGTGCTATTCCTTTATCGTTTTGTCTTTCCTTTTTGCAGATTGGTGGTGCTAGTTAGGTGGAAGTAGGGGGAAGAAAGACAGAGTTACAGATGCCTTGAATGCCACTAAAGCAGTAGTAGAGGAGGGTATTGTGCCAGGTAAAGTGCTGCTTACAGTGTTTTATGCTATTTTAGGGGCGTGATTACAAGAGTAAGTTCCCTTATAAATTATTACCTTTTTTATTTAATCTTAAGTGGCATGTCTTTAAAGCATATGTTTCTGCAGGAGGTGGCGTTGCTCTTCTTTATGCGACAAAGGAGCTAGAAAAACATCAGACTGCTAACTTCGACCAAAATATTGGAGTGCAAATTATTCAGAATGCATTGAAGGTTGAAATTTATACTGTGTATTTTGATTTATTATAATACGTGTATGTTGCCTTTGTTGTCCATAATTCTGATTTAGGATATTGTGTGATTGTGAAGATGCCTGCATATACGATTGCTGCAAATGCCGGTGTGGAAGGTGCAATGGTTGTTGGGAAATTACTGGAGCAAGATAATCTTGACCTTGGCTACGATGCTGCCAAAGGTAAAGAACTCATTTCAACTGTCCTTTGTAGTGGCTGTTTATGATGGAATTTGGCATATTATGTTAACGAGGGGTTGTGGCATTTCAATTTTCAACTGAGGGCATTATGTTAATGAGGGTTTGTGGCATTTCAATTTTCAACTGAGGGCAATATGTTAATGAGGGGTCGTGGCATTTCAATTTTCAACCGAGGGCATTGTGCATGAACTTTGAAGTTTTGTTTTCATCTGCTAGACTAAAGTGAACATGTTAATTGTCTTACTGTTGGACCAGGTGAATACGTTGACATGGTGAGGCAGGGATTATTGATCCCCTGAAAGTGATCAGAACTGCTTTGGTTGATGCTGCAAGGTAAGAGTTTAACCTCTTGTTGCCGTCACTAGCATATTTATTATTTGCTATACATTTTTGTTAGCATCTTTTTTTTGTCTGTTGTACATTTTTTGTTTCAATGGCTTCATTCTAAGGGCATTTCTGGAATCTGTATACGTCCCTCCTTGCAGTGTGTCTTCGTTGATAACCACAACAGAGTGCATCATTGTTGAGATTCTGAAAGATGAGAAGGAAGGCCCAGCTATGGGCGGCGGTATGGGTGGCATGGACTACTAAAGAGCATACCTAGACCCCGGTGTGCCTTCTACGTGGTGTCCTGTTCGGAAAGTAGGGTTAAAGTTCAGGTTGTCTGGTGTCCTAGTTTTGAAGGTTAAACTTCGGGTCAATTAGTTTGATAGCAGTTAGATTGACCCTTGTTATTGTCTAGAGCATTACATTTCCCCCCTACTGGGAGCAATTGCTTGTGTATTCAAGCTAATTTACAGGAAAAATTGTCGATTGAAGTGCCTTGCAGTTTCTAACTTTCTACAACCTATCTTTTCTGCCGGGAAAAATTGTAATCAAAGAGAGACTGGTGAAATTTTTTCCTTATTCAGCTACTGGAGATGATAATTTATTCAAAGAGCTAATTTTTATTTGAGAGAACAAAATCTATGGGGCAGTAGTCAAAGGACTAATTACAAAGTAATTATAAAATATTGCAATCGGACCAAGGATCATGTTGCTGGATTCCGACCGAAAAATAAAGAAGTTGCCTGGTTAGACTATGCTGATTTGGAGCTTCCAGTTGTCCAGTGGATGAAATAGTTTGTACCCTTGCCATTTCATTCATTTGTTCACTTCTCAAGATAGTTTTGTACCCTTGCCATTTCATTCATTTATTCACTTCTAATGTTGAGGAATAATGTTTTCTATTATAGGGGTAGCTTTTCTTAGGTAAGGCGGTTGTTAAGGGAGATATGTTCATCCTCTTATAGCCGATATGATTTCAGATCTGTTGTGTATTGATTGTTATGGTATATTTTCAATGGAAGGATCCTCTGTCAACTTCATGCTCATATTTGATGCCATATCCTCATATACATATTTTCTGCAAGTCTTGATGTAATTTCTGAACATTTACATGTGACTGTTGCCTGTATTTCAGAACTGTCAAGGGCTATTAATCATTATTGTTAGTGAGTTTGCTAACTTCTCTTTTGCTTCTTGGTTAAGATTTAAATCTTCTTATAATTCATGACTCCATGGCTCTTGGATAAGGAGAAAATACATCGAAACTTACCCCTCAATACATTGAAAATCCAAAAAAAATCATGCAGCAGACGGGCAACGAAATCAGAGGCAAACATGACACTTGCAGTTTGGCTCGAATCTGTCAAATTCCATCCTATAGAACTCCAACTGTGTTCAGCCAAATTCCTGTTTAGAATTTATGTTGATTTATGTGCATATGCTTAGACCAACTTGAATCCTAGTAACACTTGCTACCTCCAACTTGGGATGTTGTTTTGGTTCTTGTTCCTTTCTCTTTGGTTGACTGATCTCGGTTATAAGTGAGGGCTGATATAATAATTACAGTGGTCTGATAAATACATTTGTTGTGAACTGATCTCTTTCTAACAATGACATTTCTGAAGTTTGATACGTTGTTACTAGGTTAGTTATTTGCAGCAGCTCTTGATTCCTTGCATCTAGTAATCGATCTCGACTTAAGTAGGATGACATAGATTAATTACTGTAAACCGATCTCGTTTGACAATGGACTGATATGAGTTAGCAGTAGTATCTTTAAGGTCTTATTTGAAATCTCTGAAGTTCTCCATTGGTAGATCATTGTGTGAAACTTTGGCATTATGGACAGCTAAAAGCAGTAGATGAGTTTTGGTTTGATTCTCCTCTTGTAATCTTGTCAAGGTATGAAGGATAGCCTTTTGTCTCTTAGCTAGCTACTAGCATATATCATTCTCTGTTAAGCTCTTGTCGCATTTGCCTCATTTAAAATCATTGTTAATCTCTGTGCTTACATAGGCTTGAAATTGCTCTTGTTTATAATTAACATCTCCATAAGCGGAAAATAATCATAATGAGAACAACTAACTGATTCGCTATCATTATCATCATTGTTTCACTGGGTAAAGCATTTTTTTGATTGTTGTTGATCCTGTATACAGGTGGTCTGGTATTAGAGCATAATTGTGGTCTCAGCATAATTTGTAGTCGTAGGTTTCATGTTGTTTTACTCATTGCTTCAGTTTTGAGTAGTGCCTATTAAAGGAACAATTTCATTTCATTGCAATTGTTCATTTCTCTGCCCATATTTCTTTTGTCCTTTACGCTAACTCTTGTCTGGCAGCCATTGTTTATATTATGACTTGATACATTAATCATTATTTATGCAAGCATTTTAAATTCGCCTGGGCATCTAAGGCACTGGTCTCATTGATTCATCTTAAAATATCTTTTGATCTACTTAAATCTATCTTGTCATGCCCAACAATCTAGCTTGCCTGTAAGTTGCTAAGAAAAGAAGTTGTATAACAATCTAGCTTGCCTGTAACCTGTAACTTGCTAAGGTAAGTAGTTGTATCTCCTAGAACTTGTTGCTTCAACAACTTTCCCTCTCCATCTACCTTCAGGGACTAACCCCTAGCCTGCCTAGAAGAACGGAGTGGGTTAGGGTCTACCCCTTAGCCTGCCTAGAAGAACTGAGTGGGCAGGGATCAGAGTGACAGCCCCTGCCCTGACTCATTGTTGCTTTTAGGACATCCCCTGCCTTGCCCTGACTCGTTGTTGCTTTTAGGTGTACAAATTGGGCCACAAGAGAATGTTTTTATTTGAGAGAACACAATTTATATCTATTTTTGACAATCAATATCTTAATTTCTCTGTTTAACATCAAATTAATTACAATTGATTTCTTTCTAGCTTCTTCCTTACGGCGTTTCCTTTGCAACATTAGGTGCAATTGCTAGTTTATATTTATTTTAATTTTGGATCTATCAAAAGTTTATAAGGATTAAATCTTGAGAAATTTGATCTCACATTTAGAGCGATTTGATCTCTCTAGACCATTGATAGATCCGAAATTAAGATGGATCTACTAGATATTTGATAGATTTGGAGTTTCGAAGTTGAGATAGATCTATGTTGCTTTAAATTTATATTGTTTTTATACTATATACATAATAATAATTAGATTAATTTTTAAATAAGACCAACATTAGATTAAAAATATTAAATATTAAATATTAAACATTACATGTTAAATGTTTAAGTTTACTTTACATTAAACATTACATATTAAATTTTTAAATTTAGGTTTATGTTTATATTTATGTTTAAGTTTAAGTTTGTATGCCATATCTACCCATATATATTAAAACTACTCCATACTAAAGCTATCTCATACATATTAAAACGTTAACATTTACTGTTTACATTTTTACATAAAATCTACCCCTATTAAATTGTAAAACACCTCTCAACACAATAATCAACAACAAATATAAACGCCCAATATGATTTTTCCTTGCATGCAATACGATTCTTCCTTCGATGCTAGCTATATAGTTTTCAAAAGTTTCTTAGATTTATTATCCAACCAGTCAATGATATTCACTCCAAAACGGTTTAAGTAAACTATAACTAGAAATTGCACAATATGTTACAAAAGAAACTATAGAGGAAATGCTCTCACATGAATCAACTTATAACTTAATTAAAACACATATAATATATATAATTTATTTATTTTGTATATAGTGTAATTGGGTAAATAAATGTATTGTGGTTGATTTTGTAGATTTGTCTTTCTTAACAATGCCTTTATTTCAAAAATGATAATTAATATTAAACCATTTTTTATTTATTTAATATATATGTGACAACCTCATTAAGGGTTAATTAGCATTAACAAGTTAAAAGACAATTTGTTTATTTACTATTATTTTTAATTCTGGCAGGAAAAATTGAATTGTATTGTTATGAAACAAAAGTATTTTTTTTTACTTTGGTTAATGAGAGGAACAAATGAATGGAAAGAAAATCTCTTAAGCTGATTGGTAAAAGTTTCTAAGAATAGGAGGTGGTTGGGGACAGTTGGAAAAAAAGTTACTTACCCTCTAGGGATAAAAGGAAATCCCAAGAGAGGGGCAGGGGTTCTGTGAAATTTTGGGAAGAAGGGTGAAGTATTTTCTTGAGTTGGCTGAGGACCAGTGGAAAATAGCTTCTGCAACCCTTGTGAACCAGTCTTGTCTAATTGTGGCTGGATTGGCCCTCTAGAGGTCACAACAGGAAGATCTGTTGTTATCTCGTGGCACCATCCAGAGATTCTAGAGCTAGGGGGCAAGAGGAGGACGTCATAGCCTGCCTTGATGGTTGGGAGGACCATAGTTTTGAGAGATTTATTTTCCAGATAAGTATGCTGAATCTGTGTGTAATGAAATTTCAAAATTTGAAAGAAAAATTATTGACTGAGCAAAGTAATCTTTCCTAGAAAATTTTCATTCTGTTAAGACTTAATATTGTAGCTGTGATAAGAAGCTGGACATGTTTTCCTCAGATTTGAATCGGGATTGACTAAGCATAGTAGCAGACAGACACCCGGTGTAGTAAACGGGTGCTCTCTGTGTCAAATTGTATTTAAATGGTTTTGTATTTAATTGGTGGTACGTGTTATGTTTTTTTTTAATTAGAAACCCTGTTAAGATTGCATGTACATAAAAGATTGAGTAAGGGAACCCATGGTATTTATAGCACTTATACAATTAGATTCGGAACTAAAAAACGAGCATATGAACTAGATTTATTACAAAAGAAAGAAAGAAAAAACTGTACAGAGGCAAACGCTGAGTATCGTGGTAACACTTGACAGAAGAACGTGTATACGGTGGTTTCATAAATCTTATAAAAATCGAAAAAAAACTGTAACTGTCAGGAATGTAAGTGGCAGAAGGCTTCGGTTATGGGGTGTAGGGTTTGAGGCAAACCCTTCCCCCTTACCGTGCCTTTTAAACAAACAAAATTCTATACTCAGTCTGCAACGGTGGACCAGACACCAGGTTCCTAGGAGAATAAACAACGCTATTCTGTAAAAAAAAAAGAACGAATCATATAACACAATAACTCTGTTCAAGAAATGAATAGAGAACAATCTTCTAAGACTTAAAACAGAAAAACCCTCAACGTTGTGTCGAGCCACGAGGAAGACCGACAAATTTTAGTGTAACTGTATAAACAAAATTCTCAGGAGCCCATCAAAAGGTAAATCATTATGGAAATCTATACTCGAGTGTAAGCATTTGAAAAGAAAATTAAATTGGAAAAAAGTGTAAAACCTGTGCAGTAAACATCTATACATATAGTATCATTCTGCCATTAAAAATAAATAGAACGCTTAATCAACTGCCAAAACCAGATAACATGCAGCAGAGAAATACGTATTCCGCAAAGGCATCATGATGATGTAGAAAAGAAAAAATATGTATCTGCAGCATTCAGACTTCGCACCAGTAAGAATGGTGGGCATAAGCTTCGACGAAGTCCTTGCAATTTCATTTACAAACAAAAACAAAACAAGTAGGCACCATAACCACAGAGTTGCGCATCAGCTAACACAAGCATTAGGGCCTCGGCCAAAAATTAAAATATCCAGTAGCAGTACTATAGTCCAGATCTAGTATTCAACATTAACCATATGTGTATTACATTGTTTAATCAAAAGAAATTAGAGACTAAATTCCTGAGGTAAATGGTCAGCTTCGATTACATTAAACCATAAGCCGCGAAGGGAGTAATCCATACAGTCTTCCTAACATGCCATGTAAACACGGCTATTGATGGTTTGAATCAACGCAGAGTACCTGTGAACAGAAGAATCATCATAAGCCGCGGCAGATGAGCGAGTATGGAAAACTGGAGTAGGGGTTTGGCGTAAAAATGCCAACCTGCCAATAACACAGTCACAAGTTAGAGAAAGAACTCTATCTGACTGATTTAAGAAATAGCTGAATCAATACCTTAAAATGGTAAGAGGGTCGAAACATTGTTTTTGGAATACATGTTAGTGTTTTGAAACTTAAAACCCTACAAAACCTTGGAATGAACTTGGGGGGGTTAGTAATGATGGCCCTAGGGTTTGAAATAGAGGAAATTCATAGCCGGGAAACAGAGAGTTAAAAAAAAAGTGAAAATGCGAGGAACCCTGAGCAGGGTTAGATGGAAACGGAAACCATACCTTCGATCCATCTTCCGACTAGTCGAAGGGTAAGAACCTCGTGCTGGAGATGATACTCTGTCCCTATGCCAGCCCAAGACCCGGTATGAAATTCTAGCTAGAAACAAAGAAACATAACGAAAATTACATCAAGACTGGAATGAAACTCTTAGCGCTTGCAAAACAAAACAGGATTCAAGGGGTTTGTGCCGATGGATAGACCTTACCTTATATTCTGATTGCGACGGAGAAAACCACGAGAAGCCGAAAGCTTCTAGCGCACCATGAAGAGAGCTGAGACTGCAATAGCCCTCTCATAGACAGTAAACTCCAGATTCCCCCCCCCGCCAATTCTGTGGATATCGAGGCGAGCGACACAGCTGTCTCGGGAGTAATTAGGGGTAAACACCTTTGCCATGGTGGAGCGGAGTTGCCTGCCACTTGACAGAACTTCCCATTAACTAATGCAACCCTCATAAATACCTCATCAATGGCAAAGATCGCATAGCTTCATAGCATATATGAATTGACACGTTCGATATGTTTGTAGTGATAATTACCATGTATATAGGATGAGTGTTATATCACAAATTAAAACAAATACAAAAAATGTACCAAAGACAATTAAAACATTTGGAGAACGATGCAACGATGCCAACTCATAGTTTTGAGACTGGTGCCGAAATATATTTCATTCAAATGTATACTATCAATTATCTTCTTGATAGCAAGTAAGTGTAGATGTTATTATACGTTTGGGTAAAAGCATGGGTAGTAATTTTTTTTTTTTATAGTTCTGTTGATGGACGTGACAAGTGGTATCAGAGCCAAGTTACTACACTGGCATCCTAAGGGTCTACTAACAATGAAGTTGTGTATGTGTTAGTGCACTGAGAGGAAACGAGAGAAATGAGGGAAGGAACATCATCTCAATCACAATCGGAGGAGACTCAAGGCCCAACAGTTATGAACCCAGAAATGTGGGTTCAACTAACTGTGGAACAGCATCAAAAGATGAGTCGATTTCAGGAGGAACAACAAAAACAAACTGCTTTTCTACTAAATATAGTACAAAAATTATGAGAGGAGATGATTAGAGTCTGAAGGGACAACGAGAGGTTGTTGCAAGATCAAGAAAAGATTCTGAAGATTTTATCTGATAAACAAAATCAGGAGACGTGACACCCCAGTCCGGAAAGAGAGTTATTGACGGAACCAGAGGACCAGCAAACCAGAAATAACACTACAGGAAAGATAGAAAAGAGTCTCTCCTAGAAGAGAAAAAACAGGAATTATAATGAGGTGGAGTTTGGCAATCTGTCTGATCAACAAGATCTTAAAAGACAGAAAGTGGAATTGCAGGGGGAATTTTGCAAAATTAAGCCACCAACATTCGATGGTGAAGCAGAGGAGGCGGTTGAAGCTTGGTTAATCAATATAAACATGTATTTCCAGGAATATGAATATAGCAGCAATATGAAGGTCAGATTGGCTATATATCAGTTACGAGAAAAGGCCACCCTGTGGTGGGGGGAGGTGAAAAATGTACGTAGCATTGATGAGCAGAATATCACATGGGAACTGTTTCAACAGTAGTTTAGGGACAAGTACCTAACAGAAAGATTTTACGATGAAAAGGCCAAGGAATTCCATGATCTTCGATTGGGACAGATGACCATGGACGATTATGTTACAAAATTCACCTCTCTATTACGTTATGTACCTTATCTCTGGGAGGAGAAAGCCAAGGTGCAGAGGTTCTTAAGCAGTTTACCTGCTCATATGCGAGAACGGGTAGAGTTTGTTAACCCTCAGACTATGGATGAGGCTATCCATAAAGCACGCATGTGCTATCAGCAGAATAAGGTCAAGGGTGAGGGAGGAAAGAGCTGGCCACCAAAGAAAAATCAGAAAAATCACCCTACATTTAAAGGCAGTAAAGGCGGCAACTTTAAAGGTTCAGCACGAAACTCTATCAGCAAGAATTTTGGCAAAAATAATCAAATAACTAGGTGGCCAGCTGAGGAGAAACCTACCGAAGCATCAAGAAAGCCAGACCAAGGGCAGATTTCCAAGCCTCCCCTATAGTGTTTGGGTTGTAGGGAAGCACATTACTATAAAAACTGTCCTCAACGGAATAAAAGTGAAACTGTGGAAAATTTGTAGGAGGCATCCATGGTAGGGGATGTGGCACGTAATATTCCTCGCATCAATGCAGCTTTGGAGGATCGGCAAGCCGATTTTCAGCCCACAATGATCGAACTTGAAGGTACTTTACTAACTAAGCCTGTTTCAATTTTGGTAGATCCTGGAGCAAGTTTGAGTTATGTAAGTCCCAAGTTAGTGGATATATGTAAACTAAAGGCTCAGAAATTTAATAATTCTTGGCTAGTACAGTTAGCTACCAGGGCAAAACGAAAAGTAACGTCGAAAGTCCCTAACTGTGTGCTGGAAGTGGCAGAACAACAGCTATAGGTGGACCTAAATGTCTTACTACTAGGGTATTATGATGTCTTATTAGGTATGGACTGGTTGGAATAGCACTGGACATTAGTGGACTGCAAAGAAAAGGTTATCTCCTTCAGAATGCAAGATGGTACGCGGAAAGAAATCCAGGGAATTAAAAAGCCTATACAATTACGATCAATAACAACATCCCAGATGGGTAAGTGTATTAGAAGGGGATGTCAATTGTATGCTATACAAGTGGGATATGCAGATTCCAAGGAGAAGGCTCCAATCGTGGACGATATTCCTGTGGTACAGGAATTTCTGGATGTATTTCCAGAAAACATTCCCGGTTTACCGCCCAAGAGGGATATTGACTTTACCATCGAATTGATGCTAGGAGCCTCTCCGGTATCAAGATCCCCTTACAGAATGAGTGTACCAGAATTAACAGAGCTGAAGATACAGTTACAGGAACTGTTAGAAAATGGATATATCCACTCGAGTGTGTCCTCGTGGGGAGCACCAGTTATTTTCGTTAAGAAAAAAGATGGGACATTACGCATGTGCATGGACTACATGCAGCTTAATAAGCTAACTGTTAAAAACAAATACCCCTTACTGAGAATCGATGATTTATTTGATCAAGTGAGAGGGGCTAAGGTGTTCTCTAAGATAGACTTAAGATCTAGATATCATCAGATTCGGATTAAGGAAGAGGATATTTGCAAAACAACATTCTGCACTCGATATGGACATTATGAATTCGTGGTGCTGCCCTTTGGATTGACAAACGCACCAGCAACATTCATGAGATTGATGAATGGCATCTTTCATCAGTACTTGGATAATTTTGTACTTATTTTCATAGATGATATATTTATATACTCAAAAAGTGAGGTGGAACATAAAGAACATTTGAGGATAGTTCTGGAGGTATTAAGGAAGCATCAAATTTATGCTAAGTTTAGAAAATGTGATTTCTTTAAAACATAAATCCAATACTTGGGACATGTTATATCAGCTGAAGGGATAGCTGTTGATCCTGAAAAGATTAAAACTATTATGGAATGGAAAGTACCTCAGAATGTGGCGGACATTAGATCATTTATGGGTCTGGCTGGTTATTATAGGAGATTCATAGAAGGGTTTTCTAGAATTGCTTTCCCTATTACATCTTTGCAGAAGAAGGGCAAGCCCTTTAAATGGATGAAAGAATGTCAGGACAGTTTTGAAAGGCTGAAACAACTCTTAACTTCAGCCCCAATACTGAAGGTAGCTGACCCAGAAAAAGACTATGAGGTCTGTACGGACGCTAGCAAAGAAGGAGTTGGAGCAATATTAACTCAAGAAGGTAAAGTGATAGCTTATGAGTCTAGGAATCTGAAAGAACATGAGCAGAAATATTCTTCTTATGACTTAGAGCTTACAGCAGTAGTCCACGCCCTCCAAGTGTGGAGACATTATTTGCTGGGTAAAATATTTGTACTTAAAACAGACCATAGCAGCTTGACCAATTATATTAAGCAAGTAGATTTGAATTCTAGGCAGGCAATATGGAACGCCTTTTTGAATGAATTCGATATAGACTTACAGCATGTTAAGGGGAAGGAAAATAGAGTTGCAGACATGTTGAGCAGAAAACTGCACGGTATTTCTGCCCTATACTTTAATCAGTTAGAAAGCCAGTTGATGGAGCAGTTAAAAAGGGAAGCGCTGAAAGACCCGGAATATAAATTCTTTTGGCAACAAATGGAGAATGATGAGAAGCAAGGCAAGCCAACAGAGTATGGAAGGGACAAAGAGCAGAATTTGACCTTTCACAGAAGGGTCTATGTTCCTAATCATGCAAGTCTTAAGGAGTTGATCCTGAATGAGTTCCACTGTAGCAATTACGTTGGCCACCCAGAATATCAAAAGATGCTCAATGCAATAAGAAAGATATATTACTGGCCAGGAATGCGTAAAGATATTGCAAAATATCTAAGCAAGTGTTTGGAATGTCAGTAGGTTAAAGTGGAGCATTAACATCTTGCAGGGCTATTGCAGCCCATATCCATTCCTGAGTGGAAGTGGGAGGTTATCTCCTTAGATTTCATCACGGGCTTACCTCGAACAAAGAAACAAAATGATTCAATTATGGTAGTAGTGGACATATTAAGCAAGTCTACCCATTTCATACCTGTACAATCTACCTACAAGATGGTACAGATTGTAGATATATTCATGAAGGAAATCTTTAGGTTGCATGGCATACCTAAGACCGTGATTTCAGATCGAGATGTTAAGTTCACATCAGCATTTTGGAAAACTTTGTTTTCCGGTCTAGGAACGTAGATACACTTTAGTACTACCTATCATCCTCATACTGATGGGCAGACAGAATGGTTCAATCAAATACTAGAAGACATGCTGCGCATGTACATGATGCAGCAGCCAACCAAGTGGGAAAATTATCTGCACCTTGTGGAGTTTTCGTATAGCAATGGGTATCAGGAATCCCTGAAGATGAGTCCTTTTGAAGCCTTATATGGCAGGCAATGCCGCACACACATCAACTGGAGTAGCCCCGAAACGAAATTGTTATTAGGACCTGAAATGTTGGCTGAAATGGAAGCTGAAGTAAAAAGAATAAGGCAGAATTTGAAGGCCGCACAAGATAGACAAAAGGTATTTGCAGACAAGAAAAGATCCTACCATGAATTCAGGGTATGAGACCACATATACGTAAGAATTAAGCCTAAAATAAGTACCTTGAGGTGGACCTCTTGCGCCAAATTGGCTCCCCATTACTATGGACCTTTCCAAATTTTGGAAAGGGTGGGACCAGTAGCCTATAGATTGGCTTTGCCTAGCCATATCAAAGTACACAATGTGTTCCATGTATCCTTGTTAAAGCAATATGTACATGATGAAAAACATGTAATTCATTGGCAAAACATTCAGGTAGGAAGAAGGGGTAGAAACAAATCCTAACTTGAAGTTTGAATAAAATTAAATGTACTGATTGGTAACACTGTTGTTCTTTCAGGTAGAACCGAACGGATAATTTTTGGTAGAGCCGCTACGCATACTTGATCAAAGGGAAATTGAACTCCGTAAAAGAGTAGTTATCCAGGTGAAAGTGCAGTGGAAGCACTTTGGACCGGACGAAGCTACTTGGGAGGATGAAAAATTTATGCAGGAAGCCTACCCGGAACTCTTTGCAGAGATGGGCTGAAAACACCGAGGACAGTGTTACTTCTAGGGGGGAAGATGTGACAGCCTCATTAAGGGTTAATTAGCATTAACAAGTTAAAATACAATTTGTTTATTTACTATTATTTTTAATTCTGGCAGGAAAAACTGAATTGTATTGTTTTGAAACAAAAGTATTTTTTTTTTTACTTTGGTTTATGAGAGGAACAAATGAACGGAAAAAAAATCTCTTAAGCTGATTGGAAAAAGTTTCTAAGAATAGGAGGTGGTTGGGGACAGTTGGAAAAACAGTTACCTACCCTCTAGGGATAAAAGGAAATCCCAAGAGAGGGGCAGGGGTTCTGTGAAATTTTGGGAAGAAGGGTGAAGTATTTTCTTGAGCTGGCTGAGGATCAATGGGAAATAGCTTCTCCAACCCTTGTGAACCAGTCTTCTCTAATTTTGGCTGGATTGGCCCTCCAGAGGTCACAACAAGAAGATCCGTTGTTATCCCGTGGCACCATCCAGAGATTCTAGAGCTAGGGGGCAAGAGGAGGACGTCATAGCCTCCCTTGATGGTTGGGAGGACCACATTTTTGAGAGATTTATTTTCCAGATTAGTATGATGAATCTGTGTGTAATGAAATTTCATAATTTGAAAGAAAAATTATTGACTGAGCAAAGTAATCTTTCCTAGAAAATTTTCATTCTGTTAAGACTTAATATTGTAGCTGTGATAAGAAGTTGGACATGTTTTCCTAGGATTTGAATAGGGACTGACTAAGCATAGTAGCAGACAGACACCTGGTGTAGTAAACGGGTGCTCTCTGTGTCAAATTGTATTTAAATGGTTCTATATTTAATTGGTGGTATGTGTTATGTTTCTTTTTAATTAGAAACCCTGTTAATATTGCATGTACATAAAATATTGAGTAAGGGAACCCATGGTATTTATAGCACTTATACAATTAGATTCAGAACTGAAAAATGAGAATATGAACCAGATTTATTACAAAAGAAAGAAAAACAAATTGTACAGAGGAAAACACTGAGTATTGTGGTAAACCTTGACAGAAGAACGTGCATACGGTGGTTTCATAAATCTTCTAAAAATAGAAAAAAAACTGTAATTGTCAGGAATGTAAGTGGCAGAAGGCTTGGGTTATGGGGTGTATGGTTTGAGGCAAACCCTTCCCCCTTACCGTGCCTTTTAAATAGACAAAATTCTATACTCGGTCTGCAACGGTGGACCGGGCACCAGGTTCCTAGGAGAATAAACAACGCTATTCTGTAAAAAAAAAGAACGACTCGTATAACACAGTAACTCTCTTCAAGAAATGAATATAGAACAATATTCTAAGACTTAAAACAGAAAAACCCTCAATGTTTTTTCGAGCCGTGAGGAAGACCGAAAAATTTTAGTGTAACTATATAAACAAAATTTTTAGGAGCCCATCAAAAGGTAAATCATTATGGAAATTTATACCTGAGCGTAAGCATTTGAAAAGAAACTTAAATTGAAAAAAAGGCGTAAAACCCGTGCAGTAAACATCTATACATATAGTATCATTCTACCATTAAAAATAAATAGAACGCTCAATCAGCTGCCAAAACCAGATAACATGCAGCAGAGAAATACGTATTCCGCAAAGGCATCATGATGATATAGAAAAGAAAAAATATGTATTTGCAACATTCAGACTTCGCACCAGTAAGAATGGCGGGCATAAGCTCCGACGAATTCCTTGCAATTTCATTTACAAACAAAAACAAAACAAGTAGGCACCATAACCACAGAGTTACGCATCAGCTAACATAGGCATTAGGGCCTCGGCCAAAAATTAAAATATCCAGTAGCAGTACTATAGTCCAGATCTAGTATTCAACATTAACCATATGTGTATTGCATTGTTTAATCAAAAGAACTTAGAGACTAAATTCCTGAGGTAAATGGTCTGCTGCGAGTACAATAAACCATAAGCCGCGAAGGGAGTAACCCATACATTCTTCCTAACATGCCATGTAAACATGGCTATTGATGGTTTGAATCAACGCAGAGTACCTGTGAACAGAAGAATCATCATAAGCCGCGGCTGATGAGCAAGTATGGAAGACTGGAGTAGGGGTTTGGCGTAAAAATACCAACCTGTCAATAACACAGTCACAAGTTAGAGAAAGAACTTTATCTGACCGATTTAAGAAATAGCTGAATCAATACCTTAAAAGGGTACGAGGGTCAAAACATTGTTTTTGGAATACCTGGTAGTGTGACGAAACTTAAAACCCTGCAAAACCTTGGAATGAACTTGGGGGGGGGGGGGTTAGTAATGACGGCCCTAGGGTTTGAAATAGAGGAAATTCATAGCCGGGAAATAGAGAGTTAAACAAAAAGTGAAAATGCGAGGAACCCTAAGCAGGGTTAGATGGAAACGAAAACCATACCTTCGATCCATCTTCCGACTAGCCGAAGGGTAAGAACCTCGTGCTGGAGATGATACTCTATCCCTTTGCCAGCCTAAGACCCAGTATGAAATTCCAGCTAGAAACAAAGAAACGTAACGGAAATTACATTAGGACTGGAATGAAACTCTTAGCGCTTGCAAAATAAAACAGGATTCAAGGGGTTTGTGCGGACGGATAGACCTTACCTTATATTCTGATTGCAATGGAGAAAACCATGAGAAGCCGAAAGCTTCTAGCGTGCCATGAAGAGAGCTGAGACTACAATAGCCCTCTCACAGACAGTAAACTCCAGATTTTTTTCTCCCTGCCAGTTATGTGGATATCGAGGTGAGTGGCACAGCTATCTTGGGGGTAATTAGGGGTAAACACCTTTTCCATGGTGGAGCGGAGTCGCCTGCCACTTGGCGGAACTTCCCATTAACCAATGCAACCCTCATAAATACCTCATCAATGGAAAAGATCGCATAGCTTCATAGCATATATGAATTGACACGTTCGATATGTTTGCAGTGATAATTACCATGTATAGAGGACGAGTGTTATATCACAAATTAAAACAAATACAAACGACGTACCAAAGACAATTAAAACATTTGGAGAACGATGCAACGATGCCAGCTCATAGTTTTGAGACTGGTGCCGAAATATATTTCATTCAAATGTATAGTATCAATTATCTGCTTGATAGCAAGTAAGTGTAGATGTTATTATACGTTTGGGTAAAAGCATGGGTAGTAAATTTTTTTTTTTATAGTTCTGTTGATGAACGTGACAATATAGTATAAATTGGGTATATAAATTTATTTTGTAGGTTTTCCTTCCTTAACACTTTCTTTATTTAAAAAATGATAATTAATGTTAAACAATGGTAACCGATGTAAAGTAGGTTGCATAAACTTAATACACCAAATTTTATTAAAGTCAAAGTTTTAATGCATATTGTGTTAGATTATAATAATGTTTTTGGTAAGAGGGGTTTTAACTTATTAAATTAACATTTACTTTTTAAAAACAAAA